>CAXIVR010000001.1:198261489-198716489 GCA_964035755.1 Teleogryllus oceanicus | reverse complement strand
CCTTTGCACAAATCACTTGATTTCACAAAATTTAAATATGGAAAACAAAGCAACCAAGGAATCTTAGAAGATCTGCAGTGTCTAATTAATTGGAATTCAAATCATATTAGTTATTTTCTTAACTTCTTTAACGAGAGTGTTTTTCCTTAATGAAATATTTTCTTCAAAAAATCAATATAAATTTTTCGAAAACATGAATAGTTTTCCCGATTTTTTCGCGAAACAAGGAATTTTTAAACCATTATTTTCTCAAAAGCAGCTTAATGTTTTTTGTTATATTGTTTCGTCGGATAATGCATTAGACGATTAAAATGCCATAGAACCCATTTTCGGCAATTTCCACTGCGTTTTCGAAAATTGCAAAAAACAATGAACTAATAAAATTGCAAAAGTACAATGCTGGTGAGAGAGATTTTTTCCTGAATGAAATCTGTCCTTTGAATCTAGATCTTGAAATAATAAAAATGAAAATCTCTGAATTTTTGAAAATTACAAAAGCGCTTAACTTTTTTAAGAACGGGGACTTTGGGAAAGTTGTTCTTCATTCCCCTGTGCGGCTGGTAGAGTAGTGGTACCGTGAATGGCGAGCTGACTGAGGAGATCAGTGTTCGAATATCAACGCTAAGGAAAAATCCTTGCTGGGTGGATACGCTTTTGCTGGTTCATATTATATTATAATATTGCGAAGCCGTTACAAATAATCAAAGACGTATGTGCTAATGTAGCAGGACTATGTGGTCAACTTTACAAATGCCATTACATTATTACAAAAATATTCACATTTTCTATCCAACTTGATGTATTGTGGATCCTATATTTCTCGAAGCGGCGTGAGTAAGCGTAAGAAAAAGACGTGGCGGGGACGCAAGAGTGCTGTGCTCAGCATTTCACGGAGCCAACCAGACTTCTCTGCCAGCCTGCTCCTTGGGACCGTCCGTTGAGCTCTGCTACGCTAATCCGTGCTCCCATTTTCTCTCCTCCGGCGAGTTCAAGTTGTCTGCACTTTTGGGACTTTGGATTGAGTCGAGAAGAGACGTGGAATCAGCTCTGAGGTGCGTCAAATATCCTAAGACTTCTCTAATAAGCACGGAACCTCCTGCGGTGAGTGCGAGAACGCTTGGCGCGTTCCTCTCATATATTTTCTAATACTCATTCATCTAACGTATATTCTTCACCTCTAGATCTGCAATAGATCGGTTTACTCAATTTCCACAACGGTGTTCTTGGAGTAATGACTTATTTAAAAAAAGGATATGTTTAAATATCTCGCTTCGGCACTGTTCCAAACATTTTATTTTTAAATTTAGTTTATTGAAGGTCCCATTAACAGCAAGGTCATGAGCGACCACATTATTGATTTTTAACATTGTAACGGTAAAGGTAGTCAGTTATCAAGAAGAGCGCCAGGTAGCAGCTGTGCTAACGCACCTCTCACACCACACGCGCTCCTGCGACACTCCCCAGAGGCCATAATTCGACAGAAATTAGGACAGTGGTAGGGTTTAGGGCTAGACCCTGTGAAGCAGCAGGCATACTCTTCTTGTTGGAATTAATTTCACATGAGATTGTCCGGGAAATTGAACCCGGACCTTCTTGTTGAAAGGCAAGCAACTTCCCTCTTAGCCACGACTGGTCTCTCGGAAAGAAGTTAGTTCAAAGCAATAATTCCGCAATAGAATTACCTCGCAGAAAATTTAAATATTGAAAATATATTTTTGAGAATGAAGACATTTTTGTGATTTAAATTTCCATTAAAAATATACCAAAAATTAAATTAAAACTAAATACGATACATTTTGGTTCAAAGATATATAATATGAAGAAATAATTTAAATAATTAATTGTAACGAAACAAGGAAATTATTAAATATTGAGCATGAAAATGAATACAGTAAAATTAATAAAGTAACGCGCGATTATTATTATTATTATTATTATTATTATTATTATTATTATTATTATTATTATTATTATTATTATTATTATTATTATTATTATAATTATAATAACAATAAAATAAATAATGTTAAATTACAAGTTAAAATATTGGCGACCAAACTGATACACGTATCGTATAGCGGGTGCGGTTGGGGGTCAGAAGATTAGCAGCCGTTAGGGTTCTGATCTACTATTTAATGGCTGGCAAAGAAAAAAACAATAAACGTACGGCCAAACGACATTATTACGAAACGAATGAAACCATACAACCAAAGAGTTAATGCAGACACGTGTTTGCCAAATTCAAGAGTTTGGAAAGAGGAAAAATGCGTTCTTTTTAAATTAAAATATAATTATTAAATAAATTAATTATGTTGACAATTTATAGTTTCAAACTCTGTGGAATTCTTTTTTTCTATTTCTAAAATTTAAAATTGTGTTGCTAGAAAAAGTTTAAAATGCAAAATTATTATGTCTAAAATGACAATTCCAATTTCAATAATTTCTTTGTGGAGATATTATTTATACAAGCCGTAGCCTATTTGCTCAAACGCCAATTTCTTTCATCATAAAACGTACATAAAAATTGAAAATCAATAAAATCTTAATTATTTGATTTCTATCTACTTTGCGATTGATTTACGAGTGCAGACCTGGTCGTTTTCCGCATTCCAATTTCCATGACTCTTTATACCACACGTCATTTCCCTCCACTTCTCATTTTTCCATGGCTTCAGTTGATATGATCCACGTCCTTTTCGGTGTTCCCCAGTATCATCTTCGATTGAGTAAACATTTCTAAACTTTCAGTAGAAGTCTGTATGATTTCAATATTCTCGTATATCATTACCATTTTAATTGTTTAATTTCGATTGTCTGGTTTAAAGCTAAATGTACCGACACTAGTTTAATTTGTCTCCACCATGTGGCAGCACCACAATAAGCAAAATTTACTTGACCAATAACGTCTGAACAAATGGTACGATTTTCGGTCTGTAAACGGCATTGGACGCCTTTCTAAAATAGAATTTACACAAGGAAGCCTTTTTTAAAAAATGATTTCCAAAAACATATATTTTAATTTCTCTCATAATTTTGGGATGAAATTAAAAATTGTGGGCTTATAGCTCGATGACGACTTGCTTCCTGAATCCAACGCCATGTAATCATGCAAATGGGATGAATAGGAGCGTCGTAAAGTGAAATTTGGGAAAACACCTCACCCTTTCCCCTTACCCTTCACCGTTATGTCGCCCGCCCCTTGTGGGTCCTCTCTTGACGCGGCGGGACACCCAGCTCCGGCGTTCTGCGGCGCGGGAGAAGGCCGAACTTTCAGCCAGGCAAGCCGGGTAGTCGGTTTATGCTTTCGTCCCATTGCATCTCAATATATGTTTTCCCCACGTATCAAACTAGTGATGCTGCAAACCGTGATGCGGCAAACCGTCTTGTTTCGTCCGTAATACAACTATCTCTTTCACATATTTCCGTCTTCCTTCGAATACCATTATAAAATTGTTTGAGGTATTATACTCAAAATATCGATTCCGATTTTGAAAATGATTTCAAAAAGAAAATTGAACTAATAGTGTAAATATCACCAATATTCCATCTCCTCATATTTTACTTTAGATATATATTTGACTTCTAAGATCTTCCGTTATCATTCCACTACCGGGAAGAATGAGCAGAGATTACGCACGAGCTCGTACGACTCGATGTTTGATATCAAAACGGCTTTTGACTCCTTGATAGAATTCACCTGGTGAATCTGTTTTCCCAAGGAAAATAGCCGGAATTTAAAACTGCTTTCGTACTTTCGGATAAATTTGAAAAAGTTGTAAAATAGCGCGCTGGCGAGATGCTTCTTGAATCCAACGCCGTAACAAACATCAAAATCAGATATTATTAATTATGACATGACCCAGCTTATTTGGTAAGTTATATTGATATAAAATAAACATGTGTTATATATGTATAAACTTGAAGATGGGAATAAATGATTCCCGGCGCGTCATTTTGTTACAAACTACGTAAATGATAATTAGTGCAGTCGATAAGTCATTTTACCTTGCAAAAGGTGAGGAAGAAGATTTTATTTTTTACTTTATTTATATTGTTATTAGTAAGCAAACGCCAACAAAGTTTTCCATCTCGAAATACTTCGCGAAATGTTTTGGTAGCAAAAAAGGCATAGTTTGGTTTTTGCGTAATACCTTTTTAATGGTTGATGTTAGGACAAAAATAGTTATGTGCAATTTTAAAGTTTATAATATTCTCTACAAAATTCCTTTCTAAATTGTATATTTCAAGCAAATAGAAACAGCTTTTTTTTTAAATTTTCCTTTTAATTGCCAAAATTATCAGGTCTCTCTAATGTAGTATTTATGAATTCTTAAGGTCATCAAAAATAAAAAGCGATTAAATACTAATGTTTTTCATACTTACTGACGTTAAACACGTGCTTAAAAGTTCAGCTGAGGGTGACTGTAGGCCTATACGTTCTGACAACTTACACGATTTACTTAATTCAAAACCATCTCAATAGAATAAAATCACGTTCGTTTCTTCTTCTTATAATAATAATAATTATTATTACAATTAAATACTTATTATTTAATAATAATAATAATAATAACTATTAATAACAATTCCAAGAAAGACTGCCCTATCCACAAAGAAAATTTGTGCGTAAGGTTATGAAATTTTTCCTTGATACCATGAATAATCAATGCGGGTGAAAACCGTCAATATGAATGGGATCAGAAAATAACATGCATTGCTAAATAGAATTTAGTCACAGAAGAAGCATGGTACCACCATTTCTGACAAAAGGAATCGTGCCGTCCTACAAGAAGAAGGAAGTAAAGGGATTTCACTTAGCCACTAATGTTGATGAGATCATGCGATTCATATTTGTGTATTTTACCTTGAAGGCAACTGATGAATGCCATTTCCTTATTTGACGATTTGATGGGTGAATACAGGGAGATACTGGCCCGATAGCCGCACAGTATAATCATAGAGAAAAGAACTATGCAGAAGACATATTGCATTCCAAACAAAGCATCTGTGGTATATATTCGACTTGTTGTGTTCTACAAAATATTCAATGACTTCTGGTATCCAAACGAGGGTTAGAGATCATTAGGTCGAAAGATATTAGGTCTAATGAGAGAAGGTCTGTCTAATGTCAGAAAGTCAATGAAAACACGTCTAACGAAACTTTGGACCAATTTTTAAAAATGTCTAACAATATTTGGTGTAGTTGTCAAAAATGTCTAATAAACTTCGATCAAGCGGACACAAATGTCTAATGTATTATGCTGTTACAGAAATACGTAACAAAATGTGGTTCACGTAGTGTATTATTGTCTGAAATGAAATTACAATGGGAATGATACACTTCAATTCAGGAAGTACGTAATGTACATAATAAGAAACAGGTGTTAAAATTTCAGTCTTCATTATCGGTTGTTGGTGGAATGGGAATTTTAATCTGTAGTTCTAAAGACCGAAGGTCTTTATCACCAAAAGTCCATATCACCACGATCTTTATAATTTTGGTAATTTGCTACCAATCGCACTATTTGCTTTTGAATAATTTTGTAATTATTAGACACCTTTGTATATCTATTAGCTCTTATTAATTGAACCCTGTGCCAGATTACCGAATAGGCTGGGTAGGCTGCAGCCTGGGGCGCGCAATTTTTTGAGACCAACGAATTTCAGCGGATTCAAAATTTCAATAGGGGTAAGTTTTGAATGTTTTTATAGAAATATTTATTTTCATATTTGTAACAAAATAAAGTGTTAATTAATCAAATATAAATTGATATACACAGATTAAATTAATGCAAAAATATCGTATATTTGTTAAATGAATATCGCGATGAGAATTATTTGTACGTATATGTATAATCAATTATTTATATTTGCGTCGGTTACAAATGTCGGTCAACATTTTTTATTTAAAATATTTAATGTTTGAGTTTTAATGAACTTTAATGTTTAAAAAATCAAATTTAAAGCGCGCTAAAACATTTTACAGCCTAGGGAGCACATAAGGCAAAGTCAGGCACTGCGTACAGGCATGGATTTTACGTTTAGAATAAATGGTGATCATTCATCTTGAATTGGGTATAGCGTTAGATACTTTTTGTAATTTTTATGTTCTTCATTCCATTACACTAATGATGATCATTTTTAATTGCAGTGCCGTGCACCGTGGTGACGGAACAGTTTTCATAACATTGTGCTAAATTCCTCGATTTTATGTAAAGATACTTTCATTAAACTATTTTTTCTGTGCACAGTTCTTTTCGAAAACATTATTTTCTCCATGAAGTTCTGGTTTGTGCCATTGGAAGTAGGAATTATAGTGTAAAAATGCTGATAACATATCCATATCTTTAAAATACCCTCGTCCACGTCCAGATGTTAGTTTCAGTGAGAACCAACTCTTGGATTGAGCGTTAGAATGTCTGGGTTCCAACACAGATTGCGATACTCGTATTGCTTCTATATCTGCAGAATATGCTCGACCAGCCATCTCATATGGAATTAAATTAGATTATTAAAATTATTAGGTATATTTTACCTGTAACAGAAATTTAAAAAATGGAAAAATAAATAATTTTCGAGACAAAGAAAATAAAGCGAAGAGTGACTAACATCTCTCTAAGCAAATTCTAAATAACAACTAGGTGGAACATTTTTTTTCTAGAAAAAAACAACAACTGACTAACTAGTGTATCTCAACGAAAGGTGTGATTAACATTACGAATAGTTCTGGTTGAATCACGAAGAAACGCGATGAACTTGTACTGCGTATTCTGCAATTCGATATTTCTTTTACCTAAACACGTATCTCATTACCTTACATTCAGGTTCTCAATGTCTATGAAATATGCAGTCTCTGCGGACGTTCAAAAAGTTCTCTCAAGGTGCTCGCAGGAGTGCCGTTACCATCCCCGACTTTCGTGTATCATTCCATCTTTCTCCATCTTATAGTATTCGGGTCTACTTCCGGTTTAAACAAATTTCTCTACACCCACGGCAGCCCAAAAGGTATTACAGTAGGGGGACAACACCTGGGGTTCTAACATAAATTACTGGTTTGAACTTCAAGTGATATACTATTCTAGAATTCAGGACCTCAAGTGATATAATCTACATTAAAAAGAAATAATTAACTTATTACTAAAAATATGAATTTTTAATTGAATTACATAATAAAACTCGTCAGTAATTAATCATTGGAAAATTTTTAACTGATGAACAACTAATATTTACATTTTCATTTCTTTCAAAATTGAATTTTTTAATAATTTTCTATAGTTTTAAAGCAAGCTTTTGGGAATCATTTCACGAGAAATTAATATTTGAATACATTTACCTCCATTCTTAGGTTACGACTAATGTTCGATTGTAGCTAATTCGTGAATTAACCGGTTAATACTTATATTAGCCATGTGGGTGGGAAAAGTCGGAAGGATGATACCCCAGTCAAGATCTGCAGCCATAGCTACGGTCTCTGCAACGACAATGTCCTCCCGGTCTGAGAGGTCGAGTCCCGACGGTGGGAGATTTTCGACACTAGTGTCGAGACTAGTGTCAACTACCTAGGTAGTTGGGTCAAATTCAGCCGCTTGCTGGAGAAGAATTCTAGCGGCCGGCTGCTCTGATCGGTAGTTTTGCATGGTTTTTCAGATCAATACCAGGCGAATGCCAGAGCAGAACTCGGGTCACGGATCGCTCGAGATTTTTCCTTCCTCTTCCTTGTCCACACATTTCGGAGATCAGTCCGGAGCTTAGAGCTTGTACTGCCCGGAGCGGAGGCCTGCTCTAGGGACGTGCCCTTAACAGGAAAACTGTTATTTATTAACGGTTAACGTTTCGTAACTGTTACGCGAAATAATAGTTATTTTGTGTATCCTGTTATTGGCTGTTATCTGTTGAAATTCAAAGTATCGCAATCCATTGAGCCAACCCGAACTACTTACTCCAAACGTTCGCTGCAGCCATTTTGTATGATAACAGTTTCACTGCAGCTAATCAATCGTGATTAGCGAGTTTTCAATTTATAGATTCATTAATAAATAATTCCTTGTTACCCGACAAAAAGAAGTTTGTCCTTTACATTAAATCAGTCGAATACGTTTGTTATTGCACTGTCCCATTGCTACAGTGCCAGATTACCGAAGAGGCTGAGTAGGCTGCAGTCTGGAGCGCGCAATTTTTGGGAGCGAACGAATTTCAGCGGATTCAAAATTTCAAAAGGGGTAAGTTTTGAATGCTTTTTTTATAGAAATATTTCTTTCCATATTTGTAACAAAAGAAAATGTTAATTAATCAAATGTATATCCATTGATATATTAAGATAAAATTAATATAAAAATATTGTATATTTTTAAAAAATCGTGGTCAGAATTATTTATACGTATACGTATAATAAATTATTTATACGTAAACAATATTTGCGTCGGTTACAAATATCGTATAAATAATTTTAAACCAAAGTATTATAAATAGCTTTAATTTAAAAAAATCAAATTAAAAGGGCTCTAAAACAATTGACAGTCTGGGGCGCACATAAGTCAAAGTCAGGCACTGATTGAACCTTCTAATTGTAGGCCCCTTTTGGAATAAGACTCTCTGTCGCGTAGACCTTATGTCGAATTAGACGTGGTTCGCAAACGTGGTTCCTGTCCATTAGACCTAACGAGAATTAGACTTTTTGTCCGTGGATCTAACGACCTGAAACCGAAACAAGAAATGTAGTATCGCAGATACGCGTCTCAGAGTCTTTAAAACAGCAGCTGAGCAATTAAGAGGTTATCAAATAATGGAATCCTACCAGAATTGAATTTCTTTCATAATGATGAATCGGTCGTGCCAGATACATTGCGTTATTGTGTGAGAAAGGAATATTGAACCTCAAGAACGATGCAATTGACTCATGTCAAAAAGAAATATATAGTTGCAGTCGTATAGGCAGTAAGACTTACATATTTTTTGTCTACCTTTTGACAGGGTTAGCGCATATGCCTAAAAGGAGTTTGGATGGAAGCTCCTTATTAATATCTTATTTGCTATTGGATTCGCTTCACCGTACTTTGAAACTTCATACTTGAAACGTTTATTTATTTATTTACGTCAAAAACAGTTAAAACCTATATATGACATGCTATGGGGAGAAGTGAACGTGCACATTAGTGCACGTTTTCAAAATTCTGTGATCCCTTCACTAAGCCATATACTACTTACATTTTGAATACAGGGCGGGAAAAAAACGCTCCGATGTAATAAAATCTATTTCCAAGGATAAATCAGCTATAAATTTTGGACTCTTATCCATCATGTCCTTCGTCATGGAATAATACATGGAATACGCAACAACATGGAAACGATAACTTGAATAACTAAATTTCCCTCTGAATTCTAGAAGACGTGCACAGAAAATGAAGTTACATTTATGTTCAGAAGCAAAACAAGGGGCCATCTGAGCATTTGCTCAATAAAACAGGGAAACTGGACAAAAAATGGGGGTCGAGATGGGGGTCATTGACACGGAGGCTGCAGTACAATACTTGTTACAGGTTGTTTACATTTATACAGTCCAATGGTAAATAATACATTAAATATCACTGTTAAAATTAATGTTACATTTCTGTTCAGTATAGTCTCTAATTGTATAGAAACAGTTATGCAGCAGAAACGATTTCACTTTGCATTTAAACTTTTCTATCGAATTTTATCGTTTAATGTCATGTGGCACAGTGTTGTAAAATGTGAATTTTTTTGTTATGCGCGGTTGATACCGTCACCTGATTAATATGATTTCTACGTGGATTGTTCATGTAATAGATATCGGCGTTTTCTGAAAATATATTCCCGCCCTTAAGCAAGTCATTTTTGAAAAAAAAACCACTGATTCGTTGATTGATTTTTTTCGTGTTTCCGCCGACCTACCGTCGGCTAGTGGGGTTTCCCTTTTACCAGGACTCTCCCACCAGCGGAGCACCGCCCCGCCCGGTCTCCCGGAATATCTTGTAGTGCAGTGCATGTTTATTTATTTATTTATTTATTTATTTATTTATTTATTTATTTATTTATTTATTTATTTTTTTTTATTTATTTATTTATTTATTTATTTATTTATTTATTTATTTATTTATTTATTTATTTATTTATTTATTTATTTATTTATTTATTTATTTATTTATTTATTTATTTATTTATTTATTTATTTATTTATTTATTTATTTATTTATTTATTTAACATCAAAAAACAGTTAAAAACTGCGTATGACGTGCTATGGGGAAAAGTGAATTGTGTGCACATTTTCAAAATTCTGTGATCCCTACACTAAGTCATATACTACTTTTGAATTTTGAAAGGGAGAAAAAACAAAACAAAAAAACTCCCATGTAATAAAATCTACTTTCAAGGATAAATAAGCAATAAATTTTGAATTTTGAAAGGGAGAAAAAAACAAAAAAAAACTCCCATGTAATAAAATCTATTTTCAAGGATAAATAAGCAATAAATTTTGGCTCTTATTACTTCCTGTCGCAACAACATGGAAACGATAATTTGAATATTTGTATTTCCCACTGAATTCTAGAAGAAGTGCACAGAAAATGAAGTTACATTTATGTCCAGAAGCAAAATAAGGGGCCATCTCAGCATTTGCTCAATGGATCAGGGAAACTGGACGAAAAACCTGATCGAGATGGGGGTCATTGACCCGGAAGCTGTAGTACAATAGTTGTTACAGGTTGTTTATACTCATTTATACAGTCCATATGGTAAATAATGCATTATGTATCATTGTTAGAATTAATGTAAACTTTTCTATTGAATTTAATCGTTTAATATCATCTGGGAAAGTGTTGTAAAATAATGAACATGTATTGTATGTGAATTTTTTGTAATGAGCTGTTCATACTGTCACCTGATGAATATTTCTACGTCGTGTTATAGTAATAGACTTCGGCATTTTCTGAAAATATATTCCCGCCCTTAACCAAGTCATTTTTTACAAAAAACACTGATTCGTAAATAAGAAGACACGGTAATGGTAGAATTCCTAGATTAATGAAGAGAGGCTTACATGAATCACGTGGGTGGGATTTAGTTATTATTCGTACAATTCGTTTTTGTAATCTAAAATTCTGGGAGCTATAAGATGTATTTCCCCAGAATATTATGCCATATCTCAGTCGGGAATGAACATTCGCAAAGTATACACAACGAACAGTGTGGAGGCGGACTAAATTTGCAAGAATTCGGAACGCGTAGCATAATGAACTTAATTTTGTGTTCAATTCATTTAAATGGACGTTCCATTTAAGGTTTGACTGAATTGAAAGATCTAAAAATTTTGTTGCCTTAACATCAGTCAATGGTACACTATTCATTTTCAATGGAGCACAGAATTGTTTATTTGAAATTAAAAACTGCATTAAAACCGTATTCTTTTCGTTTACTATTAATTTGTTATTTCGGAACCAATTTGAAACACCTGATATTGTACTATTTACGGTTTCTTTATTGCAAAGGATGTTCGTATCATCCGCAAAGAGAACCGTTCTTCCGTTTCGAATCGTCGAGAGCATATCGTTTACGTAAAGTAGGAACAGAATAGGGCCTAAAATCGATCCTTGAGGAACTCCACATGCAACGGGCAAAGAGTGGGAAAGGTGCGTACGTAATGTTCCATCATTCCAGTAAGGTATTTCCACTCTGAGATAGTTGTTTAGCTCTTGAGATCGTTATTTTTTATTTTTAAGGTACGAACATAACCAATCTAGAGCAATACCACGAATTCCATATGAAGGTAATTTTGAAAGTAAAATGTCATGATCAATGATGTCAAAAGCTTTTGAGAGATCTAAAAATAATCCAATAGGTACTTCATTTTAGTCAAATGATGAAGCGACATCTTTAAAAAAAGAAAATATGGCTGTTTCCGTAGATTTTGATTTCCTAAATCCATGTTGGCAATCTGAAAGCGCGTCGCGTTTACTGAGGAAGTTTTTCTTTTGTTCATTCATACGTAAAAAAATCTCTAAGCTTTTTGAAAAATCTGACAGGAGAGGAATTGTCCGATAATTCTGAGGTTCATGTTTGTTGCATTCTTTCAAGAGCGGCTTAATCTGAGCTGTTTTGAAAATATCAGGAAAAACTCTGGTGCATAAGGATGCATTAAATATGTGAGTTAACGGGTGAATAATGGCAGGCGCACAGGTCTTTAACTAACAGTCTGGAAATTCGTCTAAACTGACGAAATATTAAATTTTTAGTTTACCAATTATTTTGAGAGTTTCATAGGAAGAAGTTTCGTAAACGAACATCGTGTCTAAAATTTTTGTGGGTATGTCTGATATTGAATTTTGTGGCTGAAGACCCCTAGTGAGATCGGCAGCAATTCTCCACATGTATTGGTTACACTAGCCACTGTTGCCAGATCGTTCACATTTCTATCGTTATATTTTAGAGCAACATTTTCTAGAAGGTTTCTGGTTGAGTTGGTCATATTTTTTGTTATATTCCACATTGATTTTGTTTTGTTATTTGAGTTCAAAATATTCCTTCGTGTTTCATGATTTTAGCCCGGCTTATGACTTTTCCTAACAATGATTTGTATTTTTGAAAGTGATGGACGAAATCTTGAGACAGGTTTTGACATTTAGAAATGAAAGAAAGAATTCGCTCGTTTTTACATGATGTCCTAATCCCTTGTGTTATCCAAGAATTGCTTTTCCGTGAAATATTTAATTTTCTTTTTTGAAGAGGTTAAAATGAAGTGTGAAAATGTGTTGTGTGCAATTGTTGCAAGTGTGTATAAATGTTGTGTGCAAATGCAAGTGTTGAAATGAAAGCATTAAAAAAAACAACAAAAAAACAATTATATTTATCGTTATATAAACAGTATTATAAACTGTGTCCCATGTCTCCTGCATCAAGTAATCAATGAATAATAGTATTTTAGTTTAAGTAACAATCTACTCATACGTTTATTATTTATAGTGTCACTGTTCTCATTTGTTATATTGGTGAGAATTTGAGCATCGTGGTCACTGTATCCTTAATCTTTTGTTTCAACTTCATATCGAGTAGTAGTTTTGTTAATTATAATTTGATCGATTGTCTAAATTGAATTTAGTGTGATCCGTGTAGATACATTTATTGTAATATCTGAACTGAAAGAATTAATTAAATTGAGAAAATGTTCTTTTTCGCAAGATTCGACCAGAAAATCAATGTTAAAATCTCTGCATAAATCATTGGATTGAAAAGAGCGATTGCTGACTTTATTAAATGTTATCTGCAATTCTTCTAAGAATAAAATATATTCTGCAACTCTGTTTGTTGAAGGCCTGTAGATGCTAAGTAATATTTTTAGCGAAGGAAGATGTTTTCAGAAGGAGATTTTCAACGGATTTTCAACGGAACACTTAACTCTATCAAGGAGGTAGAATCGATATTATTTCTAACATAAATACAAGAACCCCCATATGCAGAACCTTTATGAGATTCATTCCCCACAATAGTAGCCTGCGAGGTAAAAGTTTGGAATTTGGAAAGTTGGGGTTTGTAAATAGAACTTACAGGCTGTCAACTTTATAATATTTTATTAGGATGTGAAGCGGAGTGCAAGTAGTTTATGTCGCGTAACCTGTCATTTCATAGGCTTAGCGAGACATTCATTCAGACATCGAAAGGAATACCCAAATGCCCAATTTTGGCCAGCTATTATAAATTTTGTTTGTTTGCTACTTAGATCTGATAAAGAATAAATTGTTCGATAGTTATAAAAATGTTTACCTTCTTTTAGCATTGTTTTGCTCTAACACGTCTCCTTGTTGTCTCAACTTCTTCAGTACTGCTTGCCGCACTATGATCGTATTCAGAACCAGAATGGTAAGAAAAAAGCATCTTCAATTTCAATTTCACTCAACATTGCAATTAAATCTGATTCTCAAAAGATCTTATAATACCTGGACATTTTGTGCAGGAATTGGGCAAACGGTAGCCAAGAAGATATTATCCATTTAACAAAATGGGGGATAAAAGTTTTTAGCCAATAATTGTTTTACCGTAGCTAGTAAATATTTTCTAAAGGGTGGTCAAAGTTCAAAACGATGGACAAGCGAATCCACCCAAAACAATTTATTTTTTTTACTTTTTGGGGCCAAGTTTAAACTTTTTGGGTGCAGTGAAATAAGTTTTTCGCCAATATCTGCTAAAGGAAACATGGTAAAAATAATCTAGTTAGTCATTAAAGATAGTCAAACGATAGTCAAGAGCGCATTTCAAATATTGGTATTTTTTTAATATTTTAGGCAAAATCTTGTAATTTCCGAAAAAAAGGTGAAGTTGGCCCCAAAAATGGGTTTTGGCTCTAATTCGCGAATGGAGGCTGGTAAAAAGGGTGGCCAAATGTGGTCAAACGGTGGACAAACGTATCCACATGGAAGTTTGAAATTTTAATTTTTTTTTCGTGTCAAGTTCACGGGGTGTCGCTTTCGCGTAATACTTCAAATTAATTCAATGTGTAAATATATGTTCTCAAACACCGCTCCAAGTTTTTTAAAATAATTTTTTACACATATAGATCCAGGGACACTTAACAGAATGGGGTAGGTCTCATATTCATTGAACTGTTTGAATTTTCAAAAATTCCGAAGAACCGCATGCGTTGATCGGATTAATCATTTACATGTTTGAGGTGAGATTACCTACCATTCTTGAGTCACGATTTTCTTCATCTTTCAGAGAAAACCCACGCTGAGCTACCTTGTGTTTCAAAATGGCCTATAAATGATCTATGGGACTTACGACCAGTGATTCACAGGCGTCTTAAACAGTCTAGGAACATTCCACACTAAACACAGTAAATTACTTTCGGCTGACCGGGAGTGGTGGCTCAGTGCATCAACTAATATCACTGCAATGCCTCTGACCGGGAGGGCCTAGTTTCGAGTCCCGACCGCCGCAGGATTTTCGATACAAGCTTTTCAGCTAGGTCGAATTCAGTCGCTGTCTGGAAGGGAATTCTAGCGGCCTACTGCTCTGATCGGTAGTTTTCCGTGGTTTCTCTGATCAACACTAGGCGAATGCCGGAGCAGTACCCTAACAAACGGGCCACGGACCGCGCGCGATCTTCCCTTCCTCTTTCTAGTCCTATCCTCACCTCTTACACACATACTTACACAAACATGCACTACAGTGCCACACATGCCGGAAGACCGGTCGCTAACCTAGAACTTGTCCCGTCTGGAGCGTTGCCCCACTGGTGGGAGATACCTAGTTGGGGAAAACTTCGCTAGCCGACGGTAGGTCGGCGCCGGATCTCGCCATTCAGTGTGGGAAGATCACAGTCACAGCCCAATGAAAAGCATGCCCTACACTTACGGGACTAATGACCTCGTTAGTTGACGCGCCCGGAATCACTAACAATCAATCTATCTATTAACTTTCAGCTGTGTGCTGGTTGTTGTTCTGTCGGGATAAATACATTTCATGCATTTCTAATTTTTGGGCACTGTTTCACATTCGTCTTCAGAATGTGAGGTAAAGATGTTTGTTCATTATACACTCTATGAACCCCCAATACAACTACTCCCTTGGATAACATGCACTCCCATATCATTACAGATATTACTGCATGTATTGTTTTTTTCACTCCTGTCGTCTTGTTTCACTTTTTGCCGCGAGTTCAATTATAAAAACGAAGATGGATTTGAGGAATGTATGTTCCTTTTTACTGCAAGACCGTCAAAATATTGTAAAACAAGAAGCGCACCTTTTTTGAGGTATTGGTATGAACCCTTTTTTCATGACCGCTGTCTTCGGCGGCAACTGTGCGATGCACTGGTTGCACCAGCCTACCTCCGCCCCCGGTTATGGTTCGTTTTGACGACTGAGTAAGCATTCTGTGGACGTAAAGTCAGCGTGCAGACGAATCGGAGCGTCAGCGCTTACAGTTACACGAGAATTGGCGCATAGGATGAAAAGAACCCGGGCAGGATATGACCTCTGGTATTTGCGTAACCGCGACTGCTAAAAATAAAACTCCTCTCTCAACATGCAGACAACGGGAAGACATAGGAAACTACTAGCGGCTAACTCTCTGGCATTTTGAAATTATGATACACACCACTTTGTATTGGCATCGGATCCAAAACAACCATTTACCTCTCACGGGTAAATCACATCACAATTGTTTGAACATGGAATTTCGAAACACAAGGTAGCTCAGCGTGGGCTTTCTCTGAAAGATGAACTGAAGAAAGTCGTGACTCAAGAATGGTAGGTAATCCCTCCTCAAACATGTGAAAGATTGGTCCGATCAATGAATGTAATGTGCTTGGCGGTTCAATGAATGACCTGGTCCATTCTTTTAAGTATCTCTGGTTCTAATCGTGTAAAAAAATATAGCGGTTTTTGAGAACATGTATTTATACATTGCATTAATTTCAAGCAAAAATTACGCGAAAAGGATCTTGTTTTTTGAAAAAATTGTTCACGATATTTTTAAGGAACTGATTTTTTAGAACGGATTTTGTTTAAGGTAAACATCTCTATCCCTATATAGTATTTAAGTAACTCCTCGAGTGTGCAGATGTGTGGTTCCGTCATTAACGCTTAGACCACTTCCCGTGCACCGATGGGGACATGAGGTGTCATTCGTCGCGTCTCGGTCTCTTGATGGGAAACTGATAATTTGTTTTCGGATTCGACCAGAAGATTCAAAGAAATTTTCAAAAACGTGCTTTTGCGTGTTTAACGCTGCGATCTTAGTAGGTAGATGGGGAATTAAACCAACATCACCTAAATAAATCTATGCAGGTGGCGTTGATTAAATTCCAGTACCCAAAGGCATTTTTCGCTCAATACCTCATAATTTTCTTTCACGACGTTGGCTACACTGATGTTGACATCTTTAAGTGAACGTGTGAAGTAAATTTTAACAAGTGAACACGCGGCATATTTTTTTAAAAAAATTATCCGTATACCTAATATATTTAAAAAAATAAATTTGCACAACCTACGACCAATATAGAGATATTCAGAACACGTGACTTTTAGTAGTTCGGAGGGTACCACGGTCGCCTCTGGTTGGCAAGCGGCAGGCTGCTAAGCCGTGAACTTATGGATAAAATACGACATAAGAGTTTTCTTCTAAAATCTCATGATCATATATCGTTGGTTTTCTTCTGCCTATAATGGCTTAAAAACCTTTTTGTTTTGTTTAGGAACACTTTCTTGCAGTGAGATATTCTTTTTTCCTTAAAATAAAGTTGTATTTTCTCGATAATCAAGATGTGTCCAGTAGTGAACAGCGGCAAAGAAGGTGACAGAAAGACAAAGTAAACTTTATTACATGCCCTTCTATTCCCAAATATGAAGAACGTAAAATTATTGCACTCTCGGAACAAAGAGGATAAAAGTAACTTTCTGCTTTGAAGCAAACCAAAGTTATTCCAAGTCAATAGTAGGTTACAGGTGCCGCTCATCTTCGTAATTCGCAATTCACACGTCTAAACTTTTCCTGTCCTTCTCAGATGTTTCACGTGAAAACACATGTAGATTTTCGACATTTTCTCCATAACATCCATAATCTACTAAAGGAAATATCTCTCAATAAATAAGTTGTCATTTCTACTTACATTGCCTGAACGTGCAGTACAAACACAGCATCGTAATACGTAACAGCTAATAAAATTTTGTGGATCATCAAGACTTTATTTGTGTAAAAGCTAAGCCTCTTTTTTTCAAGAATATTTGCGTACAAGCAAATCCCAAATAATACGTAGGTCACCAAATCAACTGTTTTCTTCTGCCACCAGGGCTATCAGGTCGTGTCCCAATTGTCTTGTAAGAAATGGCATCAAATGTTCATTACAACTTGCCAAGCAAAATATATTAAAAATACGTTTCATAAAAAATGTTTACATTAAAATCTTTGGCAATAAAATGCAATATTTTAATCGCAGGACTTGAATATTGAAATTCTACCATCAAAATTTGAATTCAGCACAGGAAACTGCAAACATATTTTAAAAATATGATAAAAAGTGCAAGATTTATACTTTTAAATAATAATTTATTTATTACAATTAATACATTGAAAACTTAATACATTAATAAATTAATAAAATTATTTAAAATTATAGTACAAAATAATTAAGTTATATAAAATTCTGGTAAACTTAGTGTTGAAAGTTCCTCCACTCCGTGAAAAATTACGAACATTTTTGGGGCTGTGTTTATGAACATTCTGGATGTTTTCCAAACAATTATTATTGTTTAATATTGGTAATATTTTTCTCGATGATAATAATTAATACAAATTTCTAAAATAAATATTTAAAAAGTCGACAGTTTATAAAAATATACGGAAGGAGTCACTTAGGAGTCAATAGCAGGAGGGCTCGAAATTCGTCGGCTCTTTTCATAGCCGATGAAAGAGCACGTGAAACCAAATGTTTCATACATTTCAATTTACTATAAATCAGCACCTTAGCATCATCGCTAAGATCATGACAGTATTTACTTCGAACCGTTTTCAAAAAGAATAGGTAGCAAATTGAAGTGAGGAGATACAATCGTGCTTTTTTAAATCCAATTTGTCGACGAAATTCGCAACCAAAACCCAAATAAACCGAAAGAAAGCACATATAATTGAAAATAACAAATTTGATTAGTCACATGCACCTCAGCAACTGCATAATACAGCCAAAAACTTAGTCATTTTCTAGGAATCACTTACAAGCACAGCAGAAGTTGCCAACCAACACTTTCCCGCCAAACGTTGCGACGTCATTCTGGACATTACATTGCCTTGGAACTTACTAAATTTGAAGAATTTCAAGTAAATACGGAGAAAACGAAACTGTGAATAATGTTAGAGAATGAATGAACGTTGTTAAGTTCGTTTTCTCACTTTTACAAAGTGTACAAATACCGATTTTAAAATGAATGTGACCCACAACTTATTCTCATTAAAATTATCTAATACCTTACTCGCATAAACAAACAAAACAGTCGCCTTTTAATGTTTATATATATTCCCATACAAAACTATTAATAGAACAATTGCTCAAGTGGACTGAACACAAATTAGTTTGTGGAGTTTTAACACGTTCACTGTCTTGTAATCCATTCGTGCTTCATAAACATTACACTCGATGGTTATGTCCGTGAACCACTTGTGGGTCACAGATGTTCACAACTTCTACGGAAAATATTACCACAGAACTCCCCATAACTACACAGATTTTGGCATGGACTTGCTTGCTCGGTCAAAGAATTTAGAAATGCACGGGGACATGCGGAAAAATATATTTTTGAGAATATGACAGTAAAACTGTTCGTCAGTGACGTGTAGACGTGGAGAGATATTTTTAATGTTTTCATAGGGAGAGGAAACTTCTCTTCAAAAATTATGGGAGAAAAATATGGAAATGTTAAGCAAATTTGCGGAAGGATCAAAAGTAGTTGTAAAAGATTTTGCGGCAGAGTTTTCGGATCTAAATGAGAATGAATTTATATTAGGATTAGAGGAATTAGGAATAGAAATAACCCCGAAGAACAGCTGTTTTAAACTAACTATTCACATCATCAGTATCTTCAAGTATTTTTTACGGTGATTACAGTTTTGAAATTGCAGTATTACCAGTTCATATCCCGTATGTAGATAATATACAAGGCCATGGGATGTTGAAAATTTTTTAAATTATTTTTTTTAATTTTTACCATTTGTTGCGTCAATTCACGACGCAATGCGTCTCCTATCCCCTTCTTGAGTGTTGAGCGCTATTGGTGTAATCTTCCGTTACTGTATATATTTATATACTTATGTTCGTCACGTCTCGTTGCAGTCTGTTGTCAAGAGGACCGCCAGGTAGCATCTCCACGTACGCACCTCCCACCACGCGCTCGTGCGCCACTACCCAGCGGCCAGAATTAAGAAGGAATAAGGATAGGGGTAGGGTTTAGGACACTTCACAGGGGTTGGACTAGCCCTTGTGAAGCAGCCGAACTCGTTTTGTTGGAACAAATTTCACATGAGATTCGACGGGAATCGAACCCGGATCACCTTGCTGAAAAGCGAGCGACTTTGCTCTCTGCCACGAGAAGGCTCAAACATGTAGTGGCATGTTTTTGAAATGAAGTGTAACATTATCAGCTACTACGATTGATTGTCTACTTCAACGCCAGATACTGTAAGAACATGTTTGAACGAAGCTATGCGTGTAAGAAATGAAGTATGAAAGCAATGTTCAACACATGAAAATTTTATTTATTTATGTATATATATATATATATATATATATATATATATATATTTATTTATTTATTTTACGTCAAAAACAGTTGAAACTGCGAATGACGCGCTATGGGGGGAAGTGAATTCTGTGCACATTTTCAAAATTCTGTGATCCCTACACTGAGTCATATACTACATAAATTTTGCAAATTATAAAAAAAAGCTCTCATGTAATAAAATCTATTTTCAAGGATATATAAGCAATAAATATTGGGCTCTTATCCATGATGTCCTTCGTCAAGGAATAATTCTTCCTGCCGCAACAACATGGAAACGGTCATTTGAATAACTATATTTCCCAATGAATTCTAGAAGACGTGCACAGATAATGAAGTTACATTATGTCCAGAAGCAAAACAAGGGGCCATCTCAGCATTTGGTCAATGGATCAGAGAAACTGGACGAAAAACCTGATCGAGATGGGGGTCATTGACCCATTTCTCTAGCAAATGTGCCTCTGAGAAACTCAGAAGATATTGAAGAAGCCATTGAATACTTGACAAAATGTATTCAACACGCCGCATGGGATTCAACACCTCAAACTGTTCAAAGCACGCAATCGACAATACCTATAAACGTTACAGAAAAAATCAGAGAAACGGCGATTACGATGTATCTGGATGACAACCAGGCACCCTGAAGACAGAGCAAATCTAAACAGAGCCTCAAGGCAGCTGAAGCAGCTATTGATACGACATCGAAATGAATCTTTTGCACACTATGTACAGTCACCAACAGCAACCACAACAACAAATGATTCGATCTGGAGAGCTACCAAGAAAAATAAACGTCCACAAATTCAAATACCTTCAATAAGAAAGAAAGATGGAACCTGGGCAAGAAGTGCAACAGAGAAGATTGAACGACTTGCAGAACATTTCTCTTCGGTATTTGATCCAGTAACTCCACGGAACAATGCACATGAGGAAGAAGTGCTTCGATATAATGACGCTCCTTGCCAATTATCACTTTCAATTCAATCTTTTTCCACCAATGAAGTTAGAACAACTATTCAGCGCTTTATAAATTTCCAAATAAAAGCCCAGGTTATGATCTAATCACAGGCAACGTCTTGCAGGAATTATCACGACTGTTATAGAATTTATCACCTCGCTTTTCAATGCAATTCTCCGATGCAATCATTTCCCAGGACAATGGAAGATAGCTCAGATCATAGCAATACCAAAGCCAGGCAAATCACCCAACGATGTAGCACTTAGCGCCCAATAAGCTTGCTTCTAATTTTATCAAAGGGTTTTGAAAAAATCCTACTCCAACGTTTAAAACCTCTACTTCAAGAAATAATCCCAGAACATCAGTTTGGATTTAGAGAACAACACTCAACAGTCGAACAAGTGCACCAAGTTGTTGAAGTTATTACTCAATGCCTCGAAAGAAAAAGCTATGTGCATTTTTGACAATTAAAGTATGGCAAAGGTTAAAATTAAACCTTTCCCTTGAACATCACACAACCAGATTAAACAAGAAGAAATATCACCCTTCCGTCTTATTAAATCAGAAGTCCCTCAAGGCAGTATACTTGGTCCCACTTTGTACCTTATATACACATATGATCTGCCTATGAATGCAAATACTACTTCGGCGATTTTTGCGTACGACACAGCAATTCTTGCAGTGCACGAAGACCTACAACAACCTTCATTAAATCTGCAAGAACACCTGAACCAACTAGAGCACTGGTTACAAAGATGGCAAATACAAGCGAACGCCTCCAAATCTAAGAACATCATATTTACCCTTTGCAAAAAAGAGTGTCCTAAAGCCCAGTTAAACAATGTTGAGCTAGCACAAGTATCCTGTGTTAAATACTGATTTCACATGGACAAAAGGTTAACATGGAGGAATCACATATCCACAAATAAAGAAACAAAAATCAGATTCTCCCAATTATCATGGCTCATCAACCGCCACTCAAGTCACTTAAATAATAAAGTACTTCTCTACAAGGCAATCATCAGGCCAATTTGGAGCTACGGAAAACAACTATGGGGATCTGCCAGCAAATCGAACATAGAAATACTTAGACGGTTCGAGTCCAAATGTATTCGAAGAGTAGCCAATGCACCATGGTACGTGACAAATGACACGCTACATCGAGACCTTAAGACACCAACAGTATATGAAGAAATCACCCATCGTAGCACTACCTATCAACAACGGTTAAATAAACATCCAAATCCATCAGCCATAAATTTACTGGACAACAGTGAGGAAGAACATCGACTCAAAAGATATCGTATTATGGAACTGCCCTTCCGTTTCGAACAACTGCTGTCATAATTATCACATTTACTGAATGTTTGTTCAAAAACAGATTGTAAATAAACGGAAAAAAAATTTGAGAAATAACTGATCGGTAATTTTTTACCAAACAAGTAACAACCGCGTAAAACCTGCCAGGGCGTCCTCCGATCCAGACGCTCTATGCCCTGTGTGTTCTTGCCTTAACGCGTGGGGCAGGGACACCGCTGAGAGACGTATGAGAATTTGACACCGTGCAGGTTACGTTATCTACTTCGCCGAAGCCGTCACGGCGCTCCAGAGAACAGGACATTGCTCTCTTCTTTCCGATCTTGACGATGATGAGCTAGTGAGCTATCTGTTCCTTACCAAGAACACAACTCTCTTAAAAGATAGTGCTCCCAGCATCTTTTGCTTTCTTTGAAATTTTGTATTGATTTCGAAGTTTGGTGCATGGTTAATTTACTGTTCCTGTTAAGCGTGCTTGCTACATTGCCAAAAGAGAAAGTTTCAAGAAGTGCATTGCTAAAAGAGTGGATTTATGGAGAACATTCACGGTGGACTGGAAATGTAATTTCTTGTTAGTGTTGTGAAAAGGTGGTAAACTATGCAAAAAATATTTCTAACAACATGCAATTCATACAAAAACTGTGAAACCAGTGAGAAAAGCTTTACAAACCTTCTTCAGCAAGTGCAGTCAAAAGATGAAGACAAGAAAGTATTTCATCACTGACTTGTGCCATGCCGCAAACATCCCTTTTTAAAACTTGAAAATCCAACACTTAACCAGTTTAACCAACAAAATATACAAAATATAAAATTCAAACGAGTCAACTCTTAGAAAATATTATCTAACTCTACAATATATTTTGACAATCGAAGAAATTCGATTTGTTTTTAGAGAATTGTATTAATCTTTTATGTAGTGCGTATTACGTATAAATGTTAATAGTATTCAACCATAATGCTCATTTCCGTGCCTACGTTTTTACTTCATAAGTGCCTTTCTTATTTGCCTTCCTATTTTCGACTTTTTTTAGTGCCTACATATCCGAGTTCTATTTATAACACTAGTTTACGTTCCTCCGCGCTAGTTAAACGACCGTTTTCCTCCGCGGGTTTTATAGATTCGCCAAATAGGGATTTATTGTATGATGATTTGTTTGAAAAACTGGTCGCTTTAAAAGAAAATTCCGCTTATTTGAGTTAGATTTATAAGTTATTGTTCAAAAATGTATGACTGTCAATTTGTAATTTATTTTAATTGACAATTGCTATAAATTGTTGCAATAAAAAGTAGTAATAAAAATATTATATTTGAGTATTATTAATTAATTAAATTATTGTATTTTGAGTATTTGAAGTATTTTAAATACGTATGTATTTAGCTATTTAAAACCTAATGTATTTTGAGTATGTACTGATTTACGAAGTATTTTTGCGTAGCATTTAAATACTAAATTTAAAGTATTTTGCCCAACTCTATATAGAGCCTTGCTGAACACAACGTTTCAAAGTCGGAAATGAACCAGTGAACATATTCTTGGCAATGTCTTTAATAGTGTCGAAGACCTTTGATAAGTTTAAAAGACAGAACCGTGACACCATACCCCTATCATATTAAGTGAGAATAATGTCGGATATAAATAGAAAAGATGTAGTAGTACAATGAATCTGACGAAATTCCGATTGTTTCAGTGGAATAAGTGGATTCTGTCTCAAGTAGAGTTGTAACAGGATTTCCGCACCCTCTTCAAGAATTTTCGACTAAAACGACAACAAAGTTGTCGGTCTCAAATCAGACAATACAGATGAAGAAGGCACTATAGGCAGAGGTATAACCATGCCGTATTTCCAGTTACAAGGAAATAGTGACAACTCGAAACATTTTTCAATAATATGCGTGATGTGTGAAAAACAAAACGGCAAACAGAAGCATTTCCACGGAAACTCTATCAAACGCAGCAGAGGTCAATTTCAGTCTCCGTACAATAACATAAAAATCATGCTCAGAAATTGGTTAAACGAAAATTCCGGCAAAATCTCAACTGGCGTCATCATAATCAGGAGTAGAATTATTAATTATTAATACTTTCTGGATAATCAAATGGCGGAGAGTCAGGAATTGACTTCTGCGATCCACAAACTTAATTTTCCTCCATATAGTCTCAGCGCCGGTGAAGAAGCCAAATAGTCAAGTTAAGTTCTCCGCTCGCGTCCAAGAAATTGTAAAACAAAACCACTTTTTTCTTATATTTTGCCCTGTAATATTACCTTTTATCTGGAGGTAGAGATTTCTTGCTTTTAATCAACAAGAAGTTCCTTTTTCTCATCAAATATTAACCGTAACAATATTAACAGTAACCGATGGTGGTGAGAGTCTTTTCGTAGAAACGTTTGTAATGGTGCAAGAGTATCAATGCGTTAGTTAGCAAAAACATCAACTAATTAGCATCGATACTTTTACACATCGTCAGATGAATTCATCTCGTAGTACAAATATTGAAGAAAATAATATTACTTTTCCTTTTTCAGTTCTTTGTTTCATTTTTTCTCGTCGTTTCAGTTCTTTGTTGCGTTTCTGTATGTCTTTTCTTTGCCTCTCCTGGGACGTCTGACTTTCTTTGAAATGTAGCTTTTAGGTGAGATATACATTATTTACACCGTATAGTTGCCGTGATATTGTATCTTGCCTACTCATACATCATATTCCATCTTTGAATGATTGCGTTTTCTGAATTGACAATTTTTATTTCAAACCTGAATAAGTCGGAAACCTGCACAAGACGGAAAAACATATTGGACCCAAACAATTCCGGCTTAAACAGGTTTTTCTGTATTTCCATTTTTAGTGAAAATCGAATATGTTTCTTTTGTTTTCGGATTTTTCCCGAGTTCCTGTGTACTAACAAAACCATCAACAACTTTCACTTGGCCCTAGGCTGCTTAGTTTATCATCAGTTTCTGCGTACATATGAAACTAAAAATAAAATTATGATGTTTTTCTCTCTTTAGTGTGCATG
This sequence comes from Teleogryllus oceanicus, assembly GCA_964035755.1. Taxonomy (NCBI): domain Eukaryota; kingdom Metazoa; phylum Arthropoda; class Insecta; order Orthoptera; family Gryllidae; genus Teleogryllus; species Teleogryllus oceanicus. Next base: position 198,690,922 of record CAXIVR010000001.1, on the reverse strand, counting down.
TTGTCAAAAAATAGTTCGAAATCATACGTTGCGCAGAGTCAAGGTTGTTTCATGTAAATCGTGAAGGCTGACAGCCGGAACCTCCTACCTTCTAATCTGAAAGGAATTAACGGAATAAGATAGATAAAAGTGACCTCGGGGATAAAATATTTAATGTTGACAATCGTATTTGTAGGGTAAAAATACGTTTTTCGTCAGATATAAATCAATTTACCCGGAGTACTTTAAACAAATGGGAAAAACGTGTTTTTTAGCTTATGTCAGTTCAGATTTTTAACCAGAGTATGCCAATTAATATTGATTTTAATCATTTTTGCGATTGTATATAGCTGATTAAGATGCATAGAGAATTGTTTCAGGCGTTTATATCTGATTTTAGCCCTTAAAATCAACAAAACTGGGGGGGGGCACTTTTGCCTGTGTTATTCCGCAACCCCTTTGGGTGAATGGCCGTGGAGAAGTGCGGAGGCGAACGGAGGCGAGACCTCTAAGCGAGCGCTAGGATCAATGAACGCTTGGAAGACCTTGCAGAGTTGCGTTACGGTGGCGACTGCTGTGGTTCTGCTAATTCGCCACTCGTCCACTGCAGTTGAGGGCCCGTGACGTTTCCCCTGCAGGACGGGCACTGGAGTGACCGTTCGCGAGTGTCGATGGAAGAAGGTGCCAAATCGGTGCCTTCGACCCTAGACACTGTTGTAAACTACTCCAGCGATTGGTGCTGTGTCGACACCTCTGCGACACGAACACTGATTTGTCTGAATGTTGTCTGGTATTGGCTAATATGCCAGTGCAGTCACTAGTTGGGAGTTCCGAAGCGACAATTGGTGGCTAGCGGATTCTGTAATTCAATAAGTGTGGATGCTATACAATCATATACAATTGTTTTCACACCCAAGCTTAACTTAAATTGAACGACAACCTTTAAGCAGACTGACCTATTCACGTTTAGACTGCGATTGCCGAATCGACAAGCCACTTTCGCTTAAGCAGCGCAGTATGAATTTGCCCTTGGCATAATTTCTTGCCTTATTCGATGACTTGGATTCCTTTATTTAAAACTATTGAAGTGTGGAAATCATACACCAGATACCTTCCCTCAATCCTTATTTTTTCTTGATTTCTCTTTCTACCCGTAAGAGAATTAATATAAATTCTCACTTTCTCCTCTTTCAGATGAATACCAGACTTGCGTTCCTGCCGCTCACGATATGGTCCTTGGCAATGCTTACTGCCTCGACAAGCTCTAATTGCTGCAATGGAAAAGTTGGAGGTGAAATAACGGAAATGGAAAATGACTGTCCAAACTGCGACTCGGAATGTAATTGTTCAACAGAAGATTGTGAGCTCTGCGAGGGGAATGAAAAATGCTGTAGAACCTGTTGTGAGACCAGATGTGACTGTTTCACAATGAAATGCAACTCATGTAGCTCCCAATATAACCAATGTTGTGCACGATGTTGCGGTAACAGTAGATGCAGGTAAGTTGCAAATTCCTTAAACGGGTCCTTCAAGCACATGTACTAGTAATCATATACATTAGGTATCAATCACTCACTACCAAAAAACCAACTCATATTACTTGTTACATTATTTGGAAATACTTCGTCTATAGCCAAAATTAATCCCTAAGAGATTACAAAAGACTTCAAGCACATGTACTAGTAATCATATACATTAGGTATCAATCACTCAATACCAAAAAAAAAACTCATAAAACTTGTTACATTATTTGGAAATACTTGGTCTATAGCCCAAATAAATCCCTAAGAGATTACAAAAGACTTCTATAATGGGTTAAGGACTTAATATTTAGTGTAAATATCAAACAACGACATTTTATTCTTTATAAATATTTTTTTTAATTTATACTATACTGAATACCACAAAATAATATTCAGGAAAAATGACAGCAAAGTTTCACCTTTCATACATGTGCTGGGTTAATTTAGGAAGGATATTTCTGTGGACAGAAATCCTTTGTTGTTCATCCTTTATCCAAGGCGTGTGATAAAACCAATGAATCAATAGGTTTGCCTCGTGGGAAAATTTGTCGTTTCGACTTCTGACACTCCTGGGGAAAATAAATCTTCGGATAATAACTTGCTCGAAGCTTTTACATTTACATACACAGCAACAGTATTGCCAACAGTATTGAACCGTTAACCGGGAGGTACATGAGTTCGAGTCCCGGCCGTGCCAGATTTTCGACACTAGATTCATAGCTGTATCATCGTCTGGAGGAGAACTTTAGCGCCGGCTGCTATGATAGGTGCTTTTCCTTCCTCTCTCTGAGCAATATCAGACCAATGACGGGACACTATCTAGCAAATAGACCCCTGAACCGCAAGCAATCATAATTTAGTCCCCTCCTCATCCTTTATAGACACATCTACACTTCAATGCATTACACTACCACACCCACTTTGGTGGGTGACCAAAGTTTGTCTTGCTGGAGGAGATGGAAGGGAAACCTTCTCAAGGCATGTACTTCCGTGCCGGATCACCCATTCCAGCGGGAGAAAAGTCCGGCCTCTTCCCAGTATACAACATGCACAACACTTATGGGACTAATAAAAGTAGTTCATTGCCAGGAATCTGTACTCATTCACTCCCTCTGAACCCACATTCTATCTCTTATGAGAGGAAACCTCTTGCAACCGAGTCTGTTGGATGTGTCTCGGGTCATTCAATATTGTGTTTTATTAGCAAGGTTCTCCTGCAGGCGGGTTCTTCTGTAACGAGGTCATTCCACTTCAAACCAACAAGGGCTCCAACCTTGACCGTTTCCGATTTTTCCAATCTGTGTTTCTTAAGTACCTCTTAAAATATATAAAATGACCGCTTATGAAGGCTGTAGCAAATATAGTTTCCCAAATTAAAATAACTTGATGTTCGGAAGAATCGCGAAATTACTGCGCGCCATACTAAACAAAATCTATTAATTCAGTCATTTTCAAAGGTCAAAATCCGTCAGAAAAAACAACAAATAATTCTATGAAGGAAATGTCCAATTCTTTGTTTCAAAATTTGAATCAGGTGTCGCGGGAAAGATGCATAGAAACTGTGTCGTATAACAAGCAGTCTGAAACAATAATTAACCTGTCACCGAACAATTCATTTGAACAAGCTAATCTGAAGTAGAAAACAAGGGGATGCGGCGTGACCTCCGCATTATTCCAATGAAATCCTTGCACTTCATCTTGGATAAGAAAGGAATAGTTTTCATGAAAATCGCATAAAGCCATGCATTTTACCGGTTGAAGCGATATTTCACCATTCCATAGGTATTTATTTTATTCAGAAGAAATGAATCAATGTGTCAACAATTCACAAAGTTTTTCCATTAATCAATCAATACATTCTTCTTTGGACTTCACTATTGTCTCTAAATTTGATCTGTCAGTTCTCACCGACTGTTTGAACGAAATTGTTTCGACAAAGTTTTCTTCCATTGTTTCTTCAAAATATTTTTAATCATCGAAATTACGGGACATTCAGAACACTCACCACAGAAAACAACAAATTCGGGGTGGATTGCATATTATGCACGCCAGCAGCTCCCTGGACGTGTTCAAAATTTTCTCAAAAAGGGCTCCCAATTTTTTTTTTTAATTTCTTGTAGACTTGAGTAAAATATACTCTAAAAGTGGAATAAGTAAGATTTTTACGGTTAACTCTAAATCCGATTTTCCGGTTGAGTTTCGAAAATGTCAGGTTTGAATTTTTTCCCGGCGTCTTCCTACAACTACAAAATTGGAGATAGAAATTTTTTCCTTCAAATGAAATTTGTTCTCCTTATTTAGTTCTTTCATTAAGATCATGTACATATTTTAAGTAGTTTTGGCGCAATATTGCGTGCAAAATTTTCTCAAAAAACGCTCCAATTTTTTTCCTTAAACGTTTGGTAGGGATAGTGCTAAATGCACTCTATAAGATGACATCAACGCCATATTGCTCTATTCTGTTTTATATTTCCAGAAATTACAAATATGTAATTTTTTGACTTGTCTCTCACGTCATTAATATTGAAATTAGCGGCAATTTGTTCAAATTATTGTATTTATAAGTACATGTGCATTAAATAATGTCATATAAAGTTTCTCGAAATCTCAACAGTTTTCTGTTAAACGAGCTCCAAATTCTGCAGAAAACGCACTCCGAAATGCACAAACGCATTTTTTAAAAAAAGGCTCCAATTTTTTTCTTCAAGCTTTTCGAACGAGTAATGCTAATTACACTGTGAAAAATGACAAAGTTCATTTTGGGGTATTCTTTTGTTTTTTAAAAATGCATTTTTTTAATATCTCTCACGCCGTTAATATGCCCATTTTAAGCGATTTGTGACCACTATTGCATTTGTAAGTTAAAATGCCTCAAATGACTTTAAATAAATACTCATTTCGTAAATAACTATTTGACAACCATTATCTTCAGTGTATGTGAATAGTAGGTTTTGTATTATTCTGACAAACTGAATCATAAACATGAATTTGATATTTTGAACTGTGACACACTGAGTAGATAATTTCATGGAAAGTGGTTTAGGTGTTTTGCCTTGGATTCAGGAACTGCCGAGATAAGAGCATAGGGAAGAACAAGTGATTTTTCTGCCAGAGTTTAACAAGTTGTTGAGGCTTGATGTAAATTATTCTAAAAAAAAATTATAAATATAAAAATAATTGAAACTCCCAAACTCCGGAGTTCGTTCAGATGGATGGAAGAATTTCTATTTTAGAGAAAATCGGATGAACGGTTTAGGCCCTAGCGTTTACAACATTGAGACACACAGACAGGCGTATTGCCATCAATCGATTTTTCGGTTAGAAGGACCCACTAAACATGGTTTCTGGCTACCCTCATGATTGGAAGAAGTAATAGGAAGAAGATTGATCTATTTTTTCGTTACCAGGGCACATCAATAAGAGCTTTTCTCGAAAATGCCCGTTTTCCGGCGCACGATTACAGTACTTTCGCTCCTTACATTCGTATGATTGAGAAAATAAAAGACAGTTATGATGGCATTAAAAGGAAAGGAAATGATTGATGAATGTAGATTTATACGAATCACGTGTACTATCGATTCACACAGGAACACAGAATCACAAAAAATATTTAATAATATAATACTTGCTTATGAATCAACGTTTTATTGTTAATTTTACTTTCCAAAATTTTCACTAATTTGCATGTTTAAATATATTTATCACATGTAATTAACCTATTATTAAACAAAGTGACATTATATGAAGCAAGAAACATTGTTTTTCAATTTGACCATAAATGACTTGATGAATTTCTTTAATTTTTTCTCTGCTTATCAGTTTCTTTAACCTCAGAACTCCAATGAAGACATTAATCAAATAACATCTTAGTTATTTCAGTGTTTACAAATAATAACGTGAATGAATACTTGTATTCGTTTTTGAGATGTTGAAAACATCTAAATAGTAAAGGCAATGTAAAACTGGTGTTAATTAACATTTAAATGAATTGAACGTCCATTTGGATGGAACGTCCATTTAAATGAATTGAACACAAAATTAAGTTCATTATGCTACGCGTTCAGAATTCTTGCAAATTCAGTCAGCCTTCATACTGCTCGTGTATATTTTGCGAATGTTCATTCCCGCCTGAGATATGGCATAATATTCTGGTGAAATACATCTTATAGCTCCCAGACTTTTAGATTACAAAAACAAACTGTACGAATAATAACCAAATCCCACCCACGTGATTCATGTAAGCCTCTCTTCATTAATCTAGGAATTTTACCATTATCTTGTCTGTTTATTTACGAATCAGTGGTTTTTGGCAAAAAATGGCTTGCTTAAGAACGGGAATATATTTTCAAAAAATGCCGATGTCTATTACTATAACACTCGACGTAGAAATCATATTCATCAGGTGGCAGTATGAACAGCTCATTACAAAAAATTCACATACAATACATGTACATTATTTTACAACACGTTGCCAGATGACATTAAACGATTAAATTCAATAGAAAAGTTTAAATCCCAAGTGAAATCGTTTCTGTGCATAACTGTTTCTATACAATTAGAGACTATACTGAGCATCACAAGAAAAGTAACATTAATTTTAACAATGATACATAATGCATTATTTACCATTTGGGCTGTATAAATGAGTATAAACAACCTGTAACAACTATTGTACTACAGCTTCCGGGTCAATGACCCCATCTCGATCAGGGTTTTCGTCCAGTTTCCCTGATCCATTGAGCAAATGCTGAGATGGCCCCTTGTTTTGCTTCTGGACATAAATGTAACTTCATTTTCTGTGCACGTCTTCTAGAATTCAGTGGGAAATACAATTATTCAAATTATCGTTTCCATGTTGTGGCGGCAGGAAGTATTATTCCGAAGGACAACATGGATAAGAGCCAACATTTATTGCTTATTTATCCTTGGAAATAGATTTTATTACATGGGAGTTTTTTTTCAAAATTTAAGTAGTATATGACTTAGTGTAGGGATCACAGAATTTTGAAAATGTGCACACAATTCACTTTTCCCCATAGCACGTCATACGAAGTTTTTAACTGCTTTTTTGACGTAAAATAAATAAAAAAAAAATAAAATTTATTACTTGATATTTTTCCCAGGGGTAGTTGATAATGATTAAACATTTTCAACGATTGAACATTATATACCTTGAATGGCTCGTTTTCTTTAGATAAACCAGTACGTCCTCCCTGCACAGATGATCGTGCGAAATTCAGTTCCGGGAGTTTCGTAGATTGGAGAATAGCGTCCAACAAATCACCTTAAAATTCTGACGATATTTGTGGGATTGAAACTGAAATGTAGTCTGTATTGGAGAGGTAATATAACTTGACCACCAAATTATATTACCGAAGTATGTTCACTGGAAAATGCTACGGCATTGATATTTACTAAACTGTAAACATAAACGCTAATCTCTTTGAATTGTTTTAACATGTTTTTTGTTTTCTTTTAGTAGTAACAAGTCGTTTTACCAAGTACGTCTCTTTGTTTTATTTTAAGACGAGGCAATAATTGAATTTTAGAAGTATTTGTTTTCAAGCAGTTAGGAATTTTCACGAAATTTCATTGAAATGTTCACCAATGAAAAAATATTTTAAATATAATTATTAATACTGTTTAAAAATATGTATAAATAAGCCAACCAAATACAATTGTGCAATGAAATTTCATTGCGGATGAGATATCTCTCATGTATCGAATAAGGTAGCTTAACCTTGGCCACTTCTTTATATTTATTAAGAATTTGCGATGCTACTTCACATTTCAATGGAGGTTCGCTAGTGAATTTCTGTTGGTTGACGTTAGAATTTTAAAAATCGTGCAATTTTTCTGAATTTATAAAGAACAAATATTTTAACATTCACAATGATTGTTAGGAGGTCCGACCGGGAGCGGCGGCTCAGTGTATCAACTGATGTTGCTGCAGCGCCTCTGACCAGGAGGTCCTAGGTTCGAGTCCCGACGCGGTAGGATATTCGACACTAGCTTGCACCTGGCTAGCGAGCACTAGCTAGGTCGAATTCAGTCACTGTCTGGAGGAGAATTCTAGTGGCCGGCTGCTCTGATCGGTAGTTTTCCGTGGTTTCTCCGATCAAGAACCAGGCGAATGCCGGAGCAGTACCCTTACAAACGGGCTACAGACCTCGCGCGATCTTTCCTACCTCTTCCTTGTCCTATCCTCTCCCCTTTCACACACACTTACACTAACATGCAGTACACTACCTCACATACCGGGAGACCGGCTGGGAGCTTAGAGCTTGTGCCGGCTAAGGCGGTTCCCCGCTTATGGGAGATACCTAGTTGAGTAAAACCCCGCTAGTGGACGGTAGTTTGGAGCCGGATCTCGCCAACCAGAGGGAGAAGATCACTGCCACCTCCCGATGAAAAACATGCACTACACTTACGGAACTAATGACCATAGTAGTTGACGCACCCGGCATCACTAATCAATCTTAGGAGGTCCGCTAGCGATCTTTAATTTAGAAGCGAGAAGTCTGCTTGCATGCACTTCCTAATCTAGAGGAAAGAGAATGTACCGCGATTTCATTCCGATAATGCGTAGATTTAGAACGTGTACTCGCTTTTGAATATTATAGAATGTAAAAACAACAACAAAAATAACAGTTTCAGAAAGATGATTCTGAATTATTGAATGATAAATTGAATTGAAAATATTAACTTAAGGTTTATATACGTTCATTTAGAAATTTCTATACTTGTGTAAATAAGCATTTATGATGTGTGATTCTACTCATGTGATCTTTCAACAAACAAAATTGAATATTTCTTTATTTGAAAACCTTAATATTCCATTCATCCAATTCAATACACTTTACATCAAACAGTTAATAGTATGTTTCCCTATTATTTACTGATAATGGTTAAACAGGAGGAACACATGGTTTTTGACCCTCGATTTTAACAGGAGCCTTTGAAAATATTAAAAACACAGCCATTCGGTTGCGCAACCTCCCTTTGATACAAAAGCAGAATCTATCGTTTCAACGTAATGCACATTGAAAAATAATTTGTTGATAATCAATTTCCTCCCTATTTGATGAATACATTTTCTTGCAAATTGCAGGTCTTGAAAGAGAATATAAAACAAAGTAAAAGTTATGTTCATACTTGCCGTAAAAAGACGGATTTAGCGTAATTAAATTGACGACAGAATTTGTTTACACGCTAAGTGCTTTTTAAGCGTATGTGGTAGGCAAAAGCGCGACATTGGAGAACTGATTTTTTTCAGTATGCTTGTGTTAACTGCAAACAAATGGGGTCTTTGTAAGATGTTAATTTCTTATAAACAATTACACATATCTCCAGGACCAATTATGATGGCACCGATCGGATTTTGGAATTTTGTATCGTGTTTAAACGCCATTCAGATGAGACAATAAAAAAATTGCTACATTTGCAAATTTATAAACAATTTCCAACTTTTGCAAATCTAAATTAACAATTTCGCTACAATTTATAATTGTATAAACAAATTTGAAACATGCGTTAGAACGGCAGGAAGGCTCCTGAAATTGTGCCTGAAATGAACATCTCAAAATAGGTGTTTGACAGGAGTTACAAATCGATTGCTAAAAGTTAGAATAATTGTTTGTAAAATGCTAAATACTTACTGGTCTATTGACATTCTGGACGGAAAACCCCGCTCAGAAATATTTTTTCGTCGTAGCGTACGCGCAGGCAAAATCTCTCCTTCTACAGGGAAATATGACGATATTTCCATCTCGTACGTAAACGAACTAGCCCCCTCACCTGAGACAGCGTCCTTTCTACCCTTTGGGATTATGCACCAATCATAGACAACTGTGCTTTTACTTGCTAGCGATTGGTCAACGCGTCCTTACCCCTGGCCGCGGGGTGTCCATGTTTATCGGCGTGGTTGGGAAGATAGAATTTTGCCGGTGAAGTTTTCTGAGGGTGTCTGTACCTTCATTAACAAACGCTTCTTCATTATCCGCTTCTTCCGATGAATCTGGAGACCCTTGTGATGCAACACACGAATCAATCTTGCCTATCATTTCTTCCCTGCATCCATCGCATATTTTGTGTTGAGATGACACATTCAGATATACACTGACCAACCAAGGAAGAACACTACGAAGGACTTTTTATGAGATGAGTGCCCAACTTTATTGAATGGATTACAGCACACCGAATATCTAAACCGATCTTCCATGTTGCACAGTCGCACACATTGAGGTTTCTAGAGCCTACGGTACGCAAAAGACAACTGAGAACAGGCTGAAACATGGAAGGTTTCAGTAATTCCCAACGCAGTTTGTTTGTTCCCAGAGTGATCTAAACATTTACACTTGCGCCCCCGGGACCCCACCGGTGACGGTCAAGTTGGGCGCCCGGAAACAGCGCCGTTCAAGGAAGCCAGCAGGCGCCTTGCAGGTACAAGTGGAAGAATTTCGGATCATAACTTCTTGCTGCGTTGCCATTCCAAACTGAAAATTTTCCCAATAAGGCTTCAACTTCAACTGCGCTTCAACATGTATTTTTTAATTAAAAGAACATTTTTGTAAACCTTTGAAGCAGAATTCACCGGTACAGTATTTAACACTATAATAAAATAAATTATTAATTAATATGCTCTTTTATGGAATAACATATCAGCTTTCCAATGAGATAAACATTCTTGCTCTACATTTCAGAGAACGAAATATATTGCGATTTAAATGAGCGCTTGCGCACAGAAATCTACACATTTTTTCAATTCCAAGACACATAGAATAGAAACCAACGACATTACTGTTCTAAAAATTTATAAAGGATTCTTTATTTACTGTGAAGAATATGTGCCCCAAGTTCCATTAAATTCAAGGGGGTGTGGGTTGGAAATATCCTTATTCTGCGATGATTTGACGTGGAATGACCCAACGGTGTTCTATTGAATTTCAAAAAGCTTACTTATCTGACTATAATCATCTGACCATTTTTAAGACCCAGCACTGAGTTTGTGGAAGGATATCCTTTAATTTGACGTACCTTCAACCGTACCAGGCGTGGTGGCGCATGACAATTCAGAAAGGATACATACTCTCCATGATGTATTTTTACTTTCTAAAATGGTTCTCTTCGCCTTCCCTCTGCACCTCTCGTAGTCAATTAGGTTATCCGCGGTTGGATAGTGTTTTAGACGCGCCAACGCTTTCTTACGAGCACCGACTACCCTTGAGCAATCCGAGTTCCTCTACGGAATGAAGGGATGTCGACATTTATCGCTCGACTTGGGAATTGCAATGTCCGCAGCTTGTAGTAAAGCCCTGTAAAAATGTGCTGCCATTTCTTCCACACTGACAAACTCGCCTTCCGATAGACTAACGTTCGCTTGGAATGTCAGCCAGTCAGCATATTGAACACGTCATTTAGGAGGGCGTGTCAACCCACGAGCAAGTCCATCAATGTGGACGATAGTCGGGTAATGGTCGCTTCCGTATAGGTCGTCTATAATGGCCCATTGCAGGACGGTTGCAAGAGAAGAGCTGCAGACAGCTAGATCGATACGCATGCTGGAGTTTGTGGCGACGGCGAAATGATTTGGTTCACCGGAATTCAGAATAACAGAGTTCGCGGTGTCTATTACCGATTCTAATACGTTGCCTCTCCGACAAGTGCGGGAAGAGCCCCAGAGAGAATTGAGAGCATACATCCTCAACTATCACGAACGGAGAGGGCAGTTGGTTTTCTCAAGCCCAAAAGTTCATCAGCTAATACACTTAGTCATGGAGGGATGTAAATGCCATACAATGAGTGTGAGGGATGGGAGGTGCACCTGTACACACACTGCTTGAAACTCGGTCTGAAGAAGTACCTTAGTAGACAGCAGAGAATCATGAACCAGCAAAGCAACTCCGCCATGAGCACGGAGACCATCATCCCTATCGAACCTATAAGGGGAAAAAACCGCGAAGAGACAAGGGACGAGGTGAGGTGAGGTGCGTTTGTTCTAGATAGATCATCAGGGGACTGTAACGGGACAACAACAGATTCAGATAATCGCGTCGCGAGGAGAAACCATTGTCTTCCATGACACGAGGGCCATGGTGGAATTAAGTATTGTCTTTCGTCCGACGTTGAGAACTGCGCGAGTTTCCTCCCCAGCGGGAGTTTTCTCCGAATCTGAGACCTCCTGGGCATTGCCAAGGGGCTAGATGAACACCCAGTGTGAGTTTCCGAAGGTGTAATTAGTCGGGGCTTTGATAACGAGCTTTTAGTTTCCGGGTCTGAGGCAGATGTCTGACTGACATTAATTTCCATTGAAAGAGGAGTAGACAACGATTTAGATGCCTGCGACGGCTGAGCTTTTTTGTTAGTTTTCTTGAATTTGCTTGGGATTATCACTCTTCCACCTTGCAAAGGCCTGCAATCTGCTTTGTTTTCATATTTTTTTCGATTTGATCATCCGATCGTGCTTTAAAAAGAATGGTATTTTTCCTTTGTCGCGCAACAGGTTGCAGTTTCATATAAGCTTCTTCTATAGCGAGCACCAAACGGACAACACTAACCATTTTAAAGTATTTCCCTTCCTCGGCGCATGCCGTGAGGAGAAATTGAGTCTTCTTCGGTGTATCTTCGTCTTTCGAAAATAAACTATTCAAATCGATAGTTCGTTCCGGACATCTCTTCTTTGCGGAAGAGGGCTGGGGAGAAGGTTTAGTATCCATGGAGATGGATATCAGATTCATCCACGTGGTCCCCATCCACAACGGAGCTCAACAAGGGGATACTCCATCGGAGTGCTAGGGTCGCCACGGAACACCACCGTGGTTCCCCCACTCACCCTGGAGTTCAGTACAAGACCTAGTCCAATCCGATTGATTGGGAGAGTGTTAGCTCCCGACTGCCCGTTTAGAAGATTCTGAGGTCAAATCAAGAGTATTAAAGCCTACAATGAAAGTTCCCCAACATACGTAAACGACGTATCCAAAGTATGCAAAGCATGCAAAAGCATGTAAAGTATCCGACGTATGCAAAGCAGAACGTAGCACAAGGTGACTAGTGGGAAACCAAACAGGGTCCTCAACCGCCAGGACATACATTCCCTCCGATGTGAACCGACATTCATTCCGTCGCTATGCACGGCAAATACATGAGTGGGCATTCAGCATACAGAAGGGGCCAGAGAAATAGAAGAGAAAGAATAAAAGAAACAGAATGTTATAAAAGAACGAGAATAAACAGTTGGGAGAAAAATTTCTGGTGAAAGAAAGGAATACTTGAGTGCCGTCCCTGCTTCCAACCGTCAGGACGTGGACCGACCCACCTCGACGGGTTGATTCTTGGAGATGCTAGCTACCTAAGGAAGAGTTTTTATAAACATTTTCTCGCAGTTTTAAAATTTTAGGTCGACTGTCAAGTCACCGTAAGAGCTTATGTTAAAACGACAAATTTGCAGCCTCATTACTCGAAAACTAGAAGGTGAAAATGATTCAAATTCTACTCGAACATAGTAGAACCTCTAAGCTTTCAATTAATATCATGAAAACAGTCATGTTAAACATAACACGTAACTTGCTCTAATCAACATAAGAAACTCGTGCGCTTGCCTCGGCCGCAATCTTGCTGCGTATGAGAACTATTTCTTTTTGCACTCGTCAAAACCCTGTAATTATGAATATGGAACGACTAATGCCCTACAAATTTCATTTAGTTATATCCATGAAAAGGAAAAGCTGATCGATTTACTTAAAGAACTGAACCCATTGTTAGAGGTCAGGTGTATGAAGTCACGTTTTTGAGAACTATACAAAAAGTAAAGGATCCGGTATCCTCTGATTTCTTAAGAACTTCCCGGATAACGACTAATCAAGATTGAAGATTAAAATTCTTCAATGGAACGTGAACGGCTTATCGGATGAACGTGAACGGTTCTTGAATGGAACGTGAACCGTTACAAGTTCCTTCAAACACCCCAGAATGAAAATTATTCGGATATTCTTTGTTTACAAGAGTCCACTTTTATGAATATCCAACTTAAGATGATCAAAAGGTTTAAGTCTTACTACAAAAACAAATCATTATATATTAATGCTAGTGAATGTCGCAATTTATCTTTCCCTTTTGTCAGCTTTTCAAAAACGTTAGTGACTTTTACGTACGAATGAAAACTTCTCTCAGTAAACACGACGCGTTTTCAGATTGCCAACATGGATTTAGAAAAATCGAAATCTACGGTAACAGCCATATTTTCTTTTCTTAAATAGTCTCATCATTCATGAATCAAAACGAAGCACCTATTGGAATATTTTTAGTTCATTCAAAAGTTTTTGCTGTCATTGATCACGATATTTTACTTTCAAAATTACCTTCGTATGGCATCCGTGATATTCCTCTAGATTGGTTATGTTTATACCATAAACAACGACCTCAGAGAACTTACTGGAATCATGGAACAGTATGTACCCACCTTTCCGATTCACTGACAATTGCACTCTGAGTCCCATAAGGTTCGATTTTAGGTCATATTCTCTTCCTACTCTATATAAAGGATATGCCCTCGACGATTTGAATCGGAAGAACAGTTCTCTTTGCAGATGAGACGAATATTCTTTGCAATAAAGAAACCATAAACAGCACTATATCAGATGATTCAAATTGGTTTCGTAACAAAAAATTAATAGTAAATGAAAATAAAACTGTTTTAATGTAATTTTCCATTTCAAATAAGCAACGCTGTATTCCATTGAAAATAAACCATTGACTAATGTTAAAGTAACAAAATTTTTAGATCTCTCAACTCAGAACCTCAAATGGAACGTTCGTTTAAATGAATTGAAGACAAAATTAAGTTAATTATATATGCGTTCAGAATTCTTTCAAATTCAGTTAGCCTTCATATTGCCCGTTGTGTATATTTCGCCAATGTTCATTCCCGACTGAGATATGGAACAGTAGTCTGGGGAAATACATTTTAAAGCTTATAGTGTTTTATTTTTCATCTTCTTTGGCATTTCACCCGTAGGAGCTTGTCGTTTTAACCCTCCACAACTCTCAATCCTCCCAATCTCGTGGTTTGAGGCCTCTATCCTTCATAACTTCCTGGATGTATTTTTCCCATTCTAAAACTGGTCTTCCTCTTCTTCTCCTCTCAGGTGGATTTGCTGCAGTTTGTTTTCCAACCTTTTTCTAATGTCTACATTCGGGTGATGACCTTTTTCATATTTAAAAGCCTGTGATGGCAAACTATGAATTTTTGCCTAAAACTCTCAAAAATGATTGCCATTTTGTTAAATTTTGAAAAAAAAACTCCCACGCCTAACTACATGTATTAAGTTGAAACATCGAAAAGAAATTTAGCTATAATAAATATATTATACATTATAAATCATATAGCAAATTGAACAAGTGGTTTTAAATGTGCCTATTACTGTTTATGAATTTGCTGTTAAATCTGTCACTTTTGCAAGTGCTGTGCAGCTCTTCCATCAGCTTTACAGCTCGCTCGGCCACTATGTTTGAGCGAGGCACGTCAGGAACGTACCATTCCTTTATCCAGTGAGTGGAAAAATATTTTAAAGTCTTGGAACACTTCAATTTGGAGGCAGAAGCCTGCAGATCATTGTATGTGTCCTTTAAATAGTTCTGATTTAAAAACCATGCTTTTGCCCAAGCAGTTGCGATGACGTCACTAATAGATTTGAGCTAATCTCTTCATTTCGGAAAGAGAAAATAAGCAATTTGTGCGAGGATTCCCTGTGAATTCTACCTGGCACTATAAAGAGAAGGTAAATTCTGTCACTTGAGTAGAGACCACATTTTCTCCTTCTGGAATTAATTATATCCTTCACAGAGTTCAAAAAGAAACCAGAAGTCATCTCACCATCCTGGGTTTTCATGTGACGGTATCTTTTCTCTGCCGGAATAACTTTTTTGTAAGACATCATACCCTACTAAAACTTCATTAACGAATTGACAGTGTTGGGTGATTTTTTGGGGACAGGAAATCCATCAAGTGACGTAGAATCAAGTCGAGAATATGATGTTGCCACTCTATAAAGTGAGGTTATTCTAGACCCTTTAGCCTGAACTCCTTCAGAAATTTAGCAACTACGCCACTTTTCTGTCCCGTATTGACGACTGCGGTATCAGAAATTATCATTTTAATACTCTTCCATGCACTGTATTCGTCTAGCAGGGCTTGTATTTGAATAAAGATGTCATCCGCTGATCCTGTTTCGCAAGCCAAAACTCCGAAGTGCAGAGGTTTTGCAGAATTATTGCAGAGTTTTTGCAGACAGACTGCCTGATATTCTCTGTTCTCAATTCTCTTTCCATCAAAATGCATGCAGAGTTCCTCTTCCGCAATACGTTCTGTGGGGCGGCTCTTGACCTTTCGTACTTCCTTACTCACTCGACGCAAAGCCCTGATTGTGATGTTGTTGATCTATTCCGTCTTCAGCCAAGTTTTGAAGAATTTTTTATGCTTTTCCTTTCGACAAGGAGACTTTTGACACCAGCTTAACCAGAGATTTTGTTATTTCATACTTTCGTTGTTTTTTTTGGGGGGGGGGGTATTTGTGATTCATCCCAGTGCTTTCTTCTTCAGTATTGTCTATTTCAGTACTACTATCAGTAAACTCTTGCATTTGGCTTGAAGTCTGAACTGATAAGCTTCTTTGCTGCTTTGAAGGATGGATCGTTTTCAAACGAGCCACTTTTTGGGTCGTGTATCCAACTCGGCCTCCTTATTTTATTTGTTTTCTGTGAAGTTTTTGTCTTCATTGCAAAGGCAGTTTCCACTCTACTTCGTAACAGAAAATTAATGAGATTTTTTTTCAAATTCTTCTTTTCTCTACTCCCGCTTTCTATATTTTTGGAACAATTTTATCAGCTTGTCAACCTTTGCAGAAACTTGCTGCGTAGAAAGAATTGGGAAATTTAGCTTCTCCCAAAATTTCAGCAATTCATATGATGTCTTTCTTATTCGCTCAACTCGCCCTTGGAGTTCTTCGTACAACCCCAAATATCTACCAACAATGCATCTGTTCAAAGGCATTTTGCACGTGATTTAATTTATGTCCTTTTTCATTTCTGGTATGATGGGTCGTCGCTCATTTCTTGCCAATCTATTTGGATTGTATACTTTTAAATGGCATGTTTTGATCTAATGCAGTATTACACGTCATTAGAAAATACAATTGAGGAAGAACAGTTCCAAGCAAATGTAATTATTTATTACCTTATATCTCATAAATGAAATGATATTGTGCGCGGGAGGATTTTCATAAACAAAATAAAGTAACAGCAAAAACGGGATAAATAGACAAATATTCATCAAATGCAACATCAGGAAAATTAATATTTGGACAAAGGTTAAACAAATCATAACCCTAGTCTACATATACTGAATCAATAATAAAGATGTGGATACAGGAACGCGTTGCTTTTGTAGTTGTTGGAAGAAGGTTTGAATGCATTTGAGTAAATGTAAAGATGATATTTTCCTACTGAAATGTTGGACATGATTTTCTTAATCATTATTAAACATGACTCACTAATTTCTCAGTTCTAAACACCAATGCACTGGGTTGGTATTTAACAGAATATGGGATTTATTAATATCACGCAAGTATTTATGAACCCAAATTGATCCAATTCTGATGCTTTGGAATTTATACGGTTTAGAACGAATTACATTTTTGTTGGACCAATCAGAAATTGTGTTTGTTCTTAGTTACTTTTTCTAATTAAATTGTTTATATCGTGTTATGACCACACTACGGCTACGCCACTTGCGAAGATGAAAAACGAGACGGGCACTAGAATTGATCCTCATGAAATCCCTCTAATTATTTTTCCACATTTATTTTTTTATTATTGGACGTCATTGTTTTAGTAATTGAGTTTGATTCCATGATCAAGTGGAATCTAAATAACTAGATGCTGACATTTAGCCATCAAAACCTCATTATCTACCGACTCAAATGGCTTACTGAAATTTTGAAACAGAGGCCAACGACCAAACAATTTTTATGTGTGTTCACCTAATTCTAATTGTTTTAAGTGTGCATATTCCAAAAATAATATTAGAAATGCCCGATCACTCACCATTTGTTTACATTTTTACATTTTCTCTGTATAGGTACGCAAATTCAGTTCTGAGTCTCTAGAAATGGCTTAACCAAGCAGAAAGCTGAATGGCTTGGCTCCAGACTCAAGCAAAAGAACTTGTTAATAGCTGGAACTTCAATTCATGTGTACAGGAGAAGAGATCAGCAATTTGCTCATTTTTTCCAACTAGAACAGGATTAAGTATATTGCTCGCATATTGCCGGTCTGGTGAATGAGTTCGGACTTGAATACAAGAAAGAAGAATGGAGGCTGTTTATCGATTCCTCTAAAACTAGTTTAAAAGCAGTTCTTTTAAACAATGGTAACACTTGTGCATTGTTACCTGCTCGTCGTTCTGTGTGCATGAAGGAAAGTTACGAAAACCTCTGTGTAGTTTTAGAGAAAATAAACTACTCTGCCCATGGATGGATGATATGTGGCGACTTAAAAATAATATGCACGCTTCTTGGCCGGCAAAGTGGTTTTACTGAATTCCTATGATTCCTATGTGAATGGGATAGAAGTACACAAAATCAGCAATGGTCTAGAAATAATTGTTCTGTAAGTAAATCTTTAAAGCCAGGAGAAAAGAACATTCTACGGGAATATGTGGTTGATCAACACAAGATTCTGCTGCCTCCATTGCACATACAATTAGGTCTCATGAAACAATTTGTGAAGGCCTTATCTAAAGATGGGTTATTTTTCAAATACCTTTGTGACAAGTTTCCACACTTCTCTGAAGCAAAATTTAAAAAATGGTACATATCTTCAATGGGCCTGATATTAGAAAAATGATGTTTGACACCCAATTTGAACTACTTATGACAGTAAATGAAAAAAGATAAATGAAAAGGATGAATTCCCAAAGGATGAATCCCCATTGTTCCCTCAGCAACACTACTTCTTTTACACTTCTTTTCTTTTATATCTTCCCAATCCTTATTTATCTCATCTGGTGTTTTGCGGTTTTTAAGACTGTCTGATAACTTCGCTCTATATTCCTTTTGTTGATGCAAATTTTGCAATATTTCCAAGTCTCATTTGATGGCTTCTTTTTTTCCTTATAAATCATTGGTAACTTTCGGTTTTCTATTGTTTTCGGCAGGAAATGCTCAGAATCCACGTTTGATCCTCGCATTGTTCTTACTTCTTCTATCAACTCTTTCGTTGCGTTTACTAGGACATGATCTATCTGATTTAATGTATTTTGGTCTGGCGAGGTCCATGTTTCTTTGTGTATTTTACTATGTTAGAATAAAGTACTTTCTATGATTAGATTATTACTTATTGCAAAAGCACATATCAATTCACCATTTTCATTTGTTTTTTCATGTAACGTATTACTCACCGTTACTATCTGATACGTATTCTTCTTCATAAATTGTGCGTTAAAATCTCCGATTAGTATTTTAGTATCACTTTTAGCTATTTGGTCGTATGTGGTTTGTAATTGATCATAAAATATTTCTTTAACTTCTTCTGGTTGTTCATTAGTTGGAGCATATACATTTACTATTATTATATTATTATGTCTGCCTCTGAGTCTTATTGGTCATAATCTTTCATTTATTGGCGTAAACCCAATTAATTTATTTAGGATGTTTTTCTTTATCAGAAAACCAACACTAGTTTGTTCTGTTCTTGTACTAGGGCCATTGAAATGGAAGGCAACATTTTGTTTAGTTATGCAACCACTTCCTATCTCTAGCACTGCAAGTATTTCTATCTTCATCTTTTCTATTTCATCAATCAATTCTTGTAACTTGCCTGCTTGTAACAGGGTTTTTACATTCCATGAGCCTATATTCGTTTTCCATTGACTATGCCGTGTCTGTTTCTTTAAATCTGTTCATCTATTCCGAGGCTGTTGTGTAGCAGGTTTAGCAGTGTATGTTTTTTACGGGTGATGGGGAGCTGGTCCAGCATCCAAGCCCCGTCTGGAGGACCGGAGTTTCTGTTGAGGACTCACCCCTAGCCTTTGGGTCAATACCCTCCCTGCAAGTCCACAGGCGATTTCGGTCTTCCGCCTCTTCCCCGTTGGAGAGGTGCCAATCACTCTCTTCCGCCTTCTGAGCTGCTGCCGTCCTCTTCGCTGGTTTTGGTCCGCCCCGGGAATTTTATTTTCGCGGTGTCACCCATATCTGGAAGGATTCCCCTATCCGCCACCTGGGGAGGCGCCCGATGGGGGACCAGCAACCCCACACGGGTTGCTTACTTAACACAACTTCATTTCACTATACTACACTGCACTGCACTCCCCTCCCCTCCACCTCACTACGCTTCACTTCACTGTATAAGGGACATGCCCATATTAAAATTAATAATAATAACAATAATAATGATGATTATAATAATGTAAGCAGTAATAACTTAAAAATTACATTAAAGCCAATAACTGTTAATAATTATGATATAAATAATAATAATAATAATAATAATAATAATAATAAAAACCTTGTTATAAATTGTGCTGCAGTTGTAGTAATAAAATCCCTGGGAATAGACTGTGAAAAACCGTCAGGGAAAAAGCAAAGGGGTCGGATGATGCCACCTTGAGAGAGGCGTCTCGTCAGGAACATCGAAATACTGAGAGGTGATATTGCCTGTATGATGAGTTATGCCAATGGTATTCGATCACCAAAACTTGTGAAGCTGGCAGATCGTATTATGAAAAGAAGTAAAACGCATACTCGAAGAGATGAACCTAATACGACAGTACAACACTAATAGCTGAAAACCTAGTGTCGAAAATTCGGCCACCGTCAGGACTCAAACCCAGGACCTCCCAGTCAGAGGCGCTGTAGTGACATTCAGGTGATACACTGAGTTAATATTCCCGGTCCGTATTCAAGAAAATGGCGATTAAGCATTACTGTAAATGCGAAATTTGAAGCTCTTTTTCGGGAATCTATTACGTTTTCGAAAAATTCATTTGAAGTACTTTCGAGCACTTCCACTCACAAATGTAGTAATGTACAAATCGATGGAAATATGCATATTAACGGCGTGAGTGATATAAAAAAATACATTTGTGTAATTTTTGAAAAAGAAACAACAACAAAGAATACACCAAAATGAACTTTACGTAATATCAAACAGTGCAATTAGCACTATACGTTGAAAAAAAAATTAAGAAAAAATTGGAGCCATTTTTTGAGAAAATGGCGTGTGAGCGTTTCTGAAAATGCAGAACTGTGAACTCATTTTTACACAAAACAGTTGAGTTCTTGAGAAACTTTATTTGAAATTATTTAAAGCACATGTACTCATAAATATAATAATGTAAAGAAATCGCTTTCAATGTAAACATTACCGACGTGAGAGACAAGTAAAAATATTAATTTTTATACATTTTGAAAAAGACAAAGAATAGGGCAATATGTCGTTTATGTCATCGGATAGGGTTGGTTGGGCACTAACCTTACCAAGCATTCGAAGAAAAAAATTGGAGCAGTTTTTGAAAAAATCTTGTTTTTCTAATTTTTTAAAATTGCAAATATTGGACGCTTTATTGGACAAAAACTATTTTTCAAAAATGTACATGACCTTAAAGAAAGAACTATTTCTGGGTAACAAATTTCATTTCAAGTAACAATCTGTGTCTTCAATTTTATAGTTGTATCAGTCGCCTTTAATGTGAATATTACCGATGTAAGAGACAAGTAAAAAAATGTAATATTTAAAATTTTTGAAAAACAAAAGTATAGAGAAAAATAGGGTTCATTTGGCACTAACACTACCAAATATTTAAAGAAAATATATGGAGCCGTTTTTGAAAAAATCTTGTTTTTGTAATTTTTTTAAAATTTCAAATATTGCATGCACTATTGCACAAAAACGATTAAAATTTCCGAAAGTGCATGACCTTATTGAAAGAACAATTTATGCACAAAAAATGATATTTGAAGGAAAAATCCATGTCTTCAATTTTGTAGTTTTAGGAAGACGCCGAAAATTTTAAACTTTTGCAATTTGCAAAAATTCAGAGTTAACGGTGAAAATCACACCTATGCCACCTTTATAAATGTATTATACTCTATTCTTACAAGAAATTTAAAGAAAAATTTGGAGCCGTTTTGAGAAAATTTTGAAAATGTCCGGGGGCTTCATGTAAAGTACCTCCAAATTTTAAAGAATGTTTTCAAAATTTTAAAGTTTCAACTAGAGCCAGATGGACAGGGTTTTCTTCAATTTGGAAAAGATCATAGGCGCTAATAGTGTTCACAGACGGCGGAACAACGGACAGTCGCAGAAACGAACGGACGGACGTTTTGAAAAAAGAAACAAACATTTTTTCGGTATCAGGGGACCCGAAAACGTATATTTCCGTTGAAATCTCGAAATCGATTTTCCGCAGCATTACATAACTTTCTCTATACTACGTATATTACTCCGTATATACCTTCGGTATACGAGGTATACCTTCGTTATATGAGAAAGTAAAAATCAGCCATCAAGATTCAAATGTTTTTTGAAACCGTTTTTTTTTGGCCTGTGGAATTTGTCCATTATCTAGGTACTTTCTGAAACCCTGTAGAACCTTGAGCAATCCTGTTTGAGTACTTTTCCATTTCTTAAATCCATATTGAATTTGATTTTAAAACATGTAATTATTCATGTACACGTAACATGTGCATGTACACACATATACACATACTTACGACATGTAAACACGTATATACACATGATTTGTATGACTGAAATCCCGATTGATTTCAGTTATTCTGATGCTTTGGCACCAATGGCTTCTATTGACATTTAACACTTTAATAAACTTGATGGTTACCACAGAAATCTTGGGAAAATCCATATGGATAGGGCAAACAGAAATAATCTTTCACAATATTTTTTTAGTGGAATATTGTTTTATTTACCATATTTATTAGAGCTTAACCGAAATGCTTCCCTCTTCGGGAGCATTTCTGAATTATATCATTTTAGTTCTTTAACTGGTGCATGTTAGTATCTTGACCGGCCATGTAGTCAAATACAAAGGTGTTGAACTACTTATTTCTGGTTGTTGCGTTTTCATTTCCGTTAGTGTATTTTAGAAAATTTGCAATTAATTCGTTTGTATGTAAGCGTATCTACGGAGTTTTCGGTAATGATCTTTTTTCTTCCTCAGGAACCCAGGATGCTCCATGGCGAGGAGCTGTAACCAGTGCACCTGTGATACCTGTGGTGGAAAGCAAGGGCAACATAATACTTGTTGCGACTCATGTTGTAATAAGAAAACGGAAAAAGTCGTAGAAGAGCGGAATATTTCAACTTTACCTAATATCACTATCATCATTAACCATGCTCCTATATACGTTAACAATACTCCTATCATCAAAACAGAGAATAGGTGTGGCAACGCTAGTCTACTCACCAATGGAACTCACATTGTATACGTGTACCCTCACAATTCTACATGCTCCAATCGTACGTGTTGCACGAAACAAGTGCGGCGCGCGTGTCGACCAATGCCTTTACCTCTGCCGCCCGTGTGTCCCCCTCCTATGTATGTCCCCGATTGTTCACCACGATGTCTGCACCTGCAGTCTGCGTCCATGACTCAACCCGCGCCGTGTGAGTACTTTCAGTCGTGGCCGTACGTGCACTGTCCACACACGGGTTGCTATGGATTCACTTGTTCTCCGCCAATGATGATGCCTCCGTCGCCCCCTCCGATGGTAGTGCAAGGCTGCATTCCTGTTCCCGCCTGGCCCTTCATACGCTGCATTCCGGGAGCGGGTGGTGACAGTATGGTGAGCTACGGTCCGCCATCTTATCAAGTGTTGGGACCGGGCGGCGCCAGCCCCGCCGTGCCCTTCTCTTCCACTGACCACAGCGACGCGTTTTCGAGCGGCGCCAACTTGGGTCCCAGCTTACCATCCGGAGAACCAACTCTCGTCTCCCACTAATTGCAATTTAGGAATAGGAAAGTGAAATTTATTCTTCTTACAAGTTTGGCCGTTGTATTTTTCTAAGCTCATGTATTGGAACTTTCGTGCTTTGGAATTCCAATTTTCTTGAGATGATGACTACTCGTAGGAAGATGAAAGTCTCAAAGGAAAGATGTCCCAAATATGAAAAAAAATCACATATATCGAAATCCAAACTATTGAGAAGAAAAGCGTTCACGATTATTGTTTGCAATAAGTCACAATTTAATGACAGTGCAGGTGTTAAAGGATCATTATATCAAACCTGACCCAAAATTAAACGACGCAAATATTTGAAAAAATAGCTGCCTGTAACATTTGACTTAAGAGTCTGGGCATCCATTTATCGATATGTTTTTAAAATGTCAAATATGAAGCTTTTTAAAAATGATTTTCAATACGTTCCCATGTTCCTAATTTGTCAGAAAATGGGAAGTTCGAAATGAATCTATAGTAAACTTGTAGATATATGCAATATTTTATTAACCAAAAAACACGCATAAAACCTCTAAAATTTACACAATTAAAAATAACTTCATATCATATTTTTGAAAAATAGAACAATCTCATAATTCATATATCGCACAAGATGCCATCTCAGAATAGATATCACATGATTTCACGATGGCAACACTTTTGACTTACAAAAGTCAACAAGGCATGTTTTATGAGTAACGTAAAAATGCACTTCTCATGTAATCATTTCAAGCGTGTGGTGGATCTTATCCATTTCCCCTTTCTTTTCCTTTTCAAAAACGGTTCTTAGTAAATGGAGCAGTCGATATCTAAAGAATCCTAAAAGTAACCAGCATGGTTGTTCTTCTACTAGCTCTGTTGGAAGGCGTGAAGACTGGAACTCAAGAAATGCTGCTTATAGAAAGATGTTAATGCAAATAAACAAATTCATTTTAAGCGTTTTAGTAATTTCCAAACAGTATGTCGAACTCACAAATTACTATTTCTTATCTGATTGCGTCGTGTTCCTAGTTCCGTTGTACGAATGAAATTATCGTACTCCCAAGCGATGAAATTAAGTACATATTAAAAACAAAAGAATTCGAGAGGAAAACTACAACTTTAGATTAACTTTAACGACACCACATTAAAGCAGTCACTTAAATCAACCTCCTGGCACATATTAAAATGTCACGCAAATCACGCAATCACAATATTTTTTAATCTTTTAGAAAAATTAATTATTTTCAACCAAAAACTGGAAGTCCCTGGTGACTTCTTCCCGGTGAAAATACCACTTTTTCATTTGTCAACTGAGGGGTAAACCAGAGGTTCGCTTGGCATGCAAAAGTAAGTCGTACTTAAAGATGAAGGTCCGATAGAGGAGGGCATTGGTTGCGAGGACCGCCTTCAGGTTCCTTTCCCTACTCAACATTTTTAGAGAGTTTTTTACTACATTCAATTTTTCAGTTTTTGTGAACAATTTTATATATTATTATTATTATTATTATTATGAAATTATTTAGAAGTTTCATAACACAAAGACGTACTATTCAGAAATTTCAAATTCCGTATCGATACTATTTGAGTACTAACATGTCAGTGAGCAATGTGCGCACATGTAAAGCGGTGTATCTCAAATGGTGGTTTATAAAGAACTCAAGAATCAGAGACATATGACCTTTTTCAAAAAATGTATCATATTCGTATTTTGATTTTATACAAAAAAGCTTCGTGGAACGTAATAACATTAGAATTTCTGGGTAAACTTATCAGTTGTCACATTAACTATTATCTTATAGTAATTTTTATTATTTCTCATGTTCGTATAATATTTTAGTATGTTTAGGAAACTAAATTTCTTTCCACACTGAATTACATTTAAAAGATATTTCACCTCATTTCACAAAAAAAGGGTTTCGAAATAAAATCATTTGCCAAACTCTACTCCTGATAGTATTAAGAACATTCTAAATATAAAGGTACCTTTGTTCTGTAAGCTACAAAAATGTAGCGAAAAAAAGAATGTAAACGACGTAATTTGTATTTGATAAGGATTGGCAATTTGTTTGTTAATAGTTTTAGAGATCTTAGATATCAAATACTGTATTCTTTTTTGACATTGTATTTACCATTTTCTCATTACATTTGTATGATATGATTTCATATTTTGTTTTGCTTTCCTGAACCCATTTCCGTCCGTTATGTGAAGTGACCTTGGGTATCAAGTGATGCCACAGCAGTCGCTCTGACTGGAAGGTCCTAATGTTCCAGTCCCGACAGTGGCAGGATTTTCGACAGCTAAATAGCTAGGTCGAATTCAGCCGTTGCCGTCTGGCTATTGGCTGCTCTCATCGGTAGTTTTCCGTAGTTTCTCCAATCAACACCAGGCGAATGTCGGAACAGTAACCTAACAAACGGGCCACGGACTGCGCGCGATATATCCTCGACTTTGTCCTATTAGAAACACCTCGTACACGTACACGTACATTCATACACACTCTTACATGAACTACACTACCACACGTTTCGGGAGCTCAGAGTTTGTCCCGGCTGGAGCGGTGACCCGCTGGGCAACGGAGCTCGCCATCCAGCGGGGGATGGTGACACCTCCACTTCCCATACCAAAAATATCCACTACACATGACTCCAGCAGTTAACGCGCCCAGAAACAATCAAAACAACCAATCGTCCATTATTATGGCTCTCATCACTTTAGCATGCCTCCTGACAAATCCGACATAACGAATTTTTGATTCTGCCAACCTATTCGAAATTGAGTTCGAATAGAATTGTCCATGGTGGCCTATTAAAATGTACATATAATATACACAAATGACCACCCAAGACCGACATGCAACATTCAATAACGTTTTGGCCTGTTAAACCGTCGTTCCCTTAGCGACATTAAAAATTATACTAACATTGCTTTTCTCTGTAAAAACTAAGTATATTACCCGCTTTTTATTAATATATGCATAATTAAGAAGATGTACTCTGGAAAACTTACTTTGTAGGGAAAAACTTGACTCGCATTGGTCTAGATAATGTACCTACAGTACATATTTGCAGTACTTTTATGTACACGTATCTTACTTAACAGATCATACTAAACTTACAGTCTTACTAAACCGGCCTTTTATTCTCACATTCAGCAGAGCACATGCAAATGTAAGTGCTCCATAATGCACTGGAGTAAAAAATAAGATCTGACAGTAATCGAGGATTTTCTTCTGTTTCTTTGCGGCTAAAGACTTTTCGCGACAGGTGCGTGAGTCATTATCATAAGTAATTCCACGAGTGCTTTCGAAATCGTCGATAAATGTCCGAGTCGCGAAGTACCAAGGAAATTTAGCTGAGAATTTCTAAAGTTTATTTATTTATTTATTTATTTATCATGCATTTATTTATTTATTATGCATTATGTATCATTGTTAAAATTAATGCAACTTTTCCTGTGATGCTCAGTATAGTCTCTGTATAGACACATGCAAAATTTACTTGGGTTTAAACTTTTCTATCGAATTTAATCGTAAATGTCATCTGGCAAAGTGTTGTAAAATAATGTACATGTATTGTATGTGAATGTTTTGCAATGAGCTGTTGATACTGTCACCTGATGAATATGATTTCTACGTCGAGTGTTATAGTAGTTGACTTCGGCATTTTCTGAAAATATATTCCCGCCCTTGAGCAAGTCATTTTTTACAAAAGCCACTGATTCGTAAATCAACAGACAAGGAAATGGTAAAAATCCTAGATTAACGAAGAAAGGCTTACATGAATCACGTGGGTGGGATTTGGTTATTATTTGTACAATTCGTTTTTGTAATCTAAAAGTCTGGGAGCTATAAGATGTATTTCCCCAGAATATTATGCCATATCTCAGGCGGGAATGAACATTCGCGAAATATACACAATGAGCAGTATGAAGGCTGACTGAATTTGAAAGAATTCTGAACGCGTAGCATAATGAACTTAATTTTGTGTTCAATTCATTAAATGGTTTTTCAATGGTACATCTTTCATTTTCAATGGAGCACAGAATGGTTTATTTGAAATGGAAAACTGCATTAAAACAGTTTTATTTTCGTTTACTATTAATTTGTTATTTCGGAACTAATTTGAAACATCTGATATTTTACTATTTATGGTTTCTTTATTGCAAAGAATGTTCGTATCATCCGCAAAGAGAACCGTTCTTCTGTTTCGAATCGTCGAGGGCATATCGTTTACGTAAAGTAGGAACAGAATAGGGCCTAAAATCGATCCTTGAGGAACTCCACGTGCAATGGGCAAAGAGTCGTAAAGGTGCATACGTAATGTTCCATCATCCCAGTAAGCTATTTCTACTCTGCGAGATCGTTTTACGAACATAACTAATCTAAAGCAATACCACAACCGTAGGTGAAGGTAATTTTGAAAGTAAAGTGTTATTATTAATGTCGTGAAAATGTTTTAAAAGATCTAAAAATATTCCAATAGGTGCCTCGTTTTGATCCAATGATGAGGCGACATCTTTAAGAAAAGAAAATATAGCTGTTTCCGTTGATTTTGATTTTTTAAATCCATGTTGGCAATTGTCAATACTGATTCTCTTCGGGTACGATCGCACGAACTTCAAATATTTTGTAGACAGACACTAATAAAAGCGGCTCTTTGAGGGCACGCATACCGTACTAAAAGTACAATTTTTAGCACTAAAGTGCTAAAAGTGAAAATGAAAAAATGACAAAATGTTTTTGTAGAGCAACAATTCAGTACCTCTCTTATAACCATTTAAGAGCAAGAGCAAGAAAAAGGTAGGTTTAAGTTTTGTTAACAGTGATACGCAGGAAATGGTATAGTTCGTTTTCTCGGTTGATATTTTCTTGTCTTGAAAACCAATATTATTGAGAGTTAGTAGTTTGAGATAAGTGTTCTTCTATTAAGAACGTCTGTGTACTTCGTGTGATTTTGTACATTTGTTTTATATAAGGTAAGTAGATACTTTCTTTGTGATTACTTTCATCGTATTTCATAACCTGCGTATCGACATGTTTGCTATTAGTATCTACTCGCAGAACATGTGTCATTGATAGTAATTGACACTTCTTATCACCTTGTACTAACAAGGATTCCGATTCAATCTGTTTCGGTGTCCACTTCTCCTTTGGCCTTTATCCTCCCCGTCCGCGTGGAGGATTGAAGAGCTAAAACCGGCAATCTCTCATTGATCCATTGAAAAAATGTACGCATCGCTTCTTCTTATTTATAGATATTTTATCTAACGTAGGTATAACATTCCGATTCCATATTCCTCTTTTTAACGTTTCGCACTTCGTAAGATAAGATATTGTAATCGGTCGCCGGAAAACAGAATTTTCGACTCATATTGCAAAACTCATATTGTCTGGCCCTAGTAACGAAACAGTGTTTCAAAATTACTTCAT
This sequence comes from Teleogryllus oceanicus, assembly GCA_964035755.1. NCBI lineage: Eukaryota > Metazoa > Arthropoda > Insecta > Orthoptera > Gryllidae > Teleogryllus > Teleogryllus oceanicus. The sequence goes on along the minus strand of CAXIVR010000001.1, from coordinate 198,662,002 downwards.
CTAACACGCTATGTAGTAAGAATCCATGTTTTACTGGTCCTTGATACCGAAAAATTGGTTGACGGCGAAACATCTGTGAGTCTCCCTCCGCCTAAAGCCGCCTAAACCGTGCCTAAACAGTGTCAACGCTACCGCCTAAATCGTGCAGACAATTTTCTCCAAAACTGTTATTCCCCCATCAATCTGAAGGAACTTAAAACACTGCACATTTGAAATGGATATTTATTTTTATGGGTACATTAAGCCTCATATATAAAGCCTCAAAAATATTTTCAATATTTTCTCAAAAAATGCTCGAAATATTTGGATTAAACTTTGTCCTCGGATAACGTAAAGGACTCTTTTGAGAATGGTAAAAGTTTCATTTTCGATGAAATCTTTGATTTTTGAAAATTGCAAAAGTTCTTTTTTTGTATATCCCTACAACAAGAATACTGAAGATAGAGATTTTTCCTTAATGAAATCTTTTCTTAAAAGCAGATCTTGAAATAAGGTCACATACAATTTTTCGAAAACATGAGTTGTTTTCGATTAATTTTGCGTTAAATATAGCAAGGTTTAAACAATTATTTTCTCAAAAATGTTCACAATTTTTTGCTTTAATTTTTCTCTTTGTACATACCAAAGGATGGTAAATAATGTGGCGCTAGTTTCGTTTCCGGCGAACTATATTTTAAAAAATTGCAATAAGATAACATTTCAAAACTACAAAATTAAATAGATTTTTGTCTTAAAAATGTCTAAAAAAATCAGCTTTTAAAACAGCCAGGCACAATTTTTTTATACCCGAGTAATTTTCCGGTAATTTATTCTTGAAATTATTGGAATTAAAAAAACATTTCTTCAGAAACTGCTCCCAAGACTTCTTTTTGATTTTTTCCACAGATAAAACAAGGGACGCTTTATAGTCACAGGTCTAATTTTCTTTTAAATCTCTGAATTTTGCGTGTTGGAAAGATTAGAAGAGACAAGTCGATTTTTAAGCGTCGTCCCAAATGAGTACGTCCGAGCTGCCGTGGGGGGAAGCGGTAAAGAGCACGGCGTGTTTACTCGATGAACTTGAGTTCGAGTCTGAGGACAAAAAATGTTTTCTTGTTGGAAAAAAAACTTTTACATATTCATGTAGTAGTATAATATAGCCAAGCCGTCACAAATAATGCGAGAAAGCATGGGCCGATGTGTCATCACTCGTTATCTAGGAAGGCATATTCTGGAATACGAACACATCGTAAGAATTTCGTTAATGCTGCATGAATTCTACTTTTATCTTCCCAAAATTACTTAGGATTCACTTAAGTATACGAACGGCAATAGTATTAAAACTTTTTAATTGGGTATCTTTAATTTGTTTCGTCTACTTCGACGCAACGCGTCTCCTAGCCTCTTGGGGGGCGTTGAGCGCTTTGCGCTTCTGGGAGCAATCCTCCCATTACTGCGCTTGTTTTTATGGCGTAATCCTCCGTTAACATTGTCGCGTCTCGTCATAGTCGGTTGTCGATAGGACCGCCAGGTAGAATCTCCGCGTACGCGCCTCCTACGTCACTACCCAGCGGCCAGAACTAGGATAGGGTTTAGGACACTTCACAGGGGTTGGACTAGCCCTTATGAAGCAGCCGAACTCGTTTTGTTGGAACAAATTTCACATGAGATTCGACGGGAATCGAACCAGGATCTCAGTAGTGAAAGGCTAGCGACTTCGCTATATGCCACGAACGAATTTCGTCATATTGCTCTATTCTTTTCTTTTTCAAAAATTTAATTTTTTGACTAGTCTTTCACTTTGGTAATATTTACCTTAGAGGCAATTTCTTTGACCTATTAGATTTATGAGTACATGTGCTTTAAATAACGTCAATTAAAGTTTCTCGAAAACTCAACAGTTTTCTGTAAAAATGTGCTCAAAATTAGGAATTTTCAGAAACGATTCTCTAAAAAATGGCTCGATATTTTTTCCTCGATTTGTTTCTTAAATTCGTTGGGCTCTTAATTCAACTCATCGACGCAACGCGTCTCTTCGCCCCTGGTCGAGCGTTGAGCGCGGAGTAATCCCCCATTATCTATGCGGCTTACGAGCGGGGCGCTCATGTATTGATAACGTCTTTAGTATTAGACAGGTAACCGTCAAACGTCTCGCTCCTGGAGCGGTAGCTCAGTGCATCAACTGATGCCACTGCAGCGCCTCTGACCGGGAGGTCCTAGGCTCGAGTTCTGACGGCGGCAGGATTTTCGACACTAGCTTTTCAGCTAGGTCGAATTCAGTTGCTGTCTGGAGGAGAATTCTAGCGGCTGGCTGCTCTGATCGGTAGTTTTCCGTGGTTTCTCCGATCAACACCAGGTGAATGCCGGAGCAGTACCCTAACAAACGGGCCGTGGACCGCGCGCGATCTGTCCTTCCTCTTCCTTATCCTATCCTCTCCCCTTACACACACACTTACACTAACATGCTCTACACTGCCACATATTCCGAGAGACCGGCCAGGAGCTTAGAGCTTATAGCTGTCTCCTCCGTGCTTCTCTCTGTCTCTGTGTTTTTCTGTGTCTCTCCGATTCTGCCCGGGTCTCTCCGTGTCACTTCGTGTCTCTCCGCGACTCTCCGTGTCTGTCTGTCTGTCTCTCTCTGTCACTCTGTATTTGTATCTCTCTGTGTCCCTCTGTCTTTGTCTCTCTGTAGCTCTCTCTCTCTCTGTTTTTTACGAGGGTAGGTGTAAATTATCAAAAAACACCATGTGGCCTGTATCACATGGTAGTGTGAGATTTTTACTCACTAAAACCACCTCCCTGGGCTCCTTCACCCCCATTGAACCACTGTTAGGATTTCTTCGCGGGGGTGAATACGGCATGCGCCCCTTGACCTTTTGGCATCTTGTGTATAGGACGCTATTCTCGCTCGCTCCTCGAGTCTGAGTTTCTTTATTATTTGGCCGCCAAGGCCGCCACTGCTTCCCACTTCTGCCTAGAAGCCAGCATTTCACCTTACGATGTTTTCGGACTCCAGATGCTGTCCGAGTTGCCGGCAGAGATGTGTCCTCTTCTCTTCGAACCAAAGGCAGATAATCGTGTTCTGCATTCTCCGCTCCTGGAGAGCAGTAGCTGGATCTTCAGTCCGGTGGGAGCGGAAGAGATACCCTCGGAAACAACCGTGTCCGGTCAACAGCAGCGTGAGATGGAAGTCCACCTCACCATATATTTGCCCTTCCCATCCTTTTATAATTGGGATAATTGCGATGCGTCCATCTCCCCTTTTGCAAGCTGTCCCTTAGTATCTGCCACTGAATTATGGACTCGCGTATCTTTCCTGCGCGGCCTGTGAGGTCTTCCTGTCCTTTGTTCTGGCCGCGGTGTTGGTAGAGCCTGTGTCGTTCTGCCACTAGGAGCTCGATTGGAGGCATGCCTGGCACTACACACACTGCATCATAGGAGACATTGCGGTAAGCGCAAGCCACCCTCAGTGCACTTCTCCTGAACACCGAAACTATCGTCTGCCTGCTCAACGCTGTATTTATTGCTGCTGCCCATACTGGAGCAGCATATAGCAGGGTTGAAGTGGTGACATTTGACAGCAGTCGTCTCCGTTCCTGTCTCGGTCTTCCAACATTCGATATTAGTCTCATCAGGGCCATCTTAGCTTTTGCCGCCTTATTGTTGACGTGCTGTAGGTTATCGCTAAATCTCGGCCTCGCGTCAATCATGATTCTTAAGTACTTCAGATACGGACCCAAATAGATATTTTTGTCTCTCACTGAAATGGTGATGGATTCTCTCACCTTCCTACTTGTGACGAGAATTGCCTTTTGTGGTCCATTAAATGCAAGCCGACAGAGGTTAACCATCGACGGACTAAAGATATGGCTTCATTGGCGATTTCAACGACCTCCTCTATATGTTTCGCCACTCAGCGCTACGACGTCCGCAAAACCGATGATTTCGGCACCTTCCAACATCTGTATTCTGAGAACGCTTAGATTCTATAGTAGGGGGGGCAATAGGGGTACCTGTGGAACGCCTCCGATAACTGTGGATCTGTTGATCATCCTGGGTGCGGTACAACAGCGTTCTTGTCGTAAAGTAGCTGACGTTGATCTTAATCAGATACTGTGGCACTCTCATCTGCTGCAGAGCTCTTACAATGCAGTTCCGTCTCGTCGAATTGAAGGCATTCTTGACATATAGGGTGACAATAGCTCAGTATTTTTTCCCTACCAGTTCTCCATATGTTGCCTTGTATTGCCTTCCGGACAATGTCAACTACGTGTTGAGTGGCATTTCTAAATCCGTATTGTTTTTTCGCAAGCCCTCCTGTGCTCTCCATCGCTTGTTCCACACGACTGCATATCAGTCTCTCCCGTAATTTCCCAGCTGTATCGATCATGTGTATTGGTCGCTAGGACGATGCTTGCTTTATTGGACCTTTCCTCTTTGAAAGTAGAACCAGTCGCTGCATTTTCCATTTATCTGGAAACACGCCCCCTCGTAGGCAAGCTTTGCATACGTCTCTAAAATGACTGAGGCAAGTTCGAATGGCTACTTTGAGGTCGATGATTGGGTTGCCGTCTGGACTTGGAGCCTTGTTGTTCCCCACCCTTTCACAAGCGAGTTCGTGTTTTTCCTCTCTAACCGAGGGTATCTCGGAATCGTCCTCTCTAGGTTTCGCTTCGAGCATCAGGAGCTGCTCTTGGCCTTCTGAGCAGAGCGCGGTAACTATACTATGAAGAGTGGTTGCGAGTTCCTGCCCATTACAGTTCAGTAGGGTCTTGCTCATGCATCATTTTTCACTTAACTGCACAGCTCGGCCCAGCTGCGGCGTTTGCTGTCCTTGATGGCCCTTTTTTGGTTGCGTCGGGCATCTCCGTATTGTTGACGTCGGACAACCTCGGATTCTCTTCCTCATGCTGGATGGTGTAGCCTCCTCGCCTGGAGACTTTTCAGCATTATCTGTGTAATTTCTTCATTCCACCAGTACGGCGGTAGGGCTTCCCCGCTCTTCTACGCATAGCGGGATCGCATGTTTTAGCGGTATGGCGGAAGGGCTTTGTTGCTGAGTGTGCCTTTTAGATTAACAACTTCTGCTAGCATGATACTGAACGCATCTAAATCAAATTTGGCCGCTTTCCACCCTTCATGTCTCAGCTTCTTGTATCTTCTCACTGAAACAAATTCCTGCACTTCACAGAGGATTGCCTGGTGGTCACTGTGAGTATAGCACTCGCTCACCTCCCATTTGATACCTGACTTTTCTAAGGAATCACTCGCAAACATTAGGTTCACGATAGATCCCACATCTGCGAAATAAATTAGTACTTCCAGTGTTCGCCAAAGCCATATTCAGGGGGGGAAGGGTAACAACGCCCCCTGTTTTCGCCCACACGAATCCTGCTTCGTGTGTGGCCATTTTCTGCTGCACGCATAGGTGCCTTTCCCGTGGTGTCGGCCGTTCATGAAGACATATCAAGTTTGCAGTACTGCTTACACAATATGGCAACGTCCACAACAACTTCCCGTACCAGCTGCGTTACAAAGTCTTGCGCAGCCTCGCAATGGTTTAAGTTCAGTTGCAGAATCTTCATATTCTGCGCTTATTCTCAAACGCCTGCTGGAAGACCGGACTATTACAGTTGCCAGCCTCGTGAGTAGCATTCGTAATGACTCTTTCTCTGCAAAGAAAAAAATTCGTGATTTTCTTGCAATCCTGATGCAAATGACCTTCTTCACCACATCTCCAAAGCTCACTAATATTGTATGATTGATTTTTAGTGTTTCCGGGCGCGTCAACTGCTTCGGACATTATTCCCGTTAGTGTAGTACATGTTTTTTCTCGGGTCATGGCGGTGATTTTTCCCCTCGCTGGATGGCGAGATCTGGCGCAGACCTACCGTCGGCTAGTGGGGTTTCCCCCCTAACCAGGACTCTTCTACCAGCGGAGCACCGCCCCAGCCGGGACAAGCTCCTAACTCCCGACCGGTCTCCCGGAATATGTGGTAGTGTAGTGCATGTTAGAGTAAGTGAGTGTGTAAGGGGAGAGGATAGGATAAGGAAGAACAGATCGCGCGCGGTCCGTGGTCCGTTTGCTAAGGTACTGCTCCGGCATTCGCGTAGTGTTGATCGGAGAAACCACGGAAAACTACCGATCAGAGCAGCCGGCCGTTAGAATTCCCCTCCAGACAGCGACTGTATTCAACCTAGCTGAAAAGCTAGTGTCGAAAATCCTGCCGCCGTCAGGGCTCGAACCTAGGACCTCCCGATCAGAGGCGCTGCAGTGGCATCAGTTGATGCACTGAGCTACCGCTCCCGCTACTAACTAATATGGTGATATCATCAGCTAACATATAGATATTTTTACTGGTTTCTGAATAAGTTCGGTTACATTGTTTATGGCAATAAGGAACAAGGTAACACTAAGGACGGAGCCTAGGGGTAAACCATCACATAGTTTGAGTTTGTCAGAAAGGATGTTATTGAATTTTACTTGGAGAAATCTTTCACGATGAAAGTTGGCAATGAAGATTAGAATATAATAGTAATAAATAATAATAATGTCTTTATTTCTGGCGAGGCTCAGGCCGTAAGGCCTGCTCTTCCGCCTAACCAGTTAAATATTTACATTTACATAATTACAATTACAATTGAGGCATTCGGGCGGAAATAGTGAAAACTGATATTTTACGTTACTTACGAAATTGCAATGATCGTAGTAGCTAACGGTGATGTGCTACGCATAACTAATGAAACAAGGTGTGAATGTATTTTCATAGTCAATTTTCATGATTCTAAAGCTAACATGATATTATAAAAAAAACATGATTCTATTTACAAGAGGGGCGTGGTAAATCAATAATATTACCTTCGAAAAATGCCAGAAATTCTCCTATATCCCGAATGCCTCGACTGTGAACAAATTTAAAGAAGGAGGGCAGATTTTACATTTATTTCTGGGATGCAAGACTAGGGGCTATCCCGGCATACGCCTTAAGCGATTGAGTAAACCCAGGAAAACCTCAATCAGGATGGCGGCTTAGGGCCGTAACTCAAGAGAAGAAAGTACGAAGATTAAAGGAAAAGTGAAAAGGCAGAATGAAGAATAGAGGGAGTTAGAATGAATTAGGAAAACTGGGGAAAGTGGGGAGAGGGGAAAGATAATATAAATATAACATTATTGATGTACATAAATGCAGTTTTCGTAGGTTGGCTGTTGGCAGTTGGCTGAGGTCTACAAGATAATCTGTAACAGAGAAAAAAACAGGAACAGAAAGCAGGCAAGAGAACAAGATAAACACAATGTAGCACGAAAATATTATACAATACAGTGTGAAAATGCATGAAAGTCTTATTATCTAATATGTAATATACTTGTTTTGAGGCATTTGATTAGACAGGAAGATATGTTAGGGCTTTCAGCGATAGCGTAAAGAGGAGAAAAATACAGGAGAAGAGCTTGACGTCTTTAAATGTAATCGAATTTGATAGTGATGATAGCGGACGTGGGTTTAATTAGGGTGTGAAAATGGGAATGGTTATTTCTAGTTAATCGTTTTGATACAGTCACTGAGTTAGGTTTTAAATTTTCTGAAACCACAAATTTGTTTTAGATATGTGGGTAGAGAGTGACAGTAAATGACTTACTGTAGGATACCGTGTTGTGTCGAGGTATGCATAGTAATCGCGAGGAACGTGATCGTTCCAGCGTCAGCATTTTAAAGTTGTGCGAAAAGTGCATTTGATAGCTATTATTCAAAATTTTATGGAGTAGGAGGAGGCTATGTAAAGTTCTCCTTTTTTCGATTGAGAGAATTTTTGTTGGACCGTAAAATCCGATACATATCGTATCTCCTAAGATCGAATATGAAACGGATGCATGCATTTTGTGCTATTTGTAATTTGCGTTGTTGTTTGACCGTTAAGTCCGTAAGTAAGAAATCGCAATAATCGAAGTGAGGCATTATGAGTAAATTTACTAGGTTTATGCGGGTGTTAATAGGTAGTAGTTCTCTGACACGTTTTAAGGAATGGAGGCCTGCGAAGACTTTTTGGCAAATCTTACCACTTGTGTGGTCCAGCTAAGTGTGTTGTCTATATTATTCCTAAGTTCTTTACATCACTACACCAGGGGACAGGAGAGTTACCAATGCTAATTTCCGGTAGGGGAGATTTCTCCAACTTGTTCAAAGCGTTGCGAGAGCCTATCACTAAGCACTGCGACTTCATTGGATTTAATAGGAGACCAAGGGATTCTGCCCATTTATTGAGAGAATTTAAATCATGGTTTATTTTCTGGGCTAATGAGTTTAACTCCGATGGGTATCCACTTACATAGATCTGAAAGTCGTCAGCGTACATTTTGTGTTCACAGTAACTGAGGCATTGTCCTACGTCATTTACATAAATTAAAAATGCTAAGGGTCCTAGAACTGTTCCCTGCGCAATACCACGGGAAGTTTTAACGGCAGAGGATTGCTTTTCATCAGATACAACAATTTGTTGTCGATTTGAAAGATATTAAGTAAACCATCTTATTGTGGGTTCAGCGAAGTCCAATATTTTCATTTTTTCAAGTAGAATTTCGTGATCGACCGAATCAAATGCTTTACTAAAATCTAGGAGAACAAGTATTGTTATTTGGCTTTTGCCAATGGAGGATCTAGCTTCCTCGATAATATTTAAGAGAGCAGTTCCTGCGTTTCTGCCTGATCGGAAGCCGTATTGTTGATCACATATCAAATTTTTGCTTTCGAGGTAACTTATAATTTGGCGTCGCGCAACTTTTTCCAGAACTTTTGAGATTGTAGGTAGAATGCTTATTGGCGTGTATTCTGGAGGGTTTGTGGTAGTTTTAGGGAGAGGGTGAACAAGTGCGGTTTTCCATGAGTTTGGGTACGTTCCACTTACTAGAGAAAAGTTTATTATGTCAGTTACAATAGGATATATAACTTCGGCACTGAGTTTTAGTAATTTGGCATTGATGTTATCTGTGCCTGCGGCGTTTGATTTGAGGCTCTGAATGGTTTTAAAAATGTCATAATGATTTGTAGATGCGAAAAAGAATTCTTCCTGAGTGTGTTCCGAAACGTCTCGTAAGGTTGAGAGAGTTTTGTGTTTTGAGAAATAGTCGAAGTGAGGAGCCATGTTAGCAAAATGGTGGTTAAGAGTGTCAAGAGATGCATCAATTTGCGTTGGGGTTCGTGATTTGCCTAAACCTAAGGTGCTCAGCGATTTCCATACTTGTTTTGAATCTCTGTTCGTGCCAAGAATACTATGAAAATATTTAATTTTGCCGTCTATTCCCTTATGTCCGAATATGTCCGTCTATTCCCTTATCATACAGTAGTTGTAGAGTTCTGTCTTTCCACACCATGTCGCAGGCTTTTTCTACATCGAGGCTGATTAGTGCTAGGTGTTGGTTTGTTATGAATGCGTCGCATATGTTGCTGTGGATGTTGATGAGATGGTCAATTGTCGATCTATTTCTTCTGAATCTTCTTCGGTAGGGTGATATTAAGTCATTGTGTTCAAAGTGTCATATTAATCTTCTGTTGATTACCTTTTCCAATAGTTTACAAAGGGTGGAAGTTAATGAGATTGGTCTGTAGTTGATAGGATTGGTTATGTCTTTATTTGGTTTAGGTATTGGTATAACTATTGCTTCTTTCCATTTGTTAGGAAATGACCCAGAGATTAAGAGTTCATTGAATAGAGAAGTAATTTCTTGAGCTTGGAGAGGATAGTTCAGTGTTGGATGGCAAAAGGTATTTAGTTGGAGTATTTTATCTATTGCGACACCAAAATTTAATTTGTGGGATTGAAATTCATCACTGAATTTTTTGTCGGTAGAGTTATTAGTAAAGGTCTGAGCCAACATGTTTGCAATTTCTTTGGGGGCTGTAACTACACTGTTAACAGTTAAGTATGAATGGAAGGTTTGCATTTGTCACATATGCTTGTAGAATTGTTTGCAGATGAGATAAAGGTTTCTCATGATTTTCTTTTGTTTACTTTGTAAGTTCTCCTTGCTATGGCTCTCGCTCTTTTATATTCTATTTGATTTTCGGTTGTTGGGTGTCTCTTGTATCTGATAAAGGCTTGTTTGTGAATTCTTCTGACATTTTGGCATTCCTGATTCCACCATGGAAGTCGCCGCTTCGGAGTTTTGTTTGAAGATTTAGGAATTCTTGTTTCTGCAGTTTGAAGTATGAGTTCAGTTAGGTCCTCAATCTTCTTGGTTGTGGGAGTATTGTTCTTGTGTTGTTGTTTCATTGCATTGATTTTAGTTGAGATAATTAATTTGTATTTGTTAAAGTCAGCTTCAGAAAGTTTCCATTTGGAGAACACTTTGTTTCATTTGATGAATTACTCCTTGTTTGGTGATTATAATAGGAAAATGATCACTACCAAATAGTTCATCAGAGGTTTTCCAGTCCCAAAGATGAGCAATTGATGTAGAACAGATGGTTAATCAAGGTACTGAATGTTTTATAAGTATTATTCAGGTGGGTTGGTGAACTATCATTGAGTATTTTAATATTAGTATGATCCAATATTTGTTCTAGTATCTTTCCTCTTGCATCTTCTTTGAGAGTTTCCCACATGAAACTGTGACTGTTAAACTCTCCTAATAGAATAAATGGCACCGGCAGTTGATTTATTAAGTGGGTTAGTTCACTAGCAGTAAAGCGCGGTGGCTGTGGGGGAGACAAACATTACATATAGTTATGGGCTTATTTATGAGGTTGATTGTGACAGCACAGCATTCGAGGATAGAATTTAGGTGAATTTCATCTGCTTTATGAGATGATGATGTGTAGATGGCTACCCCACCACTAGCTATGTTTGCATCTGTTCTGCTTTTTAAAGACAACTTATAATTTTTTAATGGTGGTTTTTGGTTGATTTTATTATTTGTTTCTTGTAAGCATATCATATCGGGTTTGTACTTGTTAATTAGCAGTAGCAAATTCTCTTTTTGTGGATTAAAGCCATTTATATTCCATTGGAGCCATTATGGTATATGCCATTTCAAGAGCAAAATTTGGAGACAGTGTTAGTTTGAATCTTGAAGATTTTTCACGGAAGTTTGCCAGGTCTCTGCTTATATCAATTCTTTTTAATTTATTTTTTAAATTTTTGAAACGTCTTTTTATGCTTTTATCCGTAAGGAGGGGGTAAGTATCTCCTAACATTTGTAGTAACAGCTTGATATCTGGAGTGAATTCCAGAACAGATTCCTCAACATTTATGCAAATTTTTGCTTTTCCAAAAAGACTTTTTAGTTGTAACCAATTTAAAACATATTGGATACTTGGTTCAGATAATGTTCCTTTGAGTGGGGCAAGTTGATTTTCTAGTCTATCAGATTCTTCTGCAAGAGAAATGTCAAGTTTTGACTTTTTATTGCTTTTTGGGTTTGATTTAATCACTGTAGAATTTTTGGATTGGTGGACTTTATAATCCATTATCTCTAGTGTAATCGGTTGTATATTGTTAGTATCTGAGACACTTTCTTTAAGAAAGGTTAGGTTTTCTTCACCTACAATTGAATGTAACGTTTCTGATGTCTCAGATTTAGAAGATAGACTAGATAAGGGACGTTTGGCATTTTTTGTAGGTCGGTTGTCAATAGGAGAATGAGCAGTGGAAGAGGGTTTAAGAGTTGGGAAGGAGGAAGGGGACAGCTCATTTTTTTCATTAGGATTAACTTCACAGTACCCAGGGGGGTTATATTTTTGTTCATTCATTGGGCAGTTGTTAGCAAAATGACCGTGATCCTTGCATAGAAAACATGATATAGAATCTGATGATGGATATATCCAGAAAACTGTGTCATCATAATTCATTTTCATGGTACTTTTTTCATATCATCTGGATGAATATAAATTTGTCTCCGGAAACTCAAAATGACTAAACCCTGGTTCGTACATGCCGGCTCTCAGGAAGGTCATTGTAGAGCCGATTCGAAGTTTGAGTTTCGTTAGCTCGTCAATAATGACTGAGTGTGGAATAATAGGACACTCATTACAGAGAATGAGTCTTATATTCTACGTAATTAGCGGTATAATGGATAACGTTGAGTTATTAATTGAAATGGTTGATTTATTGTCAACTAGGACACATATACGGTTTTTTGAAATCCTTGAGACGAACCGTATAGTCTGAGGATTGATAATTTTTGCAAGTTCCTGGATGTACATTTTAACTGATATATCGTCTACTGAGTCCATCACAATCGCGTGATCTTTTGTGGGAAACATACCTCTCTGAGCAGCAGTTAAAATCGGTTGGCATAATCTTGATTTTCATTACTAACTTGACTTGATTGATGGGTTTCACTGTTTGGGATGACTCCTTGATCAGAAGCCATCTTAGGATGGACGTTGGGTGTACTGTGTACACCTACTAACGTTTAAATGCGTTTTACTAACTCACCGAATTTGATTCAGTTGATCGTTAACACGGAAGCCGACACAACACAACACTCGGCACTGTACGGCCTTCAACGCCGCTCTCCGAACTCGCTGTCGCTTATCGCACTAAAAGAGGTCTTTACTCGCGAACGGTCGGAGCGACACTGAAAATGAACTTTTGACTCATACGAAAATTCAGAGTAGTACTAAAAATTGTAGCAATTTTTGAGGATGAGGAGGCTTTATGTAAACTACTCCCAAAATCCAAATATCCGTTTTGAATTTGCAGATCCTGGAGTTCTGCCAGGTCGATGGGGAAAATCAATTTTTGGGACAATCTTCAGAATGTCTGTTGGCTATCCGGGACAAGCCGCGTCGATGTGCTTGTAGCTGACGTTTCGGCTAATATGTTGTGGCCTTCCTCAGAGCGTACTGCTATCAAATTTATTTTTTTCATTTCCCCCCCCGCCAGTATCCTTGGCGAGGCGGGAATTTATTCATATTATTGGAATACAAAATGCTCCAGCATTTCTGCTTGTGGAGCTAAGGGTGGGCAATATCTTTAATATACCAATTAAAATATAACTTAAATCTAAATACATTTGCCACTTTGGGCGAACGTTGATTTAATATAAAAATTTTTGAATATATTTTCTTTGAAAGTTTTTGCAATTGTTCTTGATTTCTTATTTTATATTTTCATTCATTCTCTCATTACACTTATTCTCTATTTACAAACACATTCATTCACACATTCATTTCACACTTCACTATACTATTTACACTTTGTGCATCACTTTATTCGCCACGGCGCCGACTTCACTCAAGCGTCCGTGGCGCCGCGACGTCTTCGACATCTCCAGGCGGCCCAGGCCCGGCGGGGCGCTTTACGGCGCCTCCCGCGCGGATTTCGGCGTCTGGGAGCGGCGACCGCCTCCCACGCACTATCGGCTCCCCCGCGTCGCACAGCTCAGAGAGCTTGTGCGGGGAAGTCCGCGGAAGGTGAAGGCGACGTGCTTTGGGCTCTTTCTTCTATGGAAGCCCCTGTGCACGCCGCTGTTCGCCGCTGCGCCGGTCTCGCGCAGGATGCGCGGAGCGGACGGCCTCAGCGCCCTTGCGAGCGCCGTCTCCGCCCGCTTCCGCAGCTCCGCCCGGAACTGGTTGCGTACGCCTAGGACTCTAAAGACGTCGGCATTTTTGGGAGAGCGGTCGTGTCCGGGGTAGGGAAGAAGAGGCGCGCCGCTGTGTTTTCTGCGACCCACATGGGGCGCAGAGTGGAAGAAGGAGCGGCGGCGAATACTTCGCTTGCATACGCCCACAAGAAGCGCACGCACGCGGTGAATAAGCGCCGCTTTAGAGTGACAGAAGGATCGGGAGATCGGAGAAGTGGTTTCAGAAGAAGGGTACGATTTTGAATTTTGGCCGCAAGGTATCGAGCGTACGCGTGCCAGCGGAGACCGCTGTCAAGCAACACGCCCAAATACCTCGCTTCGCTCCGCCAAGGTAAATGCGCGCCCGCCAAACTGAAACTGAAGTGAAGTTGACGGCCACACAATACTTGAGGTTAAGAGCGAGTCGTTTCCGATGCTTCGCAGCTTTCAGGAACTCTAAATAGTATTTAGTGCATCTATTTAGCATATACACGTACGAAGAGATTCAGAGGCGCACCAGGATTTTTCTGGTGTGTGTGCTTGTGTGTGTGTGCGTATGTGTCTGTCCATATTTTATATTGTTAGGCAAAATAATATATCTGTCATGCGCAATCAGTGAAGTTAAAACATGATACATGTCCGAAAAGGTGAAGTTGCATAAAATCTTAATGCAAGGGCAACTTATAACATACGAAGGCTACTTGCTAGGCCTCTCTTCCTAATAGTTTTGAATCTACGACATCAAACTTCAGTGTTTTATTGAAATTAAACCGCTTTTGAAACGTTATCATTGTATATTTCCAACAAATTCGATAGGTCGTTTTCCATTGTAGGTACGTCCTATGTGCTGAATATGAAACTTAATATCCGCAAAATATTCATCGTTCTATGTCATAATAACTAATAGTACAAAATTCTATAATAATAATAATACTAGTCACGAATAGAGTCGCTGTTGTAAAGACTAAAATAAACCAATTCAGTTAGTGAGTGCCGCGAACATAACCTGAACTGAAGAAGTGTGAGTCACGTAAGGGAACAGGCAACCTCTCTTATAGTAATGACTTAAGGGTCCACTCAAGGGTTGTGTTGAAGAAGATTCGTTCACTTGAGGGAAGGTTCATTTGGAGGGTCGACAATGAATTCGGGGCTAAGAATCGTTCCCTCCGCAACGGTGCAGCGGTCATGAAGAAAATTCAATGGTGAGCTGGTCCGGCTCACCGAATTTTGCTGGTCCTGCGCAGCACCAGATACGTCACAAACCACGTGACCACTATAAGGGCACTTCGTTTGAAAAGCCGGGCCAGACATTGGCCGGCATGCTGCATTGCAAGCGAGAAATGTTGAGAAATGTTTTGAAATAAAGTGTTTTGATATTTTCAACGGTGACCAACCAAGCATAACGCGATGAAGGTGTGTTAAAACAAAAGATGCAATATTTAAAAAAAACATGCTTCATGTATGTGTTTCAATGTCCTGTGATAATGTCAGGTGATAATTTTGGCATCTGTCTGCACTTATAACTCCTGCTAATATTGTGACATAAACTGATTCATGAAGATCATTGGCTGACACCGGATAGGCTGTGCAACACCTCACCCGTCTTTTCATCATGCCAGCGGCGCCGACGCCACCATCAGCAGAGAGCGCTGAATCTCTAAGTCCGTAACAGCGTATTGTGGCGTCATACGGGTGTAATCAGTACGCAGATGAGAGTGGGTTGTAATAACAGCAGGTTTATTCACAATTTAGACCGTAATCACAAATAACCAATGCACTGTATACAATTAATTAACTAAATAGACCCCACTGCTAGGAGAGATATTTACAACGGCTACCACACCGCAACATACTACCTAATGTTTCGCCGTGCGTAGTACCGCCTACATGTCTCGCTAGTCACGACAATAACTGCCGGCTCCTTGCGTCCACGTTCGCACCTCTCACGGACGACCTATGCTGCCGCTGCTGCCAGGACCAAGAAGGATGAGCTATTGTTCTCACGGCTCTTAAATAGCCCTCGCGACGCTGCCCGCCGCCTCCGTTGCCTCCGCCCTAGCGATGCGCACACCCTGCCAGAAAAACCCCGTGCGTCATAGCTTCTGTCTTTGTCTACGCATCCGGTGCACACCGCGCCACGTGCCCACGCTGTTTTTAGCGACACGACGCTACAGTATGTATGTACTTTGGCGCGACACCTCTTTACGAGCTAAGGCCTACTAGCGGCGTCCGGCTTTTGCGGCCATGGATTGAGAGGTATGTGTGGTTAACACATAGCGATCCCTACGCCGTATCTCTGGTCTTCTCAACCAGAGAAGTGAGCTTTCTCATCGTCATACAGCAACGGATACTGGGACATTGCAAGGAGATAGCACAGTTAATTTTTGCCCCGACCGGGAATCGAACCCGGGGTTGCGCTGTGGAAAGCGAGCATGCAAACCAACAAGCCACCGAGGACTTGGTAACGTTTCCGTAGCAATGAAAAAAATGGAAATTAATCTCATAATTTCCCGCTTTTTTGTTACTAATTTGTTATGCAAAAACAAAATTTGTCCCTCTTCACTTGACCCCGCTATAAACGTTCTGCTAACTGGACATCAAGTTAGGATGACATTTACAAGAAAACCAAGAAATTGCAAAGATAAATAAAAAATAATTACACAGGTATTTGTCATTCTTTTCTCAACAGTTCCCCAAAATAAATTTTGTTGCTCTTCAACCAATACCAGAAATGAAAAATTTCGCTAAATTCATATCACCAAAACCTAGAATTACAAGAAAAACAATATATTACAGAGATAAATCAAAAGGAAGTACATCAAAAGTTGTCGGTTATTTGTTGCTAAATAATTCTCAAAAAAAAAAAAATCCACAGAGAGAAGAAGGGACTCTTAAAAGACAGCCGCGGGTGTCATTTCCGTTGGACTCTCCGTATTTTCGAAATTTGCTAATATAGAAATAATGCGAGAAATTATGTGCAGTTGTAGAACTATTAGTTTACTTTCTCGCGCTTACTTCGTATGAAGAGAAAGTGATGTAATAATTAGTCAGAAAAAAGCGAATTTTCGGCAGAAAAACCGTTATTGCCGAACCCGGGTAACGAAAAAGTGGATACATCCTGTTGCTTTATACAGAATGAGTCACGCAACTTTAGTACCTGCTGCAATTTTGAACGGTTCAAGTTATTACAATGTAATTTTCACGAATGTGCATGTAGGAATGAGGCTAATTGTGTGTTCATTTCGTGACCTTAAAGTAAAAAGGTTCTATCTAATATTTATTCCAAAAATGACTTTATGTGGTGTTTGCAATGGTAGCAATAAGATTTACATAACCTCTAAGTTACGTTGATGTACGAAACATAGTTTCTGAAATACAAATAAGGTAAAATGGTACTATCTGCAAAATGTATGTTCAAGATCATGAAAAAAGATTCTATCTGCTTCACCGCGCAAACCAATCTGTTTACAAGTATGTGACTACTATCTTGTTGTCTACCATGTTTGCACGATTCACGCGCAAAGTGACCAGGTATTATAACATCTTTTGGGAAGCAGAATTAATTGCAATGTTGTTTGAAAGTGAAATTGAAGATGCTTTTTTTTAGCATTCTGGTGCGGCAAGTAGTACTGAACAGGACGAGACACCAAAGAGACGTGTTAAAGGAAAACATTTTGCTGTAAGAAGGTAAACATATTTTTATAAATATCGAACTATTTATTCTTTATCAGGTCTAATTAGCAACTAGCCAGAATTAATTCTCCAAAATTGGGCATTTGGGAATTCCTTACGATGCCTGAATAAATGTCTTGCTAACTCTCGGAATTTATAGGTTACGAGACATCAACTACTTGCACTCCGTTTCACATGTTTATATAATGTTATAAAATTGGTTGCCTATTTACCTTATTAACAACCTGTGTTATTACGATTTTACTTTCATTCGGTTAATGAATGTGTTGTTAACTATTCGTTAGGCGCGCATGGATCGAGTAGAGTCAATTCGTTTTAAGAACTCAATATCTCATGGTGTTGTTGGTGTAAGTTTTTGCCATCTGGCGACATCCTCCGTTGAATGATTTTGCATCCGGAGGCAAAGTTACCAACAGATAAGTTGGAGGTTGATAGGTCACCTAGCTTCTTTTTCCTTGCCGACACATGCAATTCTTGGAATGCCTTCGAGCCGTGTGCTTCACTCGCGCTTTAGCATCCGTGAGTGCTTCCTGTATTTGTATGCGTTAGAATAACGTAGTATTTCCCTTACTGAACTGTTAACAAGTAAACGGTTTGATCTGTAAATCGCAAATGACGTAGGAAAGATACCAGAACTTTTTTTAGAAAACCATGTTCGAAATGAATATGTGGAAGAAAATTCCGTATATTTAGATGTGGAGCATGAAGTAGGCAAAGAGGATTTACAACAATATCATAACATTCCGAAGGACACTTATTTTTTTCAGGTATAAAAACATGGTAAATATAGTGCCGATTGTGATTTCCTCACATTTTCCCCGTGTTCATACTCAATTGAATTAAAGAAAAACGAATTCTAAGACGGAAATGACAAAAATCGTAAGACCCATGTATAAAACGCAAACTAAATCAAACTAAAAATAAAAACAAATATAGACGAACATAGATTTAATCAATTCCAAAATATCATTGCTCAAATACCGAAAGGATCTACACCATAGAATATGGGATACAAAAATACTGTGGGATATTTATTTATTTTACGTCAAAAAGAAAAACAGTTAAAACTTTGTGTGACGTGCTATGGGGAGAAGTGAATTCTGTGCACATTTTCGAAATTATGTGATCCCTACACTAAGCCATATACGACATGAATTTTGAATTTAAAAAAAGCTCCCATGTAATACAATCTATTTTCAAAGATAAATAAGCAATAAATTTTGAGCTCTTATTCATGTCTTTCGTCAAGAAATAATATTCCTGCCGCAACAACATGGAAGCGTAATTTGAATAACTATATTTCCCACTGAATTCTAGAAGACGTGCACAGATATGAAGTTACATACATGTCCAGAAGCAAAACAAGGGGCTCTCTCAGCATTTGCTCAATGGATCAGGGAAACTGGACGAAAAACCTGATCGAGATGGGGATCATTCACCCAGATGCTGCGATACAATACTTGTTACAGGTTGTTTATACACATTTATACAGTCCAAATGCTAAATAATGCATTAAGTATCACTGTTAAAATTAACGCTACTTTCCTAGTGATGCTCACTATAGTCTCTAATTGTATAGAAACAGTTATGCAGCAGAAACGATTTCACTTGGGATTTAAACTTTTCTATCGAATTTAATCGTTTAATGTCATCTGGCAAAGTGTTGTAAAATAATGTACATGTATTGTATGTGATTTTTTTGTAATGAGCTGTTGGTACTGTCACCTGATGAATATGATTTCTACGTCGGGAGTTATAGTAATAGACTTCGGCATTTTCTGAAAATATATTCCCGCCCTTAAGCAAGTCATTTTTGACAAAAAACACTGATTCGTAAATTAACAGACACGGTAATGGTAAAATTCCTAGATTAATGAAGAAAGGTTTACAAGATTCACGTGGGTGGGATTTGGTTATTATTCGTACAATTCGTTTTTGTAATCTAAAAGTCTGGGAGCTATAAGATGTAATTTCCCAGAATATTATGCCATATCTCAGGCGGGAATGAACATTCGCGAAATATAGACAATGAGCAGTATGAAGGCTGACTGAATTTGAAAGAATTCTGAGCACGTAGCATAATGAACTTAATTTCGTGTTGAATTCGTTTAAATGGACGTTCCATTCAAGGTTTGACTGAATTGAGAGACCAAAAGATTTTGTTGCCTTAACATAAGTTATGTTCACCGTTCATTTTCAATAGATCACAGAGCTGTTTATTTGAAATGGAAAACTGCATTAAAACCGTTTTCTTTTCGTTTACTATTAATTTGTTATTTCGGAACCAATTTGAAACATCTGATATTGTACTATTTACGGTTTCTTTATTGCAAAAGATGTTCGTATCATCCGCAAAGAGAACTGTTCTTCCGTTTTGAATCATCGAGGGCATATCGTTTACGTAAAGTAGAAACAGAATAGGACCTAAAATTGATCCTTGAGGAACTCCACGTGCAATGGGCAAAGAGTCGGAAAGGTGCGTACGTAATGTTCCATCAATCCAGTATGGTATTTCCACTCTGAGATAGTTGTTTAAGGTACGAACATAACCAATCTAGAGCAGTATCACGGATTCCATATGAAAGTAATTTGAAATGTAAAATGACATGATCAATGACGTCCAAAGCTTTTGAGAGATCTAAAAATAATCCAATAGGTGCCTCGTTTTGAACCAATGATGAGGCGACATCTTTAAGAAAAGAAAATATGACTGTTTCCGTTCATATTGATTTTCTAAATCCATGTTGGCAATCTGAAAGCGCGTCGCGTTTACTGAAAAAGTTTCCATTCGTAGGTAAAAAAGTCTGTCTAATATTTTTGAAAAAAAACTGATGGAAGAGAAATGGGCCGATAATTTTGAATTTAATTTGTGTTGCCTTTTTTAAAAACTGCTTAATTTTAGCTCCATTGAAAATATCTGGAAACGTTCCAGTGCATAAGGATGCGTTAAATATGTGAGTTAATAGGTGTATAATGAACTTACTTGGCTATCCGGGGGACGCCGCGTCCAGGGCACAGGTGGGCACCTGTGCCCTGGACGCGGCGTCTCCCAGATAGCCAAGTAAGTTCAAATTCCGGCCGCGGAAGCCTACGCTCTCAATCGTATGCACAGGTCTTTAACAAAGAAACCGGAAATTCATATAAACCGGACGAATATTTATTTTTTAGTTTACCGATTATTTTGAGAATTTCAAAGGAAGAAGTTACGGAAACGAACATCGTGTCTAAAATTTTGGGTGAACTGTCTCTTATTGAATTTTGTGTCTGAAGACCCTTAGTGAGATCGGCAGCAATTCTCGAAAATTATTGGTTAAAGAGACTAACCACTGTTGTCGGATCGTTCACACTTATATCGTTATATTTTAAGGCTAAATGCACCGAAAAATACTTATAGGAAAAATCAATAGATCGCAGCACTATCATACGGAATTTACTAGATCGATAACGTCTGAACAAATTGTCCGATTTTCGATCTGTAAACGACATTGGACTCCTTTTTAAAGCGAAGGAATGATGCTCAAGTAATACGAATGCAAATATCAATGTTCAAAATTAAAACATCTTTCAAAAACCTGGTTTAGAAACACCGACCAAATTCGTGCGGAAGATTTTGTTTTGACAGTGGCCGTGATTGTTAATTTATAATTACGATTTAGACAAAACGGCAAAAGGAAGTAAAAAGAATAACAGCGAAACTAAACCTGAAAACTATCGCGGAGGGTCTTATGGAGTGAGTCACAACTTCCTCAAATGGGTACAGGAAGGTGGGCGAGAGACCTTACACCTAGAGTGCTTGCGTTGGCCACCTCTCTGCGTACGGTAGGACATACGTAGGAAATGCCAGAAAAATGGGGAGAAAATTGGCAGAGCGGTTTGGGCGTTAGCGTTGACCATAAACGGACAGACATGTTTTGGTGTCAATCGATTTTTAGGTATCAAGGACACATGTATTGTATTTTTTCGCTAGACCACGAGTTAGAAGAAGTAATGTAATAATGTAGTAATGTAATGTAATCTCTTGCTAAAGCAAGAGGATTTATCCACTTTTACTTTACCAGGGCCCAACAATAAGAGTTTTCCGGTATCCGATTAGATAATTTGCCGGAAAGTAGTTTTAAAATTAACAACAAAGAAAACTTTTAAAATTTAGCTTCCGCGATTTTACTTGGGAAAACAGATTCATCAGGTGAAATCTATCAAGGAGACAAACGCCGTTTTGAGATCAAAAATCGAGTCGCAAGATAAAAGAGCTCGTACGTAATCTCGGCTCATACTTTCTGGTAGAGGAATGATAACGGAAGATCTTACAAGTAAAATGTATGTAAAATAAGATGTTATGGCATAGAATATTGGTGATATCTACACAATTAATTCCATTTTCTTTTTGAAGTCAGTTTCCAAGTCGGAATCGATATTTTGAGTACCGCCTCAAATAATTGTTTGATGGTATTCGAAGGAAGACGGAAATATGTGAACAAGATATATAGTTTTATACGACTATTACCGATGATACGAGACCGTTTGGCTGCCGTTTGGCTGACAGCATCACTAGTTTGACACGTGAAGAAAAATATATTGAGACTGAAAGGGACTGACTGCCCAGCTTGCCTGTCTGAAAGTTCGGCCTCCCGTGCCGCAGGCGGTTTGGCCGTTCGGCGGCGTCGATGGAGGGCCCTGGCGGGTCGGGTGACGCAGGGGGAAGGGGGAGGGGGGGGAAATCAGGTATGTTTTCCGAAATTTCACTTTACGCCGCTCCTATTCATCCGATTTGCATGATTGACACGGCGTTGGATTCAGGAAGCACGTCGCGCATCGTCGCGCATCGCGCTATAAGCCCACATTTTTTAATTTCTTCCCGGAACTATGAGAAAACGGTTTCAAAATTTTTTTGGAAATTATTTTTGAAAAAACGGCATCGTAGCGTGAATTCTATTTTAAAAAGGAGTCCAATGTCGTTTACAGATCGAAAATCGGACAATTTGTTTAGACGTTATCGGTCTAGTAAATTTTGCTTATTTTGGTGCTGCCACGTGGTGGCGACAAATGGAACTAGTGTCGGTACATTTAGTTAAAAATTGTGTTTCATGATTTTAGCCTGCCTTATGTTTTTTCTTAACAATAATTTGTAATTTTTATAGTAGATGAGGAAATCTTGAGATACGTCATGACGTTTAGAAATGAAAGAAAGAATTCGCTTGTTTTTACAAGATGTCCTAATCCCTTGTGTAATCCAAGAATTGCTTTTCCGTGAAATATTTAATTTTCTTTTTGAAGAGGAAAGCAAGTGTTAAAATGAAATGAAAGGTTAAAAAAAAATATATTTATCGTTTGTATCAACAGTATTATAAACTGCTTCTCATGACTCCTGCATCAAGTAATCAATAAATAATTAAATTTTACTTTTAGTAAACACTCTAGTCATACGTGTATTATTTATTGTGTCAGTGTTCGAATTTCTTATAATGGTAAGAATTTGTGCATCGTGGCCACTGTATCATAAATCCTTTGTTTCAACTTCATATCGAGTAGTAGTTTTGTTAATTATAATTTGATCAATTACCTTCATCGAATTTAGTGTGATCCGTGTAGGTACATTAATTGTAATGTCTAAATTGAAGGAATTAATTAAATTGAGTAACTTTTCTTTCTCGCAAGATTCGACTAGAAAATCAATGTTAAAATCTCCGCATACAACAATGGATTCAAAAGAGTGATTGATGACTTTGTTAAGTTTTATCTCCAGTTTTTCGAATTCGATAAGTGAGAGTAATCATCCACGTATTAATTTGTTGTCATAAATATTTATAACAAGTGTTCAAGTTGTGAATATTAAATCATTCAATAATCAAATTATTTATTTGCAAATCTTCATTACTACCACAATGAGATGAGAATGTCGTTTCATTGGGGACCGCTTTTACAATGAAATGATGTAACGAAACAAAAACGCACTTCGGGATGGAGCACGGATTGGGGACGGCAGGATGCGAGGAGAAAGAAAGTGCTCTTCGATGTTAAGATGAGGATAAACGAGTATGAATCTATACAGGATATGATAAATGGAATGACGAGCAACGTATCGAAATTTATTAACTCCAAGCTAACTCCAAGCTAAGAGTGCGTTTTATAGTGGTCTTGTCATATGACTTGATATTTTCTGTCGTGAAAACTACATTTTCTCCTTTCTTCTTTTTGAATCTGATGTTTATTGATTCAGCCTATCGTTGGTGTACGATCAGAAAGTAAAAAGCTAGAATTCGCTTATAAATTGAAATAAATTGTGAAGTTAAAACATTGATTTTGTGTTGAGAAACAAATGAGAAACAAATTGAGAAATGAACTAAGATTTCCAAACCATGTTTGGGGTATTTTCTTATCTTCAGTACTAGCGTAGTCTACAGTAAAAAGTATTGAACAATTAATATTTAGATAAAGTTATATGCAGTGAAGTGAAGTGAATAGATTTCATTTCTTCTGAATATGACTCATTAAGTTCTGACTGGTGTGCATGTGAGGGTTCTTTCGTCTCTCTATGTATACACGCGTATATGTATGTATGTATTGTAATGAGACAGTCGCCCATGTATGGCAGCGACGAATTAAAATATAAGTGAAATTATATTTTCAAACGCCTGTTGAAGCGCGTAGCGGAGGCTCGCCGCAAGGGCGGCAGGAATAGGTACATTTTCCCGTTACTTAGCGTCGCCGACGCGGGCGACCGGAGCCCTCCTTTATTTCGGAGTCCTGTGAAGGGGCGCGCCCGTGACGTCGATGGGATTTCCGACCTCCGCGCAGAGCGTTGGCGAATTCGGCGAAGTCGTGACGTGAAGCAAATTCCGGTGAAGACGCTACTTCAAAACGTCAGACTGCCAAGTCGGTACCACCGCGATTGGCCGCTTCATGTCGCGTGATGTCGCAGGCCAATGAGTGCGAACGTCATGTGGACGCGGTCATGTGACCTCATGGAGCCAGGGAGCTCCGAAGACGAGAAGTTAGGTCCTTCTGTTTTCGAGCAGCGGTAGCGGACAGACGTCTTCTGTTTCGAGCAGCGGTAGCGGACAGACGTCTTCTGTTTCGAGCAGCGGTAGCGGACAGACGTCTTCTGTTTCGAGCAGTGGTAGCGGACAGACGTCTTCTGTCCTGAGCAGCGTAGGTGAGCACATCGTGAAAATTGCCTCGGATAAGCGCATATGTCTCACCGACTGGGGCCGTAGTAAGTCGAGGGCTCCTATAGACGGTAAAGACCGAGCCGCCTTCATCGCGCCGCTTTATGCCGTTAAGTTAGGCCACGTTTTTGGGCCACGCGTCGCACATCGCGAGCGTTCGGCTGATCCGCCGCTCAACCACGGACGGGCGTGGACCTAAGGACAGGCAACGGCCGTGACCAGACCGGGCCGCCGCTCGCACCGCCGCCGCCGCCGACGTCGCCCGGCGTCCATTCAGACGCCAGCACCCCTTGGGGTGCCGAGGCGCCGCCTGACCGCCGGCATCGACCCCGACTTCCGGCGCCCTACCTGGACGGGCGACCGAGCGAGCCGCCGTGCGCCACCTCGCCAGCGCCGGGACAATGGCCCGCGCCCGCACTGGACTGTAGATGAGGCGAGTGAGGGGCGAATGACCGCCCGGTGTAACCTAATGTAAGTTAGGTTAATTTCTTTTGTTTTGGTTTGTATCTGGCCTCACCAGAAGTAGTTTTTCGGTAATTAAATTAAGTTCATGAAAGAGCATTCTTCTCATTGCAAGATGCATGCCAATGCCCACGCCACGCATGTTCCCGTTTAATCTTTCAGGGTCTTTTATGGGTGTAGCCGGGCAAGCTTTATCCATCTGCAGCGCCGGGAGAAGGTAAGTTGAGGTCACCCTAAGAGCACCCACGGCGGGGGTGTTATAGTATATACATTTGTGTGATTTGTAAGTTTATTCATTTATATTTTAGTGTATATGCATTTTAATATTTAGTATAGGAATGTAAATGCCATCTGCATTTATAGGAAATGAAAAAGTCAATTTGTTTATTTATATTTATTTTTTATATATTATTATTTTATTTGTAATTGTAATTTTGCATTCTGCCTCCGGGCATCATCTGCCCAATTGTAGAATAAATTTCTATCTATCTATCTACTTTTACAGCCTTACTCCAGTTGCCTTCAGAAGGTCCTGTTGCTTGACGAGTGCGTGCAGAAGGCGCTGAATAAGATTTCTCCACCTTCATCCGGTGCTCGGAAGATGAGAAACTACATCCGGTTACGGTTCTACCAAGCTGACTGGTCATCTTGCCGTTTCAGGCGACGAAGTCCCTCTTTGCACTTGCAGACGAGCGATAACGACCGCACTTCCTGTTCCCACTCCACGTCGCGTATAAGACGCGGCTATTTTTTTAATTGGACGATAATAGTCTTCGAAGCAATCACATGGAACGCGTCATCAAAAGCAGCAACACGGAAAACTTGAGTCGCGCCGAGGAGCTCGAACTTATCATCAAATTAGCTAAAAGAGAACAACGAAGCCATCAAACAATACTACTCCACGCGTCTACGCTCTCTCAGAACGCTTGCCGAAGAGAGTCTTCATCGTCTGCCTGTCGTACTTCTTTGTCATTCCTCGGCGGCGAAAGACGAGGGTGCCGTCTTCAGACGACTTCTGGAGGACGTTCAAAAACTTCCCTGAATTCTCGAACTTCTGCCCTGCCTCAAACATTACAACATCGGACACACGCCCATCGACGGACCGGCACCGGCGAAACGGGACTGCGTGGCTTGTCGCCGAGGGATGCACTCGCTCATCATCAATATCATGGATTGGGTAGACTGTATAATGATTGTTGTCTTTCAATTGTTTATGATGACCGCTGCTCTCGTGTGCTTCCCTTTGTGAACATTTGTTTTGTTTATTGATGTGACAACGTGTGAACTTCAATTCCATCAAGGATTCGAGCACAACAGATTCTACTCCTCCTCCATTCACCAGAGTGAGTAGATATCATGTTAAACCTGGTATTATTTGCCCCATTTGTCATCTAAGTGACTTTCTCTTTTCGTTTAAAACAATTTGCAGACATATATTTTGTGAGATTGCATTGAAATTTGATTGAAAAAACAAACTGACGCGGGGAGAGAACAATCATGTCCGATGTGTCGATTCGTCTTAATAGCCAAATGATCACCATCAAATGAGGAGGAGGAGGAAGGGGAGATGAAAAGAAATGAAGATTTTAAAGGTCATGAAGATTATGTTAAATGTGTGTTATCATACATTCGGGATACTTTTAGTCATCATGTTGTTCGCAGCGTGGGGCGACGGTTAAACGAGGCTCTGAACCTTCGCAACCGGACATTACACTATACGTCCACCGGACCGAACCACCGGACACTACACCATTCGTCAATTTGTAGAGACGATTAGGACTAGACATTACTGTGCGCCATCTTGAAGTCTGTGACGTGCACAATCTCGGTGGTCGAGACTTTCTCGTGGTAGAGTTGGAAATTCCTCGAAGTATTTTTTGGTGATGATTGTGGTGGGGGAATTGGAAAATTGACAAGGAGTCGAGGGGTATCGTCATAAGAGACGCTGTGACAGCAGTAGTCGCATCAAGTTCAATGTCAACAACTGCTCAAGTCATGTGCGACAACGAATATTCCATAGAAGAGGAGGAAGAGGTGTACGACAATGTGCGGGTAGATGAGGAAGACAACGGTGAAGGCAACGTTCTGGAAAACACACAAAATTGAAGCGACGGACAAGTTTCTGCAAACAAGGCGTATGTGGACGCACGCTTCGAGCAAGCACGAGCACTCCCAGGACATTATTCGTTGGAGAACATTCAAACGAACGACGATGTTCGCGCCGATCTAGAGGCGTTGATTGTCAATCAAAGTGTCTACGCCAATGGGAAATCGATGGACCCTTCAACGCTGATCTTTTTCGAATTTCAAATGTCGGTAACCCTACAGGGGCACGTGACGCTGCAACCAAAACGTACGTCGATCGACACGTGAACGCCATTCAAAAGCAACTTGAAAAAATTTCAAAACTCCGTCTCAGCAAACTGGGCATCCTCAACGTGCAGAAGACGCGCATCGTGAACCTGGCGGCGCCCACCCACAAAGACGATGTGGTCACAAAACGCTACGTCGACAACATACTTCAACATCAACGGGATTCCATTAATCGCAGCACCCTTCGGCGCACCTGTGAAAACGGTGAAGACTACCATTTTCAGGGAAAACGACTCGTCAGCGTCGCCGACCCCGTCGAGGAAGATGACGCAGTCAATCTCAAAACATTACTACGTCTTCTCGACGAACCACGAGATGGTTTTCAGCCAGTGTGATTGCAAACGACGAGTGTATTTTAAATTTAAAAAATAATTGTGATGTTTCCATTAATGTTCTCATATTCGTATTTACCGTACGTCACCGCCAGGCAGGGCCTCCCACTCCCCGCTCCCGGCCTCCTCCCGCAGGCGCACCGCCCTTTTTTATTTTGGAGGCATATTCCACATCAGCTGGTGTGACGCCACAAGGTCGCGGGCGACGACCTTCATGGCAGCTAAGCGACCTTGGCACGTCCCACCAGCTGCAATGACGCCACAATGACGATATGACGTCAAAAGATCGGCGGCTTGTGACCACGTGTCAACATCCTGTTGCGGTTTGTTTACACCGGATGTGGTGTTGCAGAACCCGCCGTTTCCATATACCAGCGCCTACATATTCGATAGAAATTATCAATTGGTCGAAGAGAGATATCGAAGCCATGGAAAGATCCATTAGAGTTAAAATGACACGTTTCAGATATCACCATCCCAGAGGCTGTACACAGCGGGTCACATTGCCGACGAAGAAAGGGGGGTCGGGGTATTGTTAGCCTCTCAATTTCAAACAAATCAAGTCCTTGAGAGAGTATTTCATAAATAAAGCCATCACATCACAACTTCACGATGTAGTCCAACAAGGAGACGATAATTACGCCTCTTTCAACCTGAGACAGAGCATGAATCTTCAAAAATCACCATGGGACGACGTAATAAGTGGAAGCAGAAGTCACTCCAAAGTGTATACTCTGCAGTAATAGCCAATCAAACTGTAGACGCTGACATGTACAAATGGCTCACTGTACGGTACTTATACCCAGAGAGTGAAGGGATTATTGTGGCAATAAAGGAGCAAGTAATAGCAACAAAAAACTTTCTAAAATACATAGTAAAAGATCAAGGAGTGGGAGATGATTATCAAATATGTGGCCAAGGTCCTGAAACAGTCCAGCACATATTAGCAGGCTGTAGTGTGTTAGCACCCACTGACTATAAACTGAGGCATAACAACGTGGGCGAATTATCCACGCCAGTGGTCTCCTGTGGGATAATGCACCTTACTATCAGTGCCAACCACAAACGGCCTTAGAGAACGAGACCTACAAATTATATTCGAACCGCAGCATTCTGACGGATAAAACCATCCATCACAGTAGATCGGATACCACCATCAGGAATAAGACAACCAAGAAGATCTGGTTTATAGACTTCGCTGTCGTAAACACTAAAAACACTATGACAACCTACCAAAGTTAGAAAAAATATGGAGAACTTGTCCACATTGTGAGGGAAGAATGGCCTCTGGCACGTGCCGAGACCATACCCATAGCATTGTCAGCCACTGACGTCGTCCTGAAGGTCACCATTAAGGGATTGGAGGATCTGAACATCGATAAAAATATAATTATCAACATTCAGAGAGCTGTAATCATCAATGCGGGCAATGCGTGCTCCATTGTCAGAAAATTCATGGATGGAAACACGTAGAAATTATGTAAAGCTTGATGTGTTATAATTTGTTAAAAATTTTTAATTTAAAATTGTTCCAAGATTTTATATTTATATTTTATACGTGGTTTCATTTTGTATTTTATAAGTGTTATCAAACCATTACCAAAAATGTAATCATGCTTTGAATGATATCTGTAAGACTGTACAATACCAGGAAACTTAATAAAGAGAATAATAATAAAATAATAATAATAATAAAATGGATTAAACTATTTTAAAGGTGTATTATGCTCGTTCCTTTCGAGTGTGTACTGTTACAGTCTATGAATTATGAAATGTTCATTACATTATTTACGAAAAATTATTTCATGGAGACTTCGAAAGAGCCGCCCCAATAGCTGCGACCCACTAATCGCAACGCAGACAGCGCCACCGTTCCCAGACGATGCCACTAGGTCATTGAATTGGGAATGCAATCCTACTACCGGTTCATGAAAACATAGCTCACTACCGAATCCCATTAGTCGGCGAGAAAGAGTCGTGGAGCCATCACGTTTCTCATTTCCCGGCCAGCCCGTCCGCCGGCGCCGAAGCCTCACGGCCTCGCCTCAGGACCCGGGCACTGCTAGCGCGTTGCCGCCCACTTCGAAGTTCATTCTTCTATCAATATACATTTTAATCCAATAAAATGTCACTACTGTATTCCGTTGAATACATTTCCACATTATTGACTTGAAGGAAATAAACAAGATCGTTTCATTTTATTGCTGACGTCACATGCATTCTAATTTACGTAGTGATTTAAATAATGATGAGTCATAAGTAGTGCTGATATAGGAGGATATAGCTTGTTGAATATTTTGAAAAATCGCTGGTGATATCGAGATTACGGCATGAATAATATGTTGGGGCTCTCATGCAAAGAAGAAAATGACAAGCGCACATCTTATTTCATACGCTTCGCCAGGACAGAATCCTTGCTGGACAGAATCCTTGCTCCCTCACCGATAACAAGACGTCGCGCCGCGGATGTGTGCGTGCGACCCCTGGGCCCCAGAGCGACGCCGCGTCACTGCTTTGCGAGGAATATTTGCGGGTCTCATCACGCCACGCTCGCAACCGATCATAACAGCCCTAACCTAGAACAAATATGATTTCTCATCTGTGATGGGCTAATTCGCCAACCGTCTCCACGCGCCCTGTGAGCATGCGCCTGTGTTCTGCGGCGTAACTGCCGTCAGAACAAAATTCAATTTAGCTCGAATACATCATATTGTATTCGATGCATATGGGATTCATGCATCAACCATAGCATGGTGGGCGCATTTGGAGGATGACCCGTCCCCAGCAGGGGAAAGAGGAGAGTAAACAATCACCATTTCATCTGCAACTGTAGGGGTTAATCGTCTCCAGTGACGAATCGTCAGGGTAGGAAAGTAAGCTGAGCTATCCCAAACAATTTTGAAGAAGGCGAGAACTATCTCTTCACTAAAGAAAGAAAATTGTACAATCATAATCGTTTTTAGCCAATTAATACCATATATATGCATGCCAAGTTATTTTTTTCTGTTCTTCTCCATGTGCTTCTCCATGATCTCGTGTTCATATTCCATGCGATGTCTCCTTTCGCCACCCGAGAGGCGGGCGAGGCCTGAGCGAGGCCAGGCAGGCGAGGCTGTCTCGTCCCGCTAACGCGGGAAGATGCCACTAGACCAGGGACGGAGCGCGGGGAAGTGAGCGCGCATGCCCATTCAGCAGGCTGGCGCGACGTCCCGCGCAGAAGATAGGCCGGCCTTACAACTGCATAAGTAATGAGAACTCTTGCCGACAGGCGCTCTCTTCAACACAAGCTTGCGTAGAACTTCCGAGAATGCCCGCTAGATGTCAATGAGCAACTTGAAACATCGTTCCAAAATTGCGAGTAAAACATTAATTTAAATTAAAGTATTTAAATTCCTCTGTCCCTAATTCATTAAATACAATATTGAGAATGTTTATTTTTTCTCCCTCATTATTTAATTTTGTGATCACTTTGAATAAACCACGAGCATTTAGAAAATTTTGATTGTAAGCATTACGGCGAGTGTGTGAATCCCCTTGTAGAATTCTACAGTGGAAAAATCAAACAGGATCATTTCGTAAGCTGCTTGAATAGCGTGTTCGTGTGTGTTACAAGTCGTGTTGTTACGTGTCGTTCGAACAATAATAGTATATCACGGTGTACAATGTGGTAGTTTTGTTTCCTTTTTGTTTTATTTTATAATCGAAATTTGTGGAATAGTGTAGGTTTAATATATATATATATATATATATATATATATATATATATATATATATATATATATATATATATATATATATATGCGCGCGTGTGTGTGTAGTTTTCTGACCTCTAGCTCACTAATATTCGATAGTTCACAAATTAAGTATGTGTGTTTACAATATGTTCCTGACCCAGCTTATCCACAAATTATCCTCACTCTTCGCCACTGATCGTCTCCTATATTATTCTAGAAGTGTACATACATTTTTGCGACGCTCACGCGCAATCAGTCTTTAAAAATGAGGTCTTAAAGAGAAATAATTTCACGGAGACGTGATGAATTGCACTTTGACTTTAAAACTATGAAGGATGTCTAAAAAACATTTCTAGATATTCATGTCAAATGCAACCTTCAACACTTTCAGCATTTTTGAATCAATATTGTTGATTTGTTGTTGTATTGTTGATTTGTTGAAGCGTTCTAGAACCTTGAAAAGTTAAATATTGAGGCCGAAGGCCTCTAGAAACGTTCCTCATACCGCAATCTACAGGATCCGATCTTCGCGAGAGTTTCGACGCTTCTCCATTCTACCCCAATTGTTCAGAGCCGTGCAGAACCCGAAACTGTATGTGAAATTAAACTAATTACTTAATATTTTAGACGATTAAATTGCACGGATGTACCGCTCTGTTTCGTAATGAAGTTAAATAAGAATTGTTTGTATTGGCAAGATTGTATTGTATTGTTATCAATTACGAGGAATATATGTAGAACAAGTGACGGATGATAAGACGGTCTTGCAGAAAAAGATGTATTACTAGCTTAATATGGAAATGGAAATATAGGGAAGATGATGGGTTTTATCATGCATGTTCTTGCTCGGGTACGCTAGTGGTTATAAATTTGTGGATTCGAGTTTTCTTTCCCTTTTCACTTCTCACTTTTAAATTATCTTCTATTAGATTCTAGAGTCTATTTTAGATGCATTACAACTACACGGCTACTTTCAAGATAGGAAGGTTATTTGTATGTAAATGGTGACGCAAATACGGGCTGAATATTGCCCTATGAATACTTGAAATATTTCTTCTTACGTGTTGGGGAGATAGATGTTTTCAATAACCATTGAGAAATTTTTTGTTATTTGGGTTCTTGCAGTGGCGGCTCTTTTACGATGGGGCTAGGTGCAAAAACACATATATCATCTCAGAATCAATAACTTATTTAATTTAAAAATGTCATTGTATCAATCATTTAATTAATATTAATTATCAGTTAATTAACAAAATCTTTACATCTATAAGTTTTCTACAAAAAAACTGAAATAGGATTTTTTATTAAGTAGTTTAATCAAATATTGTTATGTCAACGGAAACAAGAGATTTTTGTAAAAAGTATGCTAATGCTATAGCGTATCTTTCGGAATGCTGAATGTTCGAAAGGGGAAGCCTGCGTTAGAGGATCTAGGTACACACCGTGTAACTGCATTATTTGTACAAAAGTGGTGCACGTCTGTTCTTTTGTTTTGCATTGACTCGATTGTTGAAGTTTGGAATTTCAGAAATTTTCTCCTTATGAATCGAACAAATAGCCAACGAATTCAGTGTACCTTGACCCATGGTATTTCTAAGAAACGTCTTAAGCCTTTTCAATGTACTGAAGCTCCATTCGGATTCAGCTATTACGATGCACCTCGCACGAACTCATCAAGTTCCATAAAAATGTTCGCATTCTATCACGCGACCTATCATTTCACGCAATGTTCTTAGTTGCGGGAATATTTAAATTTCCCGCGGCGCGGACGTATTGTTCTTAATAATTCAAGAAAATTACTAATCGAGCTCCACGCATTGCAGTAATTATACAATGTTTAGGCTCGATGCACTCGCAAAAATGGCCAATCGTATTCGCGTCCTAATTTACGCGAATTACTGTTTTTGCAATTTTGTCAACTAACTTATTAAATTTACTAACTAATACGCAAAAATTTCGAATTTCCTATCACTCTGATACGGGTCATGCGTACACTGCGAGAGCTCAACTCACCCACTACTATCCTCTATTTGGCATTGTTGGTCCAGAAGCCGGAAACTTTTTATAAAACACCTGCTCATCACTGCAAACAATATCGTAATACGTTCATAGTTCTACGTTTTACGGGCGTCTTGCGTCTCATTACTGGTTTCATAAATTGTCTAGTCTTTAGTTAAGAAATGTCACATAATAATATTTCTTCCCCTTTTTTCCCTTTATTTAAAATAATTATTTTCGAGTTATTCATCCATGATGACGTCACTCCACTACGTCAGGCGGCGCGTCGTTTGTTTTCACTAATCCCTCACGTAATAAATCCAAATATTCAATTTATCTAGGTCCCGTGTTAATTTTCCCGTGCCGTGGCTAATTTTGTCATGATCCAAATATTATACTCTACAATTCCAGAAAGTTTGAAGTCATTTATCAAGGCGTTCTCGAGATATTTATGAAAACTGGTTTCTTTTGCTATCACAACAATGGGCTCCATTTTCTACGTTTCTAAACGTTCTGCATGCAATTTGTACCGTTTCTTGTATCTTCTTAACTCGCTTGTATCTTCTTAACTCACGCTTTTCGCGTTTTCCGCTAATTTCTGAAAATTATATGTCCGCGTCGTCGTCGTCTATTGTTTCTTCTGTAATTAAATATCAATCTGATGAAATTATATTTTGCTCATTCATTTTGTTCAAATGTTTCCCCATTCATTTTGATTGTCTTAGCAAAAGTGGACTGTAAATAAATTAGGTGTCTGTAGAAATTGCTACATGCAAAACCGATTCATCGTGTTTTTAGATAAACCGACCACAATGATAAATACTAATATGGAATATTCAAGCGCATTTTAAAACCATTTTAAAATCATTGTCATTCCAGATGTCTTCGTCTGAGTATAGGTCAAAACTGACGTTAATTGCAAATGAAGTAAAGTAATAAAACCAGAAACAATGTAAATGTGGCATCTTTCAATGTGAATTGTTTCTGAAAAGTCTACGAAAATATAAGTGCTTTGCTTATAAGTTCTTTGTTTCTTTGATTGTAACATCGCGACTCATTATGGTAGATAAACCATTTTGAACCACGATGAAGTCTCATAGTGTAAAGCACTGTATTGTGATCCTTTTGTGTATTATTGAAGCATTAAATTGTAATAAAAAATGAAACATTTTATAAAGAATTGTATTGTGATGCATTTACACAGGTTGCAAATGTTCGTTTCTAGCAGCGAAACTGTTCGAAACGAAACGAAGCATCTGAAAACTGAGGCGAAAAGTCGGAAACCTATCGTTTTGATCTTGAACAGGTTTCACTGTATGATACCCACCTCGCCATGTTCCTCGATGAAGCGGCGATCCTCAGCGAGGTGTCGAGAGTAAACATATGCAACATCGCTGTCAATATTTTCAAAACATCGATGTTTTGAAAATATAGAAATATAAACATGCTCTATACAAACCTGAAACATTTATGACAGACAATGTTTAGGATCGATGTTTTGTGCTCAATATTTTGTTTATGAAAGAAGAAACAAACAATCACAATTTATACAATTTAACATATGAAATCATATTGAATGATACCATGTTAGTTAATGTGTTCCAGCAAAGCGAAAACTGTTTGTAGCCCTTTCATCGAGGAGACTATGGAGATAGACCAAGAGATGACCCTGTCGTCCTGGTACCCGTAATCGCCTACGGCGAACTGAGGAAGGTCTGAGCGCTCGAAAGACACGAACGATACGAACAGCACCACTAGTTTTTTCTAGGGCTTTTATCCAGCCAACAGCCGGTTACCCTTTACGTCCCGATGGGACGCATATTCGACCACACACGAGACCAACACACTTGCGGGCTCCTCTGATCTGGGGTCAGCAGAACGCGAGGCCCTCCGCGACAACACATACAAAGTCAAGGGACAAACAACCATGGCCAAGGCAGGACTCGAACCCGCGACCCTTCGGACCGAAGTTCTCAGCACCACTAGTTTGATATGTGAAGAAATTGAGATTCGGAAAATAGCGAAAGAATTAACTGAGGAGTTCGAGCCGGGCCATGACATGGCTCCCATCGCCTGCCTGCCGCCGCACCGAGAGGTCAACCCACGCGACATGGGGGAGAGGGGCATTCTATTTTCGTCAACTCCAACTGTCGTCGCTCCTATTCATTCGATTTGTATGGTTGATACGGGGTTCGATTCTGGAATAGGTCGCCATCGTGCTACTACTCCTCACTTTGGAAGTTCTTCTCGGAAGTACGAAAAGCAATTTGAAAACTAAGTTTTAGTTACTTTTTTAAAAAGGGACTTCACAGTATAAATTCTCTATTTAAAAGTAGTGAAATGTCCTTTGCAGAGCAAAAATTGGGTAATTTGTTCAGACGGTGTCGGTATTGTAATTCTACTTTGATAGTGCTGCGATCTATTGAATTTTCGTACAATTATTTTTGGTACATTTAGTTTGAAGTAGACGATACCGATAATGACGATGAAATGAATGATGATGGAGAAACGAGATGGAATACGAGGGAGGGGAACTGTAAGAAGCCCGAAAGATCCGCCGAGAGCTCCTCGTCCACATTGTGGGCTGGGGGTGGGACGGCAGGCGCATCCGCCGGCCAATGCGGCGCGAACCCCCGCAATTGGACTCACAATGTTGTAAGCCATCCACAAAAGAATATTCCAGGTCGGTGAACTGGTATTTGTAAGTCTAAGTCCGTTCCTTTTGCGTCGTACAATGTGTACTGTTCGTTTCAGGATAAGTTGTCTGGAGCAGGACATTATTTGTCATTCATAATACATTTTGCTTCTAATTCTTAACACAGTTCACTTCCAGTCACAATGCTAAACATAATTCTACTGAAAAGAGAATTCGTAAGTCTCACACAATGAAGGAACTTGAAAGTTTGTTTTACGTTCTAGTATTATTGTAAATTTTTCAACGAGCGTATTACTGTAAATTTTTCAAGATACGTTGGGATGTCACACATATTTTGATTAGGGGAGCCAATGTGATCTGAGAAAATACAAAAAAAATAGTTCTAGTAGCGGGAGCGAGAACAGTAGGAGATGAGGACAAAGAGCAGTTGGTTTTGTTATTGTAGTCGTTTCTGTAGCAAATGCATCTTTTTTACAAGAATACAGGATTAAATCTGATTTTTTTTATCTTGAACCGTATGATAAGGTTTGAAGTGTCAAAATGGGATTAAGGTGATAATTTGAAATTCTGTATCTTCATATTTAAGAGAG
The DNA here is from genome assembly GCA_964035755.1 of Teleogryllus oceanicus. Taxonomy (NCBI): domain Eukaryota; kingdom Metazoa; phylum Arthropoda; class Insecta; order Orthoptera; family Gryllidae; genus Teleogryllus; species Teleogryllus oceanicus. Next base: position 198,625,458 of record CAXIVR010000001.1, on the reverse strand, counting down.
TATATTTCTGAAAATAACTACATATTTGACACATACTTTTCCGTAGCAGTCAATATGTTCATTGTCTTCACTGCAAAGCTATCAGAAAATATTTGAGCTTTGGACTTCCTGGCGTTTTCGAAGATAGTGGCAGGTCTCAAACAGATTTAATAGAGTTATTTTAGTATGATCCGGTTATTTGGAATCCCGGGTACGTTTGCCTTTCTCTGAAGCAAAGCATAGGCAGAATGCTATAGTGCCACAGTTCAATAGAAAATATGTGACCAAATACAGTTATTAAAAAAATTATTCGCTTGAATACGAAGAAATACACTATTTTTGAAACCGTTTCCTTAAGCCGATTCGGACTAGCACGCGGTTCCATTTTAAAAATAAAAGTTGACTCTAGATCTTTGCGAGAAAAAGGTGACAAAGACGAAATTACTTGTTCCAACATAGCAGCTGTCTACATCACCAATTGAACAAATGGCATTTTCGTATCATTTGTGGTGAAGCTAAAAGAGGCGACATGTATTATGTGATTTTCCCTCTTCAACAAAGAATTACATAGGTAAGAAAGACAATTCAGAGGTTAATTCAAATCGGAGCAAGAGGGAAAAGAATTTGTAATTGCAACCGAAGTTGATGAAGCAAAACAAAGTAAACTATTTCTTATTTTACAATGTTTCATGAGAATAAGGAATAATTTACGTATATTGTAATTTTGATTCAGTCATACCTTGAAGAAATTACCGATGTAACAGAAAAATTTAAAGAGGATATACATAAATGCAGAAATTGCGATATTAATTAAAAAAATAATCACAAACGAATAGAAAACTGTGTAATACCAATTTGCAAAACAGGAGACAAAAAGGTTCTGGAGAATTGCAGAGGTATACATTTATTTAATACTCTCCTGAAATTAGTCACACATATCTCTCTTCACATGCTGACAGATATTTCAGCCATTTACTATTCAGTTACTTCAAATAATATGGTCAGAATGATATTAGTATCAAGTTTATGGGTGCTTAGTGCTCTTCCTAGTACTTAAAAGAAGAGGATCATCAGAGATTTAAGCATTTTACTTCACAATATTTATCATGTATCCATTGCTAGTATTAATCTACGCTTTGCTACAATAATTTCAGGTCTTTTACACAAACTTCTTGCAAGACCTTTCATAATTTTACGAGAAAATAAAGGCAAACACATCTGTATACATCAAATAGCTAACACGTTGATGCAGTCGATGGATTGCGACAGCGCAAACATAATGGCGGTCTCGCGAGTAACAAATGCCAAGTGAGCGCTGTGGTCCCCGTTATACATCGTAGCTGATGGGCCGAAGAAACAATTTCGTGCCCACGGAAGGAATTGTGTGTAGCTCTGAGTTTCAACCATGATTAACAATTACTGCAATATGTAAAATAGTTGTAACAGATCACACATGATTGCACTCGACCAAAGGGTTCCTAAGAAATATACACTGTACACTTCTATTGAATGGGAACGTTAGACGAATAGTTGCCATATTAAAGAAAGGTCGAAACACACGCAGTAAAATATCATAGGCATTTAGGAGATGGTGCGGGTCCGACACAAAAGGCAGTTTACGCATTCGACTCTTTAAGATCTTGAAGTTTGGCAAGTTGATGGGGTTCCAACTCATCCGGTATGCTTCCTCTGCCTCCAACAGCTTGGACGGCATCCACTGCCACCCGCGCTGCTGCTGTCTGGCCCGCCTCGGCGCCCCCCGGCCCCCGCCCCGCCGCCCCTCCTGCCCCTCCTGCCCCTCCTGCCCCGCCTGGCCCGCCTGGCCCGCCTGGCCCGCCTGGCCCGCCTCGGCCGCGTGGTCCACCTCGGCCGTCTCGCCCGCCGCGCAGTCGTCGTCAGCTGAGAGCTGCTGAACTGCAGGCACGGGGGCAGGTTGGCTCTGTGAATTTTCGGCCGTACTCGGGCCCGTGTACGTATCCTCCTCGCTCCCCGTGCTACTACTAATAGGGAAGGGGGCCGAGTCCGTAGGGAGATCTTCGTCCAAATCGGGCGCGGGGGACCCAGAGGTGCGCCGCTCTTCAGGAGGAGGAACTGGAGTTGACTCAGCCACAACATTCTCCTCCTCGTTAGTATTCGCCACCTCTTCTATCTTCGCTTCTTCTGTCGTTAGCTCGGGTTCCTCGGCTGACGGGAACAGCTGATCAGGCTCCTCCACTGTAGGCGTGGCAGCGGTGATAACGATTTGGGCGACCTCCAGTCCGAGACCTTCACCTCCACCCGTGGAGGGAGGCAACGGCTTCGGAAACGGCGGCCGCGAAGTTTCCACGCCGCGCTCTGCACCTTTGTCGCCTGACATTTCAACCTGAAAAAAAGCATTCGAGAACAGTATAAATGTAATGGCTTTCGGGCTACACTAACAGTAAAAATACAAATATGCAAGAATCAAATAAATGCCCCTATACAATGCATTTAACGATATGTTTTTAACACAGGAAAAACTTTCTTATTAATTATGTACTGATAGTAGATGTTAGTATTAAAATTTTAAACTAGGGGTGCGACAACAGCACTTTATTGGTAACGATTACGTATTATTACAGCAATGGTTCTTCTTTCCTCCTAGCACTTCAGCCATCAGCTGAAAAACACCTAACCAAACGACACACAAAAGAATAGAAATAATTTACATCTTTAATTTTTGAAAAAGTTTAAATGAAAATGGTCCTTTATTGAATTTTTTTGTAATGTGTTACGTTCTTAGAAAAAAGCCGATACTGGGATGGAATTCGAGTGCTAAGAATGAAGTGTCAAAAGACGTTTCCCGACGCTCCCGAATTGTCTGCAGCTCCATTTGAAATTCTATGAATTTTTAATAATGAAGGAATTCTCACAATTGCAGCTAAAAGTAATTCTTGAAGTTTCCAGAAATGTGTATGTGAAATTATTTACAAATCTAATTTACAGGAATAATAATAATAATAATAATAATAGTAATAATAAGAATCATAATAATAATTTTCTTTTTCTGAATGGCAAGTGTAAGTTAATAAATGACCACTCTTCAGTCTAACCACCTAAATTTTACACGTACATACTAACTTTAACATGGATCATTACATAAATTAATGCTAACATACTGACATTAGTGACTACTACTAACACGCTGACCAAGGAAATATTCTCATATTAACATTCCATATAACATTGAAATACTATAATTGATCTAATAACATGACGTATATTATTAACGTACTAACACTAACAGGCTAACATTAACTATCTAACAAAAAAAAAGAAGAGAGGCCGAGAAATGTTCTTTTACTTCTGGGAAAGCAGACAAAGGAGTATCCTGACATATATCCTTATGAATAACATAGAAAATAATATTACAGGATATGTAAAAAGTCAATAATTAAATGAGTTTCTATAGAAGTAGAAATTAGACTTTCATTATTTAAATGACCAAAAAGTATTCCAATGAACAAAGAGTAAATATACTCGTCAAGGGTTTGTTTATTCTCAAAGAGTACGTTCCAGCTTCCTCACCTACTTGGTAATTTCAATAAGCTATTGGATATTCGTTATTTCGGCGAGTGAGATAATTCTTTCAACTTTTTCTTAAACGCAAACGGGAAATTAGTTTCGTTACAGGAATAAAACTATATCATCATGGGAGTTTAGTTTTTATCCACGTGTTTTATTCAAGATCCGTTTCGATATTTACAATTCGTGACGTCGCAAAAAAGGTTTAGTTTCGCTCCCAGTGACACAACTTGCAAGTAGTGTGATGGCAACCAATGAAGACCTTCCATGTCCTCGCAGCCTGTCGAAAATCAGAAATCGCCGCGTGACCGTTGCTCGTGCGTGGCGCCGCCGCCGATATCAGCCGATCTGTCGGCAGTGTCCATTGCCTCCGAGGGCAGGCGCGGCGGCAAAAACGTATGTTTACGCCGCAGGTTCGGACAGACGAGAAGATCGAACACATGCTTGAATAATACAAATACAATTTTCAAAGATAAGGGTCCCTTAAAATGTAACCTCGATGTACGACAAATATATAAAAACACACTTTCCATTTTGGGGAAAAAATGTTCACAGTAAATGGTACCTAATAAAAATGTCAAAACATAGAAAGTAACACAATGTCATCAGGTGCACCGTATGTTTCTTTTCAGTTTCTTTGATAATATCATTGGTTTACGATATCCTTACAACTGACGTCAATAGAATTATTGAGAACGGGTGTCACTGCACGTCAAACTAAAAAGAAATCTACGAATATGTTCTTTGCCATCAACCGTGAAAGAACGACCGCTCTAGAAATTAACACCGGTTCATAGGCGGTGCATAACGTTCCACGCGCTGTCGAAGATAGAACTCCTTTTTTCCAAAATGGATATTCCCCGGTCGATCTGGCTCGACTGGAAGCGCTATGATTTTGAGAAACATTCTTTAAAATTCGGGGTACTTTACATGAAGCCGTTGGGACATTTTCAAAATTTTCTCAAAAATGACACCAAATTTTTTCTTTATTTTTTTGAAATAATATAGTAAAATACGCTTATAAAATTGGCATAAGTCCGTTTTTCACTGTAAACTCTAAATTTTCGAAAATCCCAAAAGTTAATTTTTTTCGGCGTCTTCCTACAACTAGAAAATTGCAAATATTTTCCCTTCAAATAAACTTTGTCCTTCATAATTAGTTTTTTCATTAAAGATCATGCACATATTTTTGAAAATTTATGTAGTTTTCGCGCAATATTGCATGCAAAATGTGCAATTGTAAAAATAACAAAAACAAGAATTTCTCAAGAACGGTTCCAAATATTTTCTTTAAACTTTTTTAGGTAAGTAGGTATAGTGTCGTTTTTATAGGTAAATGTACTCAATGAGATGACATAAATGTCATAATTACTCTATTCTTTTGTTTTTTGAAAAATTACAAAAATGTATTTTTTACTTGTCTCACATCCTTAAAATTTACATTAGCGGCGATTTATTCTCATTATTACATTTATGATTACAGGTACTTTAAATGATATCTTATAAAGTTTCTCGAAAACTGAAACGTTTTCTGTGAAAATGAGCTCAAAATTCCGCATTTTCAGAAACGTTGATACGTCATTTTCTTAAAAACGACTAAAACATTTTTCAACAAAAATTTCCATATAGGACGAGCTTTTACTCTTCTTCAATATTCTTATAATAATATTTCAGTTCTGCCATTAGGAAGTCGAAAATTGAGAATAAAAAAATGCACTTTGAGCGGCGCTAGATGGCAACAGGCATGTGGCAAGTGTGGCGTCACGGGGTACGGCGTCGCTGCGGCGGGCCGCTTCGGGGAAACCCGCTCGTAAGCCGGAGGTGGGATGGGGGTGTAAGGCGGCGGCGCCACGCCGGTCGGAAAATCCTGGTACGAAAATAACTGGGAGGAAAGGACGCGCGTGAATGCGAGTTTGGGTGAAGTCGGTTGCAACCCTGGAAGGGCTGGCCAGCGAGCCGAATGACGCCCGCCGCTTGGAGAGTGGAGGCGAGCCGACGGATACTTAAGACTGCGCCGACATGCGCCTCGCGGGATACGCAGAGTGTCGAAAGACGAGGGGGTGCTATCTTTGCACGTGATCTTCAGGTCGAAATTTTGGGCTCGTGTCCGCAGTTCCACCCGCGTTCTTTTTCCTTTCGACAGGGGTAAGCGGGTGGGCGGTCGCGGGGTTTCGCGGCTAAGGGAATTGAAAGGTTGCCAAGGGGTTAAATTTTGTATAATAATATTTGTACATTAATTGTAAATATATTGTAAAAATGAAACAAAAACAGTCGTCTGTGTTATTCTGTTCTAGTACGTCACACAAGAATGTGAAAAGCTAGCCCAGACCAAAGATATTAGAAAACTAACTAGAGAACGTCTGTGCCATTCGGTAGCTACCGGTTTCAACAACCAAAACATAAAGGAATTTATGTCCAAATATTAAATATTTCTGGGAAAGCGAGGCGACTATTTTTTTTTATCTGGAGCTCTTAAAATGGAATGACCCAAAAAGAACAAGAGATTTTTTTTATCGTTGCAGCTGCTCGTCTTAACATTTGTCTTGCGTATTTCAACACTGTACAAAATGTGCTTCTTTCAATCGAAAACCGAACCGAAATTATGGCGGTAAAGGTATTTATAGCGGTTTAAAATTCCTTTACCTCTATTATTCCTTTATTGGAAATACTTTTAAAATACCTGTAAACGACGTCAAATACCGGTATTTTTAGAGCTGTTTTACCCTTTTGGACGTTTACACCTGAAAAATACCTCTATTTAAAAGTGTTGTACTACTGAAGTATCGGTATTTGAGGGGAATCATTGTGATTTCTTTTTACTGAGATAGCTCAGAGGAACAACAATTGAACCTACAGAGTTTCAGACCGGGAAGTCCTACGATTTCAGACTCGACAGTGACCGTTTTTCGACACCAGCTAAGTCGAATTCTACCAACTTATTACTAGCTAGGTCGAATTCTACTGTTGTTTTATTTTTTATTTTACGTCAAAAACAGTTTAAAACTGTGTGATGTGCTACTAGAAGAAGTGAATTCTGTGCCCTTTCTTTTACGCACTGCAGTACTAGACAACCCAGAAGACCACTCGGAGCCTAGATATTGTTCTGATCGGGAAAAAATGGGGATGGAGGATTGCCCAAGAAGCCCACATAGTTCGACGCCGCATTTCTCATGCTAGAAACACTGGCTTCACCGGAGTTGATTTATTTATTGGTTTCCGACAGTTTCCACGTCAATCATTGGCGTCATTCCACGTCTGTCAGTAGCCCCGTTTGAGTAGTTGATGTTTTATCCCGAGATGTGGCGGTGCTCCTCCGACGCTGGATCGTGTGATCCGGCGCTGTCCTGCGTGTCGACTTGTGGAGGATTTCTCCCTTCAAGAACCCCTGGCGGAACAAAATTTAAGATCTCGACTGGTTTCCAGACAAATGTGATAGTGTATTGCATGTAAGTGTGTGTGAGTAAGGATAGATATTAGGACAAGGAAGAGGAAGGAAAGATCACCTACTCCGGCTTCCGCCAGCTAGTGATCGGATGACGTAAATCACGGAAAATCACCGATCAGAGCAGCCGGCCACTAACCAGCACGACCGTTAAGATTCGAACCTCACAACTTCCCGATCAGAGCCGCAGCAGACAGCAAGATTCTGAGTTCACTCAGCCCACCTCCAAAAATCAACATGCACTACACTCACGGGAATAATTATCATAGCAGTTGCAGCGCCGGAAATAATAATCAATCCACCAACTATGGTTTTCCCAAGTGTTGCAATTCCCCCCAATTGCAGTGTGTGCCTGCCAGATCAGCCTAATACTAACACACAAAACTCACCGAATAGATACTCTGATTGCCATGAAAATTTACCACCTTGTTTATCACCATTAAAAACTAATAATAAGTAATAAATTAATGAACATAATATAAATACTCGTATTTAAGTGCTCTAAATGTGTTTATATGACAAGTATCATTCGCCACACGCCGCAGTCTGTGGTCGGCAAGGTGTCCATTGACTGGCAGCACTGCAGGTCACCGACGTGTGAAGCTCCCGAAGCCTCCCATTCCACGGCGTGCGGTGGTGCGCCGGGCGCGCGGTGGAGGCGGCGCACACATCGGGCCAAAAACCTGGCCATAATGGGAAAATTCAAAGTGCGCGTTCGGAATTCTGACCTATCAAATCTCGTTTGGAAGACATTGGAGCACACTAGCTCCAGAACGTTATTTCAATCATTTTTGTCGTCCTTACGGTCTCGTAAAGTTACCGTTGCTCGGAACACGCGAATTCATTGCTTCTTGTCGACTACTTTTGTTAAATTAAAAAAGTGTTTAAATTATAATTCTTCCACTTGCACCTGCAAGGCGCTTGCTCTTACATTGACGCTGCTTGCGCTTACATTGACCGGAAGCGCTGTTCCAGAGCGCCCGAGTTGCCGTCCCAGGTGGGGTCCCGGGGGCGCACATGTAAATGTTTAGATCACTCTGGGGACAAACAAACTGCGTTGCCAACTCCTGAAATCTTCCAAGGTTCAACCTGTGCTCAGTTGTCTTTTGCGTACCGTAGGCTCTAGAAACCTCAATGTGTGCGACATGGAAGATCGGTTTAGATATTCGGTGTGCTGTAATCCATTCAATAAAGTTGGGCACTCATGGCATAAAAAGTCCTTCGTAGTGTTCTTCTTTCGATTGTCTGTGTAAATCAGAATTTGTCATCTCAACACAAAATATGCGATGGATGCAGGAAAGAAATGAAAGGGAAGATTGATTCGTGTGTTGTATCAGAAGGTTCTTCAGATTCACCAGAAAACACGGATAATGAAGCAGCGTTCGTTGATTGGTTGAAGTTCGTTGATTGATGAAGTTACATCCATGGACCTTTTAAACAGTAGTCTCGTAAGAAAACACCTATTAGATTAAAAAGATTTAAAGAAAGTAAGTACAAAGAGAAGAAATTTAATAAAATTCAAAAGGTTTCAAAGGAGAAGGTTTTTTATTTTTCTAATGACCCGAAGCTTGGACCGTCGACAAGTTCGGCCGACGAAATATTAAATCAGATGAAAGAGAAATATCGAACCTGTAACAGAAGTGAAAAAATACTTTTGAGACACTTCTTCTGAATAGCTGGAGCATTTATAAATTTAAATGTAAATTTCCCGCCTCTGAATACACGGTACGCGAAGCCAAAAATCTCGTTAAAGAGCACGGCACGTTGTCCTCTCCGAACCCAAAACAAGGCAAGAATTTATCCGAAAAGGCTGTCAAAAAGTAAAGGAATATTATTGTTCAGATGCTGTTAGTTGAGTAATTGTTGGATAATGCTATATTGTTCAATTCTTTTGTTTTTTCAACAAATTTAAATATGAAATTTTTTTGACTTGTCTCTCAGGTCGGTAATATTTATATTAAAGGCATAATTTTTCACATTATTATATTTACGAGTACATGTGCTTTAAATAATGTCAAATAAAGTTTCTGGAAAAATCAACCGTTTTCTGAACAAATGAGCTCAAAATGCCACATTTTCAGAAACGCTCAAACGCCATTTTCTCAAAAAATTGCTCCATTTTTTCTTCAAATTTTTCTAATAGATATTTCTATCAAAGTTCATTTTGGTGTTCTTGTTTTTTAAAAAATACACAAATGTAATTTTTTTTGAAATACCTCTCACTCGGTTAATATGGACATTGTAATTTATTTATATACATTTTTACAATTGTGAGTGGAAGTGCTTTAAATGACTTCAAATGAAGTTTTCCTAAAACACAATAGATTCTTGTGAAAAAGAGCTTCAAATTTCGCATTTACCCTAATGATTAATCGCCAGTTTCTTAAAAACGGCTTTCTTTAAAATTTTCAATGAAAATTTATATTTTGAACGAGTTTTTACTCTTCTATAATATTCTTGAAGTAATATTTCGGTTGTACTACTAGGAAAGCAAAAAGTTAAGATAATTTCAAAAAAATATTTTGGGCGACGATAGATGGCAGTTGGCCAGAGAATGGAGCAAAACGTTAAAGCCAGACCACACCAAGAAAATTAGAAAACTATACTACGAGAAAGTCTGTGCCATTCTGTAGCACGTCTTGTTTTAGATATATATCTCGCCGTTAATATGCTAATTTTCATTGATTTGTATACATTATTACATTTGTGAGTGGACTTGCTTCAAATGACTTCAAATTAAGGGTTTCGAAAATTCATTAGATTCCTTTGAAAGGAACTTCACATTTCTCATTTACAGTAATGCTTAATCACTATTTTCTTAAAAGCGACTTCAAATTTTCAATGAAAATTTCTATTTAGAACGAGGTTTTACTCATTGTATTCTTGAAGTAATATTTCCATTGTACAAGAAAGCAAAAAGTTAAAAAAATGTACTTTGGGCGATGATAGATGGCAGCGGACCAGAGAATGGACAAAGACCTTAAAGCCAGACCGCACCAAGGAAATTAGAAACATTTGCCTACGAGAAAGTCTGTGCTAACCTGTATCAACTCTAGTTACTTTCTATGATGCTACGGAGTACATCCGTAGTATAGAGAAAGTTATGCAATTCTGCGGAAAATCGATTTCGAGGTTTCAACGGAAATGCATGTTTTGGGGTACCCTGACACCGAAAAAGTGTTGTTTTTTTTTCGAAACGTGTCCGTCCGCCTGTTCGTCTTTGAACACCACTAGCGCCTAAACAATACGTAGGATTTTTTCCAGAATGGATATTTTTGGGGGGTACTTTACATGTAGTCCCTCGGACATTTTCGATATTTTCAAAAAATAATGGCTTCAAATTTTTTTATTAAATTTTATTGTTAAATAATGCGAAGGACATTTAAGAGAATTATGCAGGTAATATTTTCGTTGATATCTTCGATTTTTCGAAAATTACAAAAAACAATTACAAAACAACAAAATGGAAGGTTGAGATTTTGTCTGAAACAAATTCGACTGTGCAAAATTAGCACTTTAAATAAGATTATGTACAAGTTTTTGAAAAAACGAGTAGTATTTGCTTAATTTGCGCTTGAAAGTTACGAAAATTTTGTTTCTCAATAACCGCTCCAATTTTTTTTCTTTAAATTTCCTCCGCTTATGTAATAAAGGACGGTAAAAAAAATATCCCATTTTCTGGTATCGATCGGTAAAGAAAAAGGGTAAAAATGCTGTTGCTTAATTTAGAAAATACTAGTAGTGCTATTGAATGGCACAGACTTTCTTGCACTTGTTAGTTTTCTAAACTCCTTTGTCTCTTCTGGCTTTTGGGTTATGCCTTATTCCTTTCCCACCTGACATCTTTTGCCGCCCAAAGGATATTTTTTTTTTACATTTTCTTAATTTTTTGGCTGTCAAATGCTAGAACTGGAACCTCCATACACTTATTGCTATTATAGAATTTCATACCCCATATTTTCCTAAAATGGCCGAGGTGGTTCATTGGCGTGTGCGGGATCATGTCTTCGGAGAGAAAATTCGCAGGTTCGAGGCTTTGTCTCGGGATTTTTATTTGTCACAATTCTCTGTTGTTTAGAAAGTAAATGAGAATTGCCGAAACGTTGTTGAAAACCATTTGGAGCAATTCTTATCACAAAAACAATTAATCAAGATAAACTAGTTGTGTTAAGCAACACAATACGTTCTCACAACAGTGCTAATTTTTCTGTTATATTTTGTTGGTTCATGAAAAAGCAAACGTGTTTTCAAACAGCAAAAATTATTTTCTGTCCCAAAAGTTATGCCTTCTTAGTTGCTATCCTTTTCTGTCGAAAGGACGTTTTTCACATTTTATCAATTTTTCGGCAGCCTAGTGCTAGATCTGAAACACGAAGCACTAAAGACTATTATATCGCTAATCCTCGTGGCTGAGGTGGTAAAATGGCGGGAACTGTTTCAGCGGGTCGGAAGAAGGGGCAGCTGGTTCAAGCCTCGCTCAGGGATAATGATTTGTCACAATTCCGTGTTGCGAAAAAAACTATTGAGAATTTTAGGAACCTTATTGAAAATCATTTGAAGCAATTCTACTTACACATGCAATCAATTAAGATACAAAATGAACTGGAAGTGTGTGTATGAGATTTTCGTATTTTGAACTTTTAAATCAGTTTTCAACTCTCTTGTTCGATTCGTAAAACGTATGTCACGTCAAGTTAGTTGTTGTTTTTCTGTGCATCTGTATGAAAAAATTCAAATCTGTCAACATGCAATTTAAATAAAATGTATACACTATCTATGGGACTAACTTACGAAGCTGACCATGGGGCTCTTGTGTGGAGAAGTGGTTTGAGTGACAAACAAAATTGCTTGTTGAAATCACTTTTGCTGGTTTATGTAGAAGTGTAATATTGCGGAGCATTTACAACCAATGCGAGAAAGTATGTGCTTCACTGCACCACTATTTTTACGCTGTTTTTCTGTTCCCTAAATCCACAGAAATATTGGGAATTATAACTGCATCAACATAAAAAAATATAACATTTCTTCAATATGGGTTGAAAGGGTACCGACTGCAAGTGAAACAAGACCAGCTATTTACAATAACTTTTTTAAAACACGATTATTTTTTGTAATTTATTTATTAAAGTTGATAAGAACTTTTGCAATGTGATTTTTGAAGTTTTAAATCCGTAATATCTCGCGAAAATAAAGTTATGATACAAAGTATTATATGACTGCGTTCTTATTCTCCCACAATATGGTGAAGAGCGCAATATTTAATTTGTTACACCTCTCACCATAGGAGTGGGCCTTGAAAAAATCAAGAAAAATTTCATAAATTTTTCTCTTCATCACGAGGACTTTATGCGGAATGGTACTTTTTTGCATCACCGAATGGAAAGAATGCTTGTGATGGATTAGGCGGGACTCTTGAAAGACTTGCTGCTCGTGCAACCCTGCAGAGGCCCAGAACAAATCAGATCACTACTCACTATAGTACAAGTGGTCGGTCAGTTAGAAGCTGAGACAGTTGAAAAAAGACGAAGTCACGGGTCAAATTCGGTACCATGTAAATATTAATACTCTTTTAGTGACCAAAAGAAGGTAAAAAGTGATGTCGAGTCACTAAAGATAGGACTGAAAGATAATTTCCAAGCTTTAGATGGGGACATTAAGGGACAATAGAACTACAGAATTATGAGGCAGGATTACAGAAGCAAATATAGTCGTGTATAAAAAAGGTGGAGAATGAACTATCAGAATTCAAACATAAAATTGAAAGAGTTGCCGAGTTCAAGGGGTAGTAGGCCGTCTATCATCGTGAATGTATTATTGAACCTAACCTTCGGATCAAGAAGTTCGGAAATCCCGTCCCTGTTTCTAAAGACAGTTGAACATTATTTGCTACTTCATAACTTCCAGGACAATAAGAAAGTAAAGGTTGTGAATCATATGCTTACTGGCAATGCGAAGATGTGGGCAAATTCTTTAGAAACTTTTCGGAAAACTATGGAAGTGTTCAAAGTAACGTTTCACGAAATATACTGGAACGCGGAGCGTCAATTCATTTATAAAATGAGTTTATCATTTGGATTGTGGAAGAAAGTACTTCAATGCAGGATTATGCCACTGAGAGGATCGCGAGACTCAGGCTATGCACACCGGTGATACCGCATGAGGAAATAGTTTGCATTCTGATACGTAACTTCTCAGCGGGCACTCTAAATTTATTAAAGAATTTACTTCCTATGTCAGCCGAGTAGTTAGTTGCGCAGTTAGAAATGTATGATGTCACGTTAGAACTAAACGACAAGTTAAGTAAAATTACTTCGGCATCAGTGGCAATAAATGGGACAGACACTAGTAAAAAAGGGAATAACGCATTGGAACCAACAATACCATGAGGCTGACAGCGGTAATACTGGCCGATACAGAGAGGATGACAATGGAAATAACTCCACGAAGACTAAAGCGATTACTAATAGAAAACGAGGAAAAAGAAAGGAAGAAGGCGGTGACGATAAAGTCCCTCAGTTGCAAACATGATGAGCTGTACCCAGAAAGTTGTGGCCATTCAATCGATAAAACTAATAGGTTTTATATACATGTTTTCTTCCGGGCTTGTGGGCCGTGGTCCAATTGGCGTTGAACTGCCAAACGTTTCGCCCACGACTGCGGCGGGCATCTTCAGTGGCGAGGTCTCGGGCGAAGTGTCCGGGACGGCGGCTGACTGGCGAGTCGCCAGTCAGCCGCCGTCCCGGACACTTCGCCACTGAAGATGCCCGCCGCAGTCGTGGGCGAAACGTTTGGCAGTTCAACGCCAATTGGACCACGGCCCACAAGCCCGGAAGAAACATGTATATTGACTCCGGCCGTGAAAGCCTTCAATGCTTAATAGGTTTTAGTAGCGAGCCCAGGGAAGATGAAGTCTATAATAATGAGCGGGTCAGACATTGTCCCATGATTAACGCGGAATGCAATGGGATAGAGGTTGCAGCTTTAGACACGAGATGCCGCGCGTCCATGATAACGGGGAGGGGCGCTACAGAAGATCAAACCAAAAACGGAATCAACATACAGATTTTTGCTTTAATCAAAGTCTGTTGTAAAAAACTAACTCTTTAATAAAGGTCAATTGCAATTCTTTAAAAAAATGAACTGATTTCGCTTAATTCGTGTCTGCAATGCATTCAATTTCTAAAAATATTCTTTTCTCAAAACTTGCACCAAATATTTTCATAAAGTTTCTCCTATATAACAGCGTATGGTAAATTAATAAATAAACTAGTGGTGCTACAGAATGAGAGAATTTCTCGCAGTAGTTAGTTTTTTAATCTTTAGTCTGGTCTAGCTACGAATATGCTTTATGTTCTTCACGGCTATATTCTTTTGTCGCCCAAAAAGACATTTCTTGACATTTTCGCAAGTTATCGGCTTCCAAATGCTACAATTATTGACACAATTATCTCTTGCCCGATTGATATAGAAGTATATCGTGAATGATACAGGAGGCCTGTTTGACATGCGCGACCCGTACGATACGGATAGGTGCATTCATACGGGTACCCGTTTGCATGCGGACGGGTTCTGACCCTTTCCAATACCCGCATATACGGGCCCCGCGTAATCGCACGACCCAATATGCGAAAAAATCGTAGCACCACACTAGACGCAGTGGTGAATTAAACTTTTTCGAGTGTTTTAGAGGCTTCACATCTGGTTCACTGCCCCTGTGCAGCGATGCCCCTGTGCAGCAGCTGTTCTGCTTCGGACGGGCCAATGTCTTGAGGTCACACAAACCGCTGCCCATTATCGGACGCCATGCAGCCGGCCCACGACCTTTGGATAATTATATTAAACATGTCAGAATGTGCCCACACGAGCTAATTGCCCGTCTGGGAAGCCTGGCGCCCCTATGAGAGCAGGCAATTTCCCTTCGCTTCGTTCTCATTTTTTATTGAAATCCAGAAGGGTGTACGTGCTGAAGCGAGGAATGTAAACGTAAAGCAAGTTCGAAATATCACGATGATTGCTGCATCTGAAAACATATCGACGAATATTTGAATTATGTTTATATACTTTATTACTAAGGACTTTATTTCGTGATTATTTAAAAATTCTGCTTTCTATTATCATTTTTACTAGGGACAGGAAAATGTTTAAATGGCAAATTCTTTTCACGTTTTGGATCAGAGTAATTTTTTTATTAAATACATTTTATTTGTTTATTTTGTTATATAGCAATAAGAGAAGTAAATTATTGAACCAGTTTCTATAAGTGAAATCTCTTAGGTTTACTATATATTCATAGACATGCGCAGCTTAAAGAAGGGGCCAACTATATTTCTAGACTCTTTAAGTTTTTTATATTCATATGCCATATTTTCTAGTAAATAACTAAAACATACAAGGAGAATAAAATGTAATTTAATGACAAAACTGATTTATGTTGAACCATTTATAGGGTTTCCAGATGGTTTGCAAACCTTCTTTCCCAAATGTCTTGTATCAATTCCCCAAACTATCAGCTTAAAAAGAAGGGGTAAATCAGGAATTGATAATATGTACGGAAATGAAATGCCCTCCTTGCGCTATTCCCTATTACGGACGGACCTCTGTTTTAGTAAACAAACATTTTAGTTCCTAACCTGAATATAGGAGTCAAAGCACTTATTGCGCTTTTAATTATAAACGATTACGATATCAAGGTTCTTTCGATTCAATATTTCAAATTTACTCAGAACTGATAAGTTGAAATATGAGTTGTATTTCGTGGGAATAGATAATTTCTTTGCTTTCGAAGAGGAAATAGTAATTATTATCGCAAAATGTGGGGCAATAAATGTCAGCCGACTTTTTAAAAAGACGGTCACTGGTCAGATATCTAGAGGCCTACCGCTGCCCTTGAGCTTGTATATTCCCTCCTTTTAAATCTCGTGGTAGGTGTTCTGGACGCAGTGTCCGCGAATTCCATTAAGGTATGTTACCTTTCCCGCGTCCTTGACATGCCTGGTATACCTTTTCACGGTACCAACGCCGTTTTCGTAATTGTTTAGGGATAGTTCTAAATAGACTACACAATTGTTTGATTAATCTCAACTATTCAATAGAAAGTGAGTTTTATTAAACATCAGACGCGAATAATTTTATTTAAAAAATCAAAACAATCATCGTGCACTAGTACTATCACGCACACTACTCTACACTACATCGTACTCTACACACGTAGTACTACTACGCACAGAGGCAAACACGTGCATTAATTACATCTTATATTTATATTTAAGTTTTTAAACAAGTATTGGAATTTAATGAAGTGTGTAGAGGTAATAAAGTTATCCTAGACAAACACTTGCACTTTCTCCAATAAAGTGAAATAACATAAATAAAATACTCCTACATATTTAGTATTTTCTAATGAAATCAAAACATTTGATGTTTGGATCAGCAAGAATAGTTGTGGGTGGAGTGGGGCCTCCCTTGGCCCCAGGTTCTGTGCTGGAAGCAAAAGATTGGTCGTTTCTTGGCAGCTATCGCCACTTTATTGCCACTATCCTCACCCGATGACGCACTATTGGCCTGGGCGGCCACTTGCAATATCGTGGTTGGCCCCACGCCACGCTTTACAAAAGAGAGAAGCAATCTTGCATTATTTTCGCATGCTAATCCTCAGTGTTATAGAATCACTTGCAGTCACTTAAAACGCATGCAGAATTTGCTTTAGATGTCGGAAAATCAGACGAAGATGTGTTATATGGTAATGAAGATGAGATTTAATGAGGTCATGTGCTGACCATGGCATCTCATGTTTTGTGATTCAATTTATCTTTGAGGTTTTTGAAGTGAGAGGTTGAATTTTGACCCCAGGGTCATCCAATAGTAATCGTTCATTCACAAACTTGTGAATGTGAAAACAGCACTGAATCGTCTTTTGATTATCTGGTAGGACTGTCTGCCAATCGTGAGATGACACGAGCAAAAAATAACGGAATTGCCAAAGAGTACGCGATTCTGGTACGCCATTACAATTGTCGGTACGCATCTTGTGTGAATGGGAAGATGATGAAACACAGATTAAATAGCTTTTTTTCAACCACATCTTCAATGTAAGTATTACAGATACTACTTCGTTACAGAAAATATTGAAAAGTAATATGTACAGAATATTTCAATTAGTGTTTGTGGATTCTAAATAAACAGTTTATGTGTACGCGAGGTTATGTATTGGAATATGGAGAAACGTTCGGACATTGTCACCATGGCTACAAATCTAGTTTCGTGTCATTTAGTTGTATAGTATCAGCTTGATAACAAAAATTTCCAGAAGAAGTTCGTCATTAGGGGGAGACTGAATAATTTGTTATGATAAAAAAGCAATTTATACTTCGTGTGGCGTTTAGGGAGGACTCATCCAACTTTGGCCGTAAGTGCTTAACCCAAATGTGTTTGTTCATTCATTAAAACGTAGGTAAATAACTGGTGTTAGTGTAAGCCAATGAATCTCGATTTTCTTTCTTCTTTGTATTTATATAAATGTTTTTAAGCGGCAGCAATAATTATCCTCAGCCCACTCACCTCATCAACGGTCACTCTGGGCATATCCACTGCAGCGTGAAAAAATACAGCATCCGTGTTAGATATCAGACAATATAATAAAATCAAAAGCTCAACTTATGAATACATGGAAACCAAACGGCGGACAAATGCAAACTAATACACTGAACTCTACGCACATATGTAAAACAGGGACCTGAAGTTCACATTTTAACTATAAATTACATAAAATAAATCCTGTATAACTTGTATAACATTTTTTCGTAATAAAAATGATTTCTCATATTCGATAAGACAACCTGTTCAGTTACAAAAACCGGCAAGTGTTTGTTTGCTAGCAAAAGAGCATGAGAGTAGTGTCGTGTGATTAAATGTCTATCACACGTAAAGATTGGAAAGAAGAATGATGGGCTCGTGCATGCGACAATACAGAAATCCGACAGAAAATAATAGAAATGTTTTGTTTATTGGCAAAAGCAGATGGAGCCGAGTTGAGGTGAGCTGTCAATGTCCGAGAGAATGAGATGTATGAATGTCTCGGGAGAGAGATCTCGGAAATATTTCCATAAGATAAGTGAGAAATGCAGACTACTTCGATAAGTTAAGTGACCATGCTTGGTAGTGACTTTCAAACAAATTAGTAAAATTTGCAGCCGTTTGTGTGCTGATAGATGAATAAGGCCTAGGAAGTGACGCTAATCAGAAAAGACAACATTATCGATAGGTATAGCCAAGTTCCAAATTCACAGACGATATCGAGTCCGGTTGAGGAGAAAAACATGTTGAAGAAAGGTGAGGGGGAAAGGGAGATTTTGATGCTAAAATAAGGTTAGCCAAAACTATTTAGATCGAATATATTATTGATGGTGTATGCTCATAGGAAGCCTTTAGGTTTTAACAAATAAATGATATAATTTCTTCAAAATATTTGTGTATGAAATTCTATACCATATATTAGCAATACCATTCATCAGCACATGAAATTTGGTTCAAATATGATCGGTTAGAAACGTAAATTCATGTAAGTAATTTGGGAAAAAATCAGCAAGGAGTAGGCAAATGATTATTGGTGTCCAAACAGGGACCTGAAAAACGGCTATATTATTTCTATATATTAAAATAAATTAATATTCAACAGTTTCAATCACAACGTTCTCCTTAATACTGATTAACCAGTCATTAATTTTACATGAGGGAGGAGGAAGAAATAGTAAATATTCCCGTTATTTTTTCTGAACCCCCAACACGAATGCCATTTATAAATGTCGAATACACATGGTTTTGCCACAGTTTGTCTATTTCTCCCAACCAATATATTGTGCCGATCGAAGAAATTACAGAAACAAGGTCAAATGAGTTTCTATCCTAGAAAAACAATGTGAATATATCAAAGAATAAAGTTTGCAAAGACTGTCAGGGATACGGGTATAGGACGGGTACAGTACGGAATACCAGACGGCTCAAAATGAACTTCGCAACACGAAGACCAAACCACGTAAGCGCAGAGTTGGCCATCCCACATCAGCCAACCACAGCGCAATCGGTAGCCAACCAGGCCAGCCCGCGACCCCTCGCTCAACGAGAAGCTAGCGCGCGAAATCCCCTCAACCGGGCCCTCCCGCAGAGCGCAGAGCGCTGCGCCCAAGACCCTGCCGCCACTGAGGAGGCCCACCGTCGTCGAGGGCGAGACCTTCTTCCCTTTAACGCCACCTGGACCACGGCCTACCAGCCCGGAAACCCTCTGATATTCGCCAATTGATATTTTTGTATTTAATTTATGGAGGGGTTCCCATTAGCTTTACCCCCGGCGACGCCAACCGAACACGTCCACCTGTTTTCACGTGCATCAACTTCAGACTGGAGCCAAAATGCGTCTTTGTTGTAAGATCTTCTTTCTCTCCAGATTTCTGCCCAAAATATTTGGACGTCATTTTCAGAGGGACCCAGCATTGCCATTCGGTTTTTGAGTCTGATTGCGATAGACTCTCTTCGCGTCTGTTTCAAATAACCGATTCTGAACAAGGAAATACAGTCTACGTTTGTAACGTCTAATTCGTTGGGCCCATGATTAGATTTTCTCTTTTAGCTTCCAAACTATCATTAGCCTTGTTATGTCATTTTCAATTTTGTATTTTTGTTCAACATGGAGTATTTTTCGTTTAGCTATAAACGTGTGTATTGATTTAGAAAATGCCTCAGCTAAGAAAGATATTTCACGCCGTGTCGGCTATCCGTTTCATAATTATTTTTGCTCATGGGGGTACGGAACTGTTTATTTTGTGTAGCGGCCGGTCATGGGAGTTCTTGGCTGGACCCAAAATTATCTGAGATACGAAATATCTAGTTGCATACACGATGTGATTGATTATAGTAATATTCGTATCTAGATATCTACTTGGGGTCTATACAACCTCATTTAATACAGAGTTCCTTGTCTCTATCACTCTCTTAGCTTTGTCATTTTAGCATATTCTCCATAACGAAGCGCAAGATTCGAATGGAAGTAGACGAACTCGTTCTATCTCGCGTCGAAGGAGGTGCATCGTGTCCTCACCTGTAGATTGATAGTCAGATGGATTTTCAACACTGACGGATGTTTCACTGGGAAGAGATGAATCTTCGAGAGGACCATCGTTTTCTGGGATTTTAGATGGTTCTAAATGTGCGTCATGTGGATAGTTCGATCGAAGAACATACTCCGCATTTCTCTGAATGTCCTGCTGTGAATTTTCCACTGTTGAGTATGTATCGTCATTGACTGGCAAGTTCCTTTGAATCGAGAGTAGGTCTCATATCTGGATTTCGCTCTCTCCATATCTTGAAAACTCCTATTTCCGAGCTCCCCTTTTTTTGCTTTTGCATAGTAAAAGCACCTCCTTCAATTCATCCCGTGTTCATCTCTGAGGATGGCTTCGAGCTACTGCCGACTCTTGGTACCTGGAACTAACATACGTGGGTCGGCCAGACATTGACAAGGTGTCATTATCTCGGTTCCTGAGCAGATGTGGAACATTGGTATTCAACAAGTCACGTTAAGAATCATTACATTTCTTGTTCTATCCATTTTGCTCGTTGGTTTTAAGGGACGTTTCGCAGGGATCAAGTTCGAGTTCACACTTAACCCACGGGTTATATACTTAACCCATGAGTCATTCGTTACTGGGACCCACAGTGGCCTCGGGACATCCCCCCACAGGGCCCAGCAAGGAGTCCCTCCGATCGGCAGTCGGCATTACTAAACCCTACGGGATTTTCACTGATTGCTGGAGGCAGCCTCCTTTGCTGGCTAATGCAACACCTCCACAGTCCTCTTTTCTAATCAGTTGGCTGGTGTGCCGACCTATTTTCTCTCCTGTACCCTCCATTGGCCGGACTGGAAGTCCAGACTTTCGTGACCCTTCCCTCTCTACTTTCTTTCCACTCTCCTGTGGAGTACTTCTTCGTCTGACCACCCAGCTTCAACCTATTCAGCATAGGAGACCCCACTCGTAGGTAGGCTACCTAGACTTCGCTCTCAGGCTCAATGGGGTACTCAAGCTCTACCACCAACTACAACGTCGTGTACTCCTTAGATGGGATTGTTGTTGTTGTTATTATTATTATTACTTTACAAGTACGTTATAATACATGCAGATTAACCTTAGAAGTATTGACGATCCGCATGATATCGCAAAAACATGTTCAACACAGCCTAACAGTGAAGAAGGAAATCCGTAGTTCCGACTGCTCGCGCCTTAATTGTGAGCCTATTGCAGTGGAATAATTATATTGTTCGAAACATGATTAACGTAGAAATTTCTTTAATTTCATATAAACTAAAAGTATTTTGGATTATAGTCTAGGAGACTGTGGACATTTGAAAATTGTCTATTTTAATAACTTTATAATAAAATGAGTCATATTGCGATTCACGTTTTTCAGTGAAATAAGTAACGTTTCATGCTCAGGATATTGTTACAATTAAAGACAGGATCTCCATGCACTATCAAACGGTAGAATATGCATGCAAGCGTACATGAACGATGCAGGATAAAAAATTGATAATCAAATTGTAGTTTAGAATCTTTTATTTTATTGACTTGTATAACAGTGAATTATTAATATTTTTCCCAAACTTTAAACTGTCAAATTTCCTTTTTATCAGAAACAAATGTTTTTGAATGAAGAAAACGCTTCATACGTCACAAGACGCAATTGGAGAATACTTCAAAAATAAAATCTCAGAGAATGAAAGGTCCAATTCTTCGGTTTCTGATTTTTCACCACAAATAATGTTTTATAAATGTTGGAGATATTTCAAATTAGGATTTAATTTTAACACTTTATATAATTTATGTTTAGGATTCACACTCACATCTTCAAACACTAATTCTAAAAACATTTAATGTCTTCAACAATGTTTAATGCCTCCACTACAGGTAAACCTGTTTCTAATTTCTGAATTGCTATAAGCAATATTACAAAATTTGGTTCAATGTTTATATTTATTTTTTACAGGCTTCTTTTTAGATTTTTTGCACGCAACTGCACTGAAAGTTTATTCTTGATTATTTTCCTCGTCAGTTATGAAATGAAATTGAGTCCTTATCCTTTGTGACTTAATCGCTAGGCGTTGATTCATTTCGTTGTCTGTTTCCCATTTTGAGTGAGAGGCTAGAAGGGGCGGCAATCGCCCTTACACGTTTGTGCCAGTGCAAGTCAGCTCCTCGCACATCGCAACGCTTCAGATCTCGAGATGTATGGAGACAAAGAGGTTAAATATCCCCGGCTGCGACGCGGAAACATTAGTAATTAGGTACATTAGTGATTAGGAAAAGT
Organism: Teleogryllus oceanicus; assembly: GCA_964035755.1. NCBI lineage: Eukaryota > Metazoa > Arthropoda > Insecta > Orthoptera > Gryllidae > Teleogryllus > Teleogryllus oceanicus. The sequence goes on along the minus strand of CAXIVR010000001.1, from coordinate 198,603,140 downwards.
CAGCTCCTATAGGAGCTGAATTGTAAAGGCAATGTCAGGTTTAGCTAATCTACTGTCGATTACTAAAATAAACCCAAAATTCAGATTTATTGATAACAATGTAATATCATAGCAAATTATTTTGTAAAGACAATGAATTGGGAAATGATATAATAAAAATACGACCGACAGAGGAGGATAAACCTTATTGGACAAGAGCGAGCCTCCTATTTCCGACGGAGAGGAATTGAAGATGCCGAAACGGGTTGTCAACGCGCACGTACGTGGGATGTCTGAGAACACAGTACACCTAACCTTCAATTAATACCATAATGAAATTACGTTGTCATTGACATTATAAATGACATTGGAAATTATAATACTCTGCTGGGCTCCGAGAACTCAGTGTATCTGAAGAACTATAGCAAATATCAGGACTAAATCCGATTCTTTAATGGAACATAACACACAATTTTGGAGAAAAACGGCTCAATGGTTTAGGCGCTAGCGCTGACCACAGATTGACGTTTTGCCGTCAATCGATTTTTCGGTATTAATGAAATACAAAACATGGATTCATACTACATAATTTTCTATACGCTACATTAAATAGCATACACTTCCCACTTAAAGTCGTGGGAACTAAGTAAATCCTCGGCATTTTGGGATCACTTGGTTTCCCTAGACTTTTCCACGGGATCAAGAAGTTCCATTTCTGCATTTGCTACCAGCAATGCTAAAGTACTCCATTGGAATTTACAAATTTTGTGTAGAGCTTAATAGAGCTTCTGAGAGCAATTAACGAGGGCCTCGTGATATGATCCCTGTCTTGAGGGCACTGACCGTGGATAGCCCCAGAGATTCCACCCACCACTGGCAGGATTCTGGTGTTGGGCACTTCATGAAGTTGTGCTGTCAGGAGAATGACTTGATTGTTGTTTTATCCCCTATTCCTCCTCAGCTTTTAGACCGCTAGACCCATCCTCGTGGCGGACAGTCACATCGACCACGTGGACCCCTTCCCGGCTTTTTTATTATCAGGTCAGGTTTGAGTCTAATCCCTTCGGCAACGGAAAAGGGGCTTCCGTGGACACCACAGAGTACGATTTCCGGAGCATCTTCCCCTCTTGTTCTCGATCTCGTCATGACGCTTTATTCTTGCTGGCTTTGTAAAAATGCACTGACCGAGGATGTGATTCATGGTTTCTACCGCTGTATTGCACTTTCAGCAGTGTACATCTTCTCTGGATGTACATCCTCTGCAGTGTACATCCTCCTATTTTCAAAGAGTATTTATTGGCAGCGGCATTTGATCTCAGTTAGAGTGCAGTCATAAAAATACCAGGTTTCAGAAGATTATAATCATTCACAAACGCATTTCCAATCGGATCGTTTATACGCGCCTTGATTCCTTGGGATCCCAGCTTCTCCAATGCTGCTTCCTCGTCATTGGCGCATTTCTTCTTATAAGACCTTCAATTTTGTTCAGTATAGGGCCAGTGTTTTGGTGATATTAAATGTCCGTTGGTAGAAACTCGGACAGGAGATCAATCATCTGCAAATCGGATCTACAGATTTTTCTAATCGTAACCCTAGGTTCAGCGCTACCGTAGGAACGTGTTCGGCGAACCGCAGCATTCCGTCCTCCATCTCTCTTGGCCAGATAGAATATGCCATCTGCAGTGCTCATATGCTGATGTAGGAATTGTTTGACTGCCACTCTGAATTGACAGTCCGCTTCCCTTAGCATCGACATAGACGGCGTCGATAAAACTAATTGGTAGAGATAATGTGGCATTATGTAGGTTTGAAGTAATGTCAACTTCTGAGTGGGCTTAAAATGCGCATTTTGAGGCCTCGTCACTGCTTCGATATGGGTGCTTCGTCACACATTCGATATGGGTGCTTTACACGGGAATCCGTTACAGATAGAGTAGTTCATTTCCAGGTATGTTAAGTTATGATCATTACTGACCAATGGAATTCTCTCCTCCAGCCTTTCCAGACAAGGATCTTCAATGAACCAGGATCGTTTAAAGGTTGTAATTTGGAATGATGAACACTTCGCGAAGGACAATGTCATTCCCAGGGCCCCAAGATATTCCACTACAACAAATCTTGATCAACCAATTCTTGACCTCCTGGGGCATCTTTTGCTAACAGCACCAGATCGTCAGCAAATGCTAATACGGACACACTCCTTTCCAATAGCGTGTATCCTGACATGTTTTCCAATTTCTCATGCAAGCATAATGAGATTAAAAAGGTGTGGGGACAAGGGGTCCCCCTGTTTTACTCCTCTAAGAATTGGCATCTCAATTCCTTTCGAGGTGGGCTGAATGACGGTGGAAACGTCGGCGTAAGAGTCCATTACCACATTGGTAAAGGCATCAGGGATCCCTCTCCTCGACAGAGCCCACTGGATCGCCGCGTGAAGAAGTGGCAAATGCTTTGGATATATCTAGCACAGACCCAACATCACCCTCTGCTTTTTTCATGTCACTGACTGCTTCGTGAAGAATTTGAATATTGGCTAAACAGAAAGATTCAAGGATAAACCATTTTTTTGCGTGAATTGAACATCACCACGGATCGAATGCATTTGTCTATCATGCCCCAAAAGATTCTGCACAGCAGAGAACTAATTGTGATGGGGCGATAGTTAGTAACAAAATTACTATCCTTACCCTCTTTTGGTATAATGATAATGCGATTAACTTTTCACCAAAAAGGCGCAACGCTACTGTATAAAATAGGGAAAATATTTAAATATTTGCTCCAGAAGATATACGGCTAACTTTTATCTTATCTGGTCCTGGAGCTGTGGAATTTTTCATCCCAGCCAGACGACTTTTAATTTCCGTAACTTGCACCACGTATAGAATTGTGTCTGGGCCCAGTTCATGTGAAAACAATTTTTCACCTTATTGGCTAAAGGGCCTGGATTAATTCGGAAAGTCGAATCGGGGGCGTGTTACCCCAGATGGATTTGTATGGTCATGAACCTCATCTCGGTTACGAGGCTGTTGATCGACACTCGTACAGTCAATGCCGTTCTAATGCATTTTCCAAAGCGTCCTAGTGTAAGAGTCGCGCTGCTAGCGCGTTTGCCTCTGTGTCTACAGGACCTTTTAGGATTGATGGTGGTACGTACAGAAGAGCCGCTTAAAATCTATACTAACTTGGCATAGGTCTCGTTCAATTGGTCCTGGAATTGAATATTTCTTTTGAGTTCATTTCGCACCTCACCGAGTTCTTGATCTACATTAGTTTGAGATGTACCCCAGGTCCTCAAGTTGAAACGTTTTCCTTCCAGTTAGTCTTGGCATCTAATGTGGCCCTTAAGACAAGTTTCAGTTGTTACGTCTCCAGGCGTCATACCAGCCGAGGACTCAATGAAAGTTTGGTCCCGTCCTAACCGACCAGCGGTTCTCAACCGGCCGTGTCAATAGAAGATAAAACAAACAAAGAGGACGGGCCCAGCTGGAAGCTCCTGGTCCATCTCTGACACTATAGCGGCCTCCTCGTTTGGGAATCGCACCCTATCTGCGTCCGGGGAGGCAATGACTACCATTCCAAGTTCATCGGAGCCACTGCCGGTAGGCCGAGATTTTGTAAGAGTATCGGTACAAGGCTGTTTGCTTATCTCTACCTGTAAAGACACTTCGGCCCTTTTTGCCCGAGTGTCAGAGTAGGGGATCACCGACTTTCTTCCTGTCTTGAGGTTAGGCCTTCGATACAGGGGAGAAGAAGAAATCAGCATAGGGATTTGGCTCACTGGAGTCTTCGGAAGGCTAATGATCCTGGGAGGCGATACGATAACAGAAGGACTAATAGAATGTCTAGCTTAATCATCGAACCTCCGTCCATTACATGGGGACGATGATGATTCTCCAGTCACAGTATCTTCAGATTCAATGGTTGCTAAATATATTCGTTATGTAATCTCTTTTCTTTTCGCCCCCACCCGTCTGGCGTCCTTACCCAGCGGAGAAGCAAAATTCTCTTTCGATGTCTTTTGTTGTTCTTCCTCCAATGCAGCCATTTTCATAATATCCTCCGACGGGAATACTTTCCTTGCTCTAGGCATTACCATTACGTTGCGAATCGGCAGCTCAAGCTTTATTAGCTGCGTCTGGATGAGCATGGCGAAAAAGTTGTGAGAGCCCTGATTTGGTTGCAAAGTTAGCGGAGCATAACTAAAGTCTCCTTTAGATGCTCTCGGGCCCGGGCATTTAGGGAAATGACTCAAGCGAATAGCTTACCTTTGTAATTTTTGCTGCATTTGGAACATTAGAAGAATAGGAGGACATCACTATGAATAGTATCGTGATGCCGATTCATGTTATTCAAGTCGTTAACCATATAGCCACCACCTTCTTTCTGGGTACAACGTGCGCAACGAGTCGCCTCGAAGGGAATCCTGATCGTGAGCGGTTGCAAGCTAGGGTCGTGATGAACGGTGGCCTGTTGTTCACGGGGCGCTCCCATGCGCTCCCGCGTCCGAGGCTTCGTCCAAAGTGTCCGCTGCCAGGCGCGCCGGGGAGCAGCCACCCGGCCCCCCTCCCCCATGACGTGAGGGTCTCCGAAATGGTTTTTCTGTCAGAGATTTCCTTCCCTTAGCCAGATGCTCCCGTTTTAAGGCGCTGGAAACTTGCCTATCGCCGATCCCTCTTCGTTGCACTTCAAGTTGCCCTGAGATGCATTACCGGGGGCCACCGCGGGGAGGTGAGAGAGTGGACTTGTCGGCCATGCAACAGGAAATCAATTTCAGACGGCTATTACGGCCATACTGTTGCGATCCCATTACAGGAAGTCTTCGGTAATTACTAGTGTAGGTTGACTAGTATCGCCTACACTACCGAAACCCTGGTCGACATCGGACCCCCAAAAGGTGAGGAGGTAATTTACCACATAGGAATATGATTTTCCACTTTTTCATTAGCAGAGCCCGACAATAACAGTTTTTCTATGGAAAATTCGCCTTTTTCCAGCGCACGATTACAATATTTTCTGTTCCTAGGAAGTAAGGTCGAGAAAGCAAAAATACGACTATACCATCTCGATACTTTGTAGAGAAGGTTGTTTTCAAGGATAATGACAGAGAAGTACTCAAACACCTAAAAGTTGCAAATATCACCAACGAAAACCTTTCTGGAATTGCGGTTGATCTCACGAAGGGACCAAAACCACAAAATTCAATATTAAACGCTTCCCCAAAACATTTCGACCCGATGTTTATTTCCGTAACATCTTCCAGTGAAATCCTTAGAATAGTCAGTAAACTAAAATATAAATATGGTCCGGCTTAGCTGAATTTGCGGATTATTAATTTTAAAATGTGCTCACCTGCATTTGTAACATAACTCAGCCTTAACTCACATTTTCAATGCACAAGAATATGAAAATCTCAAAAGCATCAATTTCATTCACAGAAATATTTCGAGATATTTTCAAAACCGTAGAAAATAGGCCACTTTTTAAAAAGTTGAACAAAAAGAAAATTCAAAATTATCGTCCAATTTCTCTTTTGTCAGTTTTCTCAAAATTATTAGAGAGGCTTTTCTACTTGTGAATAGAAACTTTCTTATGAAAAACGAAGCGATTTTTAGAATCTTCGTTTCAGGATTTGGGATTTAGAAAATCAAAATCTACAGAAACTGCCATTTTTTCTTTCTTAAAGATCATCAATAGACCGAAATGAAACACCTGTTGGATTTTTTAGAACTTTCAAAAGCTCGTACCTTAAAAATCGATATCAAAGAGTAAATATACTGTACTGGCACAAAATAACATTATTTACTTAACTTTCCAATTCTCTGTCAATTCAGTATTGGGTCCCGCAGGGTTCGTTCATAGGTTCTATCCTCTTTCTGCAATGCGTAAACGATATGCCCTCATCTCTTAAAAATGGAAGAATAGTTCTGTTTGCCGATGACACGAAGAAGAAACAATAAATAGTACGATTTCAAATGTTTGAAATTGGATTCGTAATAAGAAATTGTTAGTTAACGAACAAGAAAGGTTTCAATGCAGGTTTGCATTTTAAACCGGCATTCACACGGTCCATTGACAATGAATAATTTGCAATTAGCTGATGTTAAGGCGAAACATTTTCTGGGTCTCAAAATTCAGTCAAACCTCAGATGGAATATACATATAAGTGAATTAAACTCTAAATTAAGTTCATGGTGTTGTATTCATTCAGAATACTTTTAAATTCTTTCAGCTTTTATGCAGCTTCTTGCGTGTCAAATCAACAACACAGGGATCTAGTGACTCTACAATAATTTACGCAAAATGTGAACATAATGCGATGTTTTGCTGAGTGTGTGGAATGATCTGACAGTTTGCGCAAACAATATAGATTTTGCGGAACAAATTTCACATTTCTGATATCTGACACATGACCTGAGGTTTTATGTAGTACATTCACAGCAACAACAATAATTTTGTATTAGTATAATTACAATTATTTGTATAACTTTGTTTGTATGTTTGTATTAATCTTATAAAGTACAGCAACCTGCATCCGTCCTTGTGTTCTTGTGTCCGTCCGTCACTCATAGTTAGACCTCTTTCCATCGTATAATCAAGAGAAATGAGATTTCATTCGACTCGCCTCGGTTCCCTGGTGGGGAACAGATGATTTGTTTGCTGACCCATTCAGAAGAATCCAAGAAAATTCTCCAAACGTTTTTTCGTTTTTTAGTGCTGCGATCTAGCGGTGGTTGTGAGAACCATCTCTTTTACCCGCCAGATGCAGCTGACAGCTAAATGGAACGCCTGTAAGGTCCACGGCACCCAGGCGATGAATGTCACATCTTGCTTGACATTGTAACGCACGGACGCCACTGTTTACAGTATGAAGTTTAGAGCGCGGATCACTCGAGAGGAAAAGGTTCATCGTCGTCGTTGCCACCTATTAGGATAATTAGCGTTTGATACGATAATTTTTGTGGGTCATTCCAAGCCAAATCACAAAAATTTAAGGAAAATTTGACTTTGATAGCCCGTATTCTTAATTTTCTTTTTCTATTAAATGTATAAGCAAAAATATGAAACTCGTGTTTTTCATATTTTCCGAAATATTATTTTCTGAGATTATATAAATTTTCAAATTTCCCGAAATATCGCTCGCATCATTTTTAACTCTTGTTGTAATTGTGCCAGGAATGCGACATTAAGGAATGCGACATTAAGGAATAAAACTTATTCTTTCATTTGACGTACATTGAATTCATTTAATGTTTTAAAAATATTTTTTCACCTTTTTTATTTTTACTTTTTAAATTTTTCCCAAAACTCGGCAGTTTAAAAATTTGAAAAAAAAATCCATTGTAATCTCGGAGAAGTTCTACATAAGTCTGGTAAGTTACAAAGTGGGTCACGGAGATGTTTCCAAGAAATTAAATTCAATATGAATGTGTACTTGCTGTTTTGCTGCAGCGTCTGCTAGAGCGTCACCCCTCAAGCACATGTCAATCAGCAGTAGACGATAACCATCAATAGACTTTCACAGAGCAATAAATCCCTTTACAACTTACTATGTGTCACATATATACATATGACATTCATAGCCGGTTAAATTCAAATTAAAAAGGTTTAAACGGATTCGATTTAGTATTAAACGGACGGAATATTTATACGAATAAGAGTATATGATACAGTTAATTAATTGATATTTCTTTTACTTTACTTTACAGAGAATATCGTGAATTGACCTATCCATAAAGAAATGAAAGTATGTTTTTTTCTTTGTGCCTTGTACTGTTTTTATATCATTGTTGCAATAGTCTTGTTTCTGAGTGTAGTTCAGCGTTGCTAAAAATATAAAGGTAATGCTCTTCACATTAACACCAGCCCACTTAAATAACGTTCAGGGCAAATTGTTAGGTTCCTGTCAGGATTGAATACTAGCTTTTATTGAGAATATTATAGTTGCCCCCTCCCTCACTATGTCGCAAGGTACTTTTCCATAATATTTTGTGAAGCGAAGAAGTGCCATTCAGCACTCATATTGAAGACATCTTTCTAGAAACATAAACTCGCATTGTTTTGTAATATTAGTCATTGACTCCATCCGAAAAAATGTCTGTTAATACTGTCATAATCTTACTTGAATGTTACTACAGTGTTATGAGTTTACACTGAAAAGAGTAAAATGAAATCGCGTCGTGTTTCAGTCATCCAGAAATTTTTTTTTAATTTTTAGATTCTTTGCTTTCTCTTAAGTACAGCACGAAAGAATGCACAGTAGCGAAGACATTAATTCACAGCAGTCTCTGAATTACTTCAAGTACCAAAGAATAATAAAAAAAAACACACAGGACAATGAAAACTCCTAGCGTCAAATTTTATTTCTGTCTCATTAAGAGAGCAAAAGACAGCAGAAGAAACAAAAGAATTTACTGGACCAGTTTCTTGACTACTCGAATTAGGTGACCAGTATCGGTGGTGGACGTTTATTCATCACTGTCATTTCATCACAACCTCATCACTTCATCACGTCACCAACATATTTGTGGCATTTACAAATAGGGTCGATTCTCTCATTCTTGAAGAAAATTTACTTGACTCGTCACGAGAAGGAATTTTGAAAAACAATTTTTCCAATACATTCCATACTTTTTTGGGGGGCCAACAGTCAATTTTCAACTTTTCAAGAATGCTGGTGGTAACAACCTAAACGTACATTTCTTCTGCAATTATAGATTTTCATATTAGGAAAATGCAAATAACAATAGTATTGATATTATTCTCAGACTATCTGTGTATACTAACTTCACAGAACAACGCACGTGTTTCGCGGAATCCACTGTTTACACAAGTGACTCAGTATATCGGAGAAAGAAGGCTGCTCTGTTTGAGTCAGACCCTAGCATGTCAGTCATTTACAAATAAACTTAATAGCCGCATTTCGTCAGAAGACTTCCATTTGAGTCCGTATTTGGGTTTCTACGGTTCATAGCATAAGTCTCACGGTTGCTTTGTTTTTGGACGTCATAATGCGTCGTGACATCGACGTCCCGTAGTTCGAGCAGCGAGTCCGGCGGGTAGCGGGCTGCCTACGTGCTTCGATGAAAAAAACTATTTTAAAAAAATATTTATGTATGTTTCACATTAAAATTTCGCAGATAAATACAACATTGGTGAGTACAACATACATGAGTATTTTTACAATTAATTTCCTAATGTAAACATTTCTATTTTAAAACTTCAAATATTTTAAATAAAATTTTTTTTACTGAAGGAAATAGTATTTGCTTAAAAAATTTAAACATTAGCGCGCGCATGATTCTTCGGAATAAATAATTGTTAACACTTCTGAAAGAGGTGAGATTAGATAATAAAAAGAAAACTAGCAATGCTGCAAAGCACATACTTTCTCACATTGGTTATAAATGCTCGCAATATTATACTACTATATAAACCAGCAAAAGTGATTTCAATCAGCAATTTTTTTTCTTCAAAACTCAATTTCAGTTCCTCATAGTTAACTTGTCGGCACTCATACCACTCCTACACAGAAGAGCCCCGTGGTTGGCCTCATAAGTCGATCCCATGGCTAGTGTATATATTGTATTTAAATTGCATGTGGACTGATTAGTTTATTTAAATCGGTTCATACAGATGCACAAATAATAACAATTGACTTGATTTGACATACTCTTTTACAAGCCAAACAAGAGAATTGAAAACTTGTTTAAAAGTTCAAAATACGAAAAACACATACTTCCAGTTTATTACTAAATAACCTTACTTAACAACCTTCATTGAATATGTATGTGAGTAGAATTGCTTCAAACGTTATTCAATAGTTTTTGAAATTCTCAATAGTTTCCTTCGCAACACAGAATTGTGACGAATCTTTATCCCTGTGAGAGGCTTGAACCAGCTGCCCCTTCTTCCGACCCGCTGAAACAGTTGCCGCCATTTTACCACCTCAGCCATGAGGATTGGCGCTTCAGTAATAGTCATTACAGCTTCGTGTTTCAGATCTAGCATTAGGCGGCCGAAAAATTGATAAAATGTGAAAAAAATGTCCTTTGAACAGAGAAGGGTAGCAACTAAGAAGGCATAACTCGGCGCGGAAAATAATTTTTGCTGGTTGAAAACACTTTAGCTTCTTCATGAAGGAACATGATATAACGGAAAAATTAGCAATGTTGTGAGAACGTATTGTGTTGTTTTGCACAACTTTACATTGATTCATTGTTTTTGTGATTAGAATTGTTCCAAATGGTTTTCAATTAGGTTTCGGCAATTCTCATTTACTTTCTAAACAACAGAGAATTGTGACAAATAAAAATCCCGAGACAAAGCCTCGAACCAGCAAAATTGCCCTCCAAAGACACGACCCCGCCCACTCCAATGAACCACCTCGGCCGTTTTAGAACACGAAACATGAAATTCTATAATAGCAATAAGTGTATGGTGGTTCCAGTTCTAGCATTTGACAGCCAAAAAATTAAGAAAATATTTTTAAAAAAATCCTTTGGGCGGCAAAAGATGTCAGATGGGAAAGGAATAAGGCATTACCCAAATGCTAGTGGAGACAAAGGAGTTTAGGAAACTAACAAGTGCAAGAAAGTCTGTGCCATTCAATAGAACCACTAGTATTTTCTAAATTAAGCAATAGGATTTATCCACATTTTGTTTACCAGAGCCCAGCTGTAAGAGTTTTTCTGGCAAAAATTCCCTGTTTTCCGGCGCACGATTACATAACTTTCACTTCTTATGAATTCGTAAGGCGAGAGAGACAAAAGTAATAATAAGAATAATAATTTCGAAAGTGTTAAGGATATCTTAAGTTGGTCCCATGGTTAAATTGAAGTTTAAATATCATGTTGATATAATCATTAGTTTTCTTAAATCGGTTCATACAAGTCCTCAGAAAGACAGCAATTTATTTGATGTGACATACTTTTTACAAATCGAACAAGAGAGTTGAAAACTTTTTAAAAGTTCAAAATACGAAAATCACATACAGACGCTTCCAGTGTTATTTTAATTAATGGTATTTGTGATTAGAATTTCATTCAAGTGGTTTTCAATAAAGTTCTGGAATTCTTAATCATTTTCTGCGGCAACAGAGAATTGTGACAAATAATTTTCTCTGTAAGAGACTCGAGCCAGCGACCCTCCCCTACGAAACGCTCACTCTGTCCCCGACTTCTAGCCACGTCGGCCACAGGGACATACAGGGAACTCGCATTTCTGTCATAATCGTATAGTTGTTTCATTTCTAGCATTAGGCAGCCAAACATTGAGAAAACGTTGAAGAATTTCCTTTCGGCGGCAAAAGATTTCAGGGTTAACTTGGCTATCCGGGAGACGCCGCGTCCAGGGCAGTACTACGCCCTGAGGAAGGTCGCAGAATGGCGACCGAAACGTTGGCACCTGTGCCCTGGACGCGGCGTCTCCCGGATAGCCAAGTTAACCATGACTCCGGCCGCGGAAGCCTACGCTCTCAAAAGATTTCAGCTGCGACGAGATTAAGACCATCCAGAAACTAGTCGAGACTAAAGAGATTCGAAAACTAACTTGCGCGAGAAAGTCTGTGCCATTCTATAGAACCACCATATGGTAATAAATAATTATTACCATATTTTTAACGTCCCTTATTACACATTTCGAGAAAATTTAAAGAAAAAATTAGAGTAGTTTTTACCAAAAAAAAAAATCCCTACATTTCAAGCACAAATTACGCAAAAACTACCCCTTTTTAAAAACACAAAAGGATATGACCTTTTTTAAAGAGCTAATAATCAGGCTTTGTCTGAAACAAAAATCTGCATCTTTAATTTTGTAGATTTGAAATGTTTTTTTGCAATTTTCGAAAAAACAGAGCGATACTCGAAAATGGTAGTAGCGTCATATTTTTTACCGTCACTTATTACACAAGCGGAGAACATTTAACGAAAAAATTTGGAACGGTAATTGAGACATTTTCGTAAATTTCATGCTCAAATTACGCAAAAACTACTAGATTTTTCAAAAAATTGTACAGGACCTTATTTAAAGTGATAATATTGTAAAACCAAATTTGTTTGAAGCAAAAATTTCTATCTTCAATTTTGTAGTTTTGAAATTGCTTTTTGCAATTTTCGAAACATCGAAGATAACAACGAAAATAACACCTACATCATTCTCTTAAACGTCCTTCGCACTTTTAAACCACAAAATTTAATAAAATTTTGAAGCCATTTGTATGAAAATTTGGAAAATCTCCAATGGGCGTCATGTAAAGTACCCCAAAAATTGAATTATCGGTGACAAATTCCAGAAGCCGGGACATCATCCAATAGAGTACGGGAATATCAATTTTGAAGAAAATCGGCTGAACGGTTTAGGCTAGTGTTGACCACATACGGATAGAGGGACAGACCAACGGACAGGCGGACGTTTTACCGTCAATCAATTTTTCAGTATCAAGAAGCAACAAATCATGGATTTTGGCTACACCACGAGTTAGACGATTTTTACTGTCTCGTCTACATTCGGAGTACAGAGATGTTTTTTCAAAACGTCCGTCCGTGCGCCTGTCCGTCCGTCTGTGAACACTACTAGCCACTTCTGGGAACGTAGAGATTAGGCTTCCCGACACCGTATTCTGGAATGGGTAGTGGCCATAGCGCGAAAGAATATCTAACAAGGAGAGTTGCGACCACACAGTTTTTGCATTTTTGATTATTTAATTTTAATTCTTAACAGTTTTTCCACGTACTATGTCCGAGGATGAAAGAATACAAAAAAACTCTATATTTAAAGTTTCTTTTTATTTAGAACTTGCGTAGGAGACTTTTTAACGAATGAAAATATTTTTAAAACAGTTTAAAGAGTCCGAGGACGAGGTTATTTGTGAAAACATTATTTATTGTTTCCTCTTTCATCCTAGTTCCCCAAAATTTGTATTAGCGTTGTCCTCTCAAAGAAAGTTATTTTACCTTCAAAGTTGTTATCTTTCCTAATTCTTTGAATAACACCAGGGACTATCAGAATTTTCGTTTTGGAATTGTATTACAACTATATTTTTTTATTAAATGCCCTCTATCAAAAACCGCACTATCTCAGGAGATAACTTGTGATATTTGTTGTGGCGTCGTGGCAAGCTGTCGGGTGGCGTCGTCGTGGCTTCCGAGCCAGTCGGGCTGGAGGAACCCGTCGCACCCGCACGCATGAACCGGCCGCTGTCGGGGAAGGCGGCGGTTGGTATATTCCTCCCTGATTTGCGCGCCGTGCAGGCGACGCCAGGGGGAGGGGCGCCAGGAAAGGCCGCACTAAAAGAAGCTATTGAGAAAGGTTAGTGGCGAGTCTTGGACGAGGTGCAAGACCTGTGGTCGTCCAACACCGGGACAGCGCCAGCGTGGTGACAGTAGGGGAGGGGCGAGCCATCAGGGTACTTAACGCAGCGTCGTCTGCGCCCACGCGGGGTATGTCGAAAGTCGAAAGACTGGGTGATATCTCCTGCGCTCTCAAGCACGCGGTCTTCCAGACGAAGACCGGTTTGGCGTCAGGCCTTGTAGTAACGGTGGTTACCAGGGACTCAGCGTCCGACAGCATCGCACCACGCGCTGCTCACCTGCGTAAGAGCGGTGGCTCTGCGATGCACTCCTTGGGACGGTCGCGGGGTTTTCGCGGCTCAGGGGAACGAAAAGAAGTATGTCACATTGTACCGATAAAAAGGTCGATTCTGAAATATTCTTCAACTGTGCTTGCGTAAGAAGAGAAATTACTGTATTTTCGATATCTTCTATTATTGTTTCTGAGCTTCAAAACATTTTAGCTTCCTTTGAGTCATTGAATATTTCTGAAAACAACTTGCTTTTATCTGTGTTGGAATTGCAAGAATGGTGATGCTGAGTGGAAATGAAACTATATCTCTGCAGCAGTTACGTTCCTTTCTTCACACTTACTGGTGGTAATATAAGAAGTTGGTGGCTTACTAGAGAACTCTGGTTTTCTGTATGTACTCATAAAAAAGTGATATTTGTTATCGCTTTTCCCTCTATTCATAACTGAAAAGTAGCAACTGTAAACAAATGTAGTTTTCTTTTACATCACCACATACATTCTTTCAAAAGGACGGAAAACTTCCATTCTTAAGATTAAAATAATTTTATTTGTTAAACCTACCTGCATTTGCTAAACCTACATTCAGCTTCATTGTAGTCGCGATTTTTCTTAATTTCAAGGAATTCTTCTGAATACTTATCTTTAAACTAAGTTTACGTTTTGGTGCCATATTCGCTGTGTTAAATGATAATAATGAATGACGAATTGTGAAAACAGCAAAACAATTGTATTCTTAAAGATTCTATCTGGCTACTAGGTGAATGCTAAACCAATAGGGAGTTTTGGGACAGCTCAGGCATCTTAGAGTACTTGACCTTATTGACTTCGCATTATCGACTCTCATTTAAACCTCTGATTGGACTGAGCGAATCAAGTTCAAATTCGCGCATTATTAGTGTTTGATATTGCAAATTTATTAATAATAATAAAATTTTACTATCGCGGCTGAGGCAGAAATGTTAAATATATTTCATTGTGGAAATTACATTTTTTACCAAACCACGCAGGACACTTTTACCAACCCTCGAAACCGAAACAATCCCGGTGATCTGAGACATACGGAATACCCTAATTACTTCGTTATTTCGGACCTTCACGTGTTGTAAATTTCAGCGTATCCTTTTCACACGTTCTTCCACGAATCCAAAGTTCATGCAAGTAATATGTTGCACGTGCTCGTTCGTAATATTACTCGCACAATAGTTTTAACGTAGTTTATGGTACGTACAAATTCTCTCATTCAGCAAACATAACTAACTTTATAATTATAAAAGAAAGAGTGAGACGAAGACAGTAGAGTCGTAAAAGGACAGGAAACAAAAAATAACTTGAATTAGCCTCCTTTCCTCTCTACAGTGGAATAGAATTTTTCCATTACTTCCATATTCCCAGAAAATCGTTTTACAATATTCTATTTAACTATTATTAATGAACTAATTTCCTCTCGTTGTACAGCTTTTTAACTTAATCTTCAGTTGCAAATTCATCATTCATTAGCTCTCTGTCCGCAGATAGATTCTTCTCAAAAGCTTGTCAAGATAAAGAGAGTGATTCTTTGAATTAAATTCCCCAGTTGTCGAAATTTCGCTTCTGCACTGTTGTTGGTGCTCACTTTTCTTAATGTCGATCGGCATCGACGCAAACTTCGTCCAGTAGTTTCGTGACGTCATTGGTCTCATTTGGAAGGTGAAATGTGAGCGGCGATGACTGTACGAATCCTTTACGCTAAACAATTATTGTTCTGAAGTATTTTGCGGTCACACTGTTAATATTACTTATGTAAATTTGCTTACTGTTCCATTAAATGGACTACACTCGTACCGAGAATAGTTTCCGGGCCTTGATCGCGGAGGATGACACGCGACGCTCGGGCATCTCTAGACATTTACGACGCTCTTAGTAGTGTATGGGGGCATCAAGAGATGGAAAGCGGCCAATGTGAGTTGACAGAGGTGCGTTTGTGGTGGCGCGGCGCTTTGGCGCCACATGTGCCACGGCTCCTCTTGGTGCACGCCCCGTGCGTGGGTTGAGGGGCATCACGAGCGGTGCGACGGGGAAGCGACTCGTCTCAAGCGGCGGCCACAGCGCTGATGCCTTTGCTGAGAGCAGCGGCGGCTGGCGGCGCAGTGTGTAGAGCGACCGCACTTGAAGGAATCGCACACACGTTCAGTAGTGGTTCCAATGAAAATACCCACAGCACACTGTTCATCCATCGTCGTTGTATCAAACATCTGCGGACGAGACTGAGGAGTAGAAGATCCACCCATACCCCATGTACACTGCACACTGCATACAGTATCGCTTGAAGAGGGGACAAACTCATCGACATTGGACCATGAATTATGGAAAAGATCCTCCCCATTTCTTGTCATCACATCGACAGCCGTAAGGTGTATGTCGGTTTTCACAGGTGACTACGGAACCTGAGAGCGCTGTTGGACGGAGACAGGTGATGTGACGGTTTGGACGATAGTTTCATTTAACATTCCAATTCATTGTTACGTTACAACAGTCCCTGACAACGATCTCGTACATGAACGTTTTTGGAAACCAAGTTTATCTGCTAATGTCGATCGTCCCTACTGACAACAGTCACTTCCAACAGGAAATTCACGAAGGCACACCGACAGAATTATGAAGGTCTGCTTCGAGAAACATGACAATGGATGTATATAAATGCCATAACCTCCAAATATTTCGAATATGAACTATTGAATATTTGTGTTTCGACGTGGAGAAGCGGGGTCGTGCTATTTACTGTTATCACACAATTACTATTATCCAGGATATCTTCCATAACCACGATGAATCGATGCGATGCCCAATGGCCGTACTTCCACGAACTAAAGGTGGTTCACGACCTTGTTAGGATGGTGATCATCATGTAATGGCACGTCGATGAAAGTCCAGGCAAATGCATCTGTTGGAGGCCAGGTATCTTCAATATTCTTGAATATTAAAGGAAAAGAACGGGAGTCGATCACCAGTTTTTGAATCGTTTGCACAAAACTGAAAGAGTAATTCATTTCATTCGAAAGAGCTACTGATTTTGCTTCTTTATGACAATGAGCGTTGATCCTACCTGTAATGGAAGGAGTTTCTTGAAACTGTGAGTCGTATTGGTCATGCTGATCAGCACTCATGGTTAGAGCGAAGCTGGTGTCTGTCCCTTCCTGATGCTTGGCGCCTGCTGCAATTACAGATCATAATAATTAGTGATCGAACTGAACTTTGTGCAGATATCTTCAGTTGCTGTTATAGAATTCTGGTCAAGTAATCAAGCATGAGAGAGGTACGAGAAACGATGCAATTGTTTTAAATACTAACGAAATGAATTTCGTTATTCCCAAACTTTGATATTCTAATAATTTCGAAGCAATATCTATTTTTATATTCTAAATAAGTTGCAATTAATATTACTTCACGAAACAAGTTTTTTTAGATGTATCAATGTAATTAATGTAATTTTAATAGTATACGCTATTACGGGTTTCAAAGCAGAAATTCGGCGAAAATCGGAGTTTCAGAAATTCGGCGAAAAGTAATAATTATTTTTTTTGCTTTCTTAGAACATACGAGTTGACGGGTTCATGACCTCTCGCAATATTGTAGCTAAAAAATTCCTATTCCTGCAGCGCTCCAGAATACTAGGGATATTCTAAAATAAATTTCTCCAGTGCGAAGTTAGCAATTAGTCGCCGTTGAGCAAAATCAGATGTGGACCTCCTGTCTCAAAAAGGCCTACCGCTTTTCAACGTGAAACGAATTTAAATAAGTCGCCAGTACAAATATCTAACATTGAATTTGCTGTGCAATTCTCCGATTTTCTTCAACACTTTTCAGATGTCCTTTTAAGCAGGGCTCCTCAAATGCAATATTTGGTACCAAACTATGCGCAGGCGCCCGCTGCAGAATCTCGCGTGCCACTCCCTTTTCACCAGATTCCACTCTTTTACCCGAGGGGCATAGTTATACTCTCAATGGAGGAAAACTACTTCACAGACCTCCAATTAATGTGGATGGTGCACAACATGCGATGGAAACGCAGCCTGAGGAGTAATTACCGAAATTAGTGGACTCCTACCTATAAAACCAATGCGCAAAATGGAGAGAACAAGAAGTGAAATGAATCTCAACGTGCCTTGTTCTGCCAATATCTCATACCTAATACCGAGCTAATGACACCTTGGAGACGTCTGGATATCCCATGGATGTTAGTCCCAAGGACGCAGAATCGGCAATAGCTCGAAGCCATCGTCAGAGGTGGTCACGGGAAGAATTAAAGGAGGTGATGTGATGCTTTTGTTATGCAAAGTGAAAAAATGGAGAATAGAAATAGAAGTTTTCCACATATGGAGAGAGCGGAATTCAGATATGAGACCGAGTCTAGTTTCAAAAGAGTTCGCCTGTTATCGACGATACATTCTCAGTAGTGGAAAATTCACAGCAGAACATCTTGCTCCCATTCAGAGAAATGCGGAGTATGTTCTTCGATCGAACTTGAAATCGATCCACAATTAAATCGATAAATGTTCTATGACGAACGTTTAGAACCAACTAATGTCCTTGAAAGCGATGATCCTCTTGAAAGAACACCTCTTCTCAATGAAACATCCGCCAGTGATGAAAATTCTTCTGGCTATAAATCACACGATAAGGGCATGATGCGGGACCTCCTTCGACGCGAGATAGAACGAGTTCATCTACATCCATTCGAATCTCATGCACAGCTGACAAGAATATATGAAAATGCTAAAGCTAAGAGAGTGGAAGAGACAGTAACTACTGTCTTAAATGAGGCTGTACAGAAGCCCATGTAGAGATATAGATAGTACTGAAATCATTCATATCGTGAATGCAACCGGATATTTCGTATCTCAGATAATTTTGGGTCCAGCCAAGAACTCCGACGTCTGGTAGCCAAAGAAAACAGCTCAGTACCCACGTGAGCGAAAAGAATTATGAAACGGATAGACGACACTCTGCGTTAAAAAATTCTCTTAGCCGAGAAATCTAAATCAACACTCACTTCTAAAGTACAACGAAAAATACTCCATGCTGAACAGAACACCAAATTCAAAAAAAGGAAGGTAGCTGAGAAACTAAAAAGAAAATACAAGCATAGCTGAACGAATTACACGTTACAAGCGTAACGTAGATTTCCGTGTACAGAATCGGTTGTTTGAAACAGACGCGAAGAGATTCTATCGCAATCTGACTCAAAAAGAAAATTGCAATGCTGTCACGCCTTCAAAAGAAGACATCGAAATATTTTGGGCAGAAATCTGGAAGGAAAGCAGATCCTACAAAAAAGACGCCTCTTGGCTCCAATCTGAAGTTCATGCTGCTGATGGAGTCGTGGAAACAGTGGAACATGTTCACGAATTACCGGAAGAGGATCTCTACCAATTAATTAAGAACATGGGAAACTGAAAACCGGGATCGATAAGATCAAAAATTATTCGATTAAGAAATTAACAGCATTACATTCACATTTAGCAAATGTGGTTAATAACATTTTACAAAGCCTTTGACAGCTATCTCACGATTGGATTCTGTAGACCCCGGAGATCTATTGATTTCATTCTAGACTTATTGAGTTTTACAAGGCTAGTATGACGTCGCTGATGTTACTTATACTCAACGGAAAGGCAGCAGTAGAAACAAGAATTATTTAGATTAACAAGCGAATTTTCCAAGGAGATTCGCTATCACCTCTGGTATTTTATATTATTTTCACCCTACTGTCTAGACAGTTATCGCACAATGAGTTTAGTTACATGTCCCATAGTAATGAAAGACCAGTATCACGTGTGTGTTATATGGATGGTCTTAAAGTGTTTGCTAAGAATGATGAGATTATCTGTCATCAATGATTTTAGCAATGACATCTGTATAAAGTTGGGCCTTGACAAGTGTGCAACAATAAACTTAAAGAGAGGCAGAATTACTACGTGAGGGAACAGTGAAATTGATGTGCACACAATGATTCAAGATCTTGAGCCAGGTCAAACGTACAATTATCTGAGCATTGAAAAATGTGAGACCATCTCGAACGACACAATGAAATAGAGAATTCACAGGGAGTATTCAGAAGATTGGGTTTTGTCTTCCAGTCCGCACTGAACTCAAGGAAAAAAATATCAGCAATTAGTACTTTGCCGGAGCCGATTACATTTGCGGATTCCTGGACTGTACTGTGCAAGAAATTTGAATAACGGATGGAAAGACCAGAAACCTGGTTACAATGCATCATGTCACCCACTCTCGAGCTGATGTACTTAGACTTTTTGTCACATACGGAAGGAAGAAGAGGCCTCACACAAATTGAAAAATTGAAGCCTCCTGGCACAATGTATTAGTCGGGATGGGAAAATATTTGAAGTCAGCCATCAATATGACCCACTAATGAGTCAGGTCTTTAAATCTGCCCGGAGAATGGGAGACAGAGATATTGTAACTGTAACAAAGACCTGTGCGTTAAAGACCTGTGCGTATGCCATTATTCACCCGTTAACTCATATATTTAATGCATCCTTATGCACTGGAACGTTTCCAGATATTTTCAAAACAGCTAAAAGTAAGCCACTCTTCAAAATAGCCAACAAAAATTATATTCAAAATTATAGGCCCATTTCTCTTCTATCAGTTTTTTCAAAAATGATTGGAGAGACTTACAATGGAAACCTTTCTCAGTAAACACGACGCGCTTTCAGATTGCCAACATGGATTTAGAAAATCAAAATCAACGGAAACAGCCATATTATCTTTTCTTAAAGATGTCGCTTCATCATTGGATCAAAACGAGGTACCTATTGTATTATTTTTAGATCTCTCAAAAGCTTTTGACGTCATTGATCATGATATTTTACTTTCCAAATTACCTTCATATGGAATCCGTGGTATTGCTCTAGATTGATTATGTTTGATCCTTAAACCAGGATCACAGAGAGTGGAAATACCTTACTGGATTGATGGAACATTACGTACGCACCTTTCCGACTCTTTGCTCATTGCACGTGGAGTTCCTCAAGGATCGATTTTAGGCCCTATTCTGTTTCTACTTTACGTAAACGATATGCTCTCGACGATTCGAAACGGAAGAAAAGTTCTCTTTGCGGATGATACGAGCATCCTTTGCAATAAAGAAACCGTAAATAGTACAATATCAGATGTTTCAAATTGGTTCCGAAATAACAAATTAATAGTAAACGAAACGAAAACGATTTTAATGCAGTTTTACATTTCAAATAAACAATTCTGTGCTCCATTGAAAATGAACGGTGTACCATTGACTGATGTTAAGGCAACAAAATTTTTAGGTCTCTCAATTCAGTCAAACCTTAAATGGAACGTCCATTAAAATGAATTGAACACAAAATTAAGTTCATTATACTACGCGTTCAGAATTCTTTCAAATTCAGTCAGCCTTCGTACTGCTCGTTGTGTATATTTCGCGAATGTTCATTCCCGCCTGAGATATGCATAATATTCGGGGAAATCTCTTATAGCTCCCAGACTTTTAGATACAAAACGAATTGTACGAATAATAACCATATCCCACCCACGTGATTCATGTAAGCCTCTCTTCATTAATCTAGGAATTCTACCATTACCGTGTCTTTTTATTTACGAATCAGTGGTTTTTGTAAAAAAATGACTTGCTCAAGGGCGGGAATATATTTTCAGAAAATGCCGAAGTCTATTACTATAACACTCGACGTAGAAATCATATTCATCAGGTGACAGTATCAACAGCTCAATACAAAAAAATCACATACAATACATGTACATTATTTTACAACACTTTGCCAGAAGACATTAAACGATTAAATTCAATAGAAAAGTTTAAATCCCAAGTGAAATCGTTTCTGCTGCATAACTGTTTCTATACAATTAGAGACTATACTGAGCATCACAAGAAAAGTGAAATTAATTTTAACAATGATACAGAATGAATTATTTACCATTTGGACTGTATAAATGTGTATAAACAACCTGTAAGAAGTATTGTACTGCAGCCTCCGGGTCAATGACCCCATCTCGATCAGGTTTTTCGTCCAGTTTCCCTGATCCATTGAGCAAATGCTAAGATGGCCCCTTGCTTTGCTTGTGGACATAAATTGCTGCTTCGACATTCGCCTGGTGTTGATCGGAGAAACCACTAAAAAAACACGGCCGTTAGAATTCTCCTCCAGACAGCGACTGAATTCGACCTAGCTGGAAAGCTAGTGTCGAAAATCCTGCTACCGCCAGGACTCGAACCTAGGACCTCCCGGTCAGAGGCGCTGCAGTGACATCTTTACATTTGGTGTAATACCAGATTTGGCCACGGTTCACTCAATTATCTATTGAGTGAATTGTAGCAACTGAAATATTTCGATCAATTCATAAACTACTGTCAGAATATTAACAAAATTAAACAATTGTCATAATAATAACGAAAAACATGTATGCATTTGGCGTTTTGGGTCAGCAGTCGACTTCGTCGGCCAGCTACCCGTGTTCCGCTTGCCTGGGCCTAGTTAAATTTCCATTTTTGGGGGTAAGAGCGACGTAAGGCGAACATGACGTATTCTCTTCACAGTAACTAGCAAGATCCACCTGCTTGAGCTTTTCTTTGTCAGACAGCTATAGAAACTGGGACGATTTTAAAGAAAGCTACAACTACATTTTTGTTTCGATCGGGAATAGAATCCGGGGACCACACCACAGAGAGCTAGTATGCTGCCCATGAGCCATCCCAGAGGACACAACAACAAAGGACACAACATTAAAATCTTCATAGTCAAAACAACAAATGTAAAATTTTATTGTTAACAGAAAATTGTTTTTAAATAATAATAATAATAATAATAATAATAATAATAATAATAAAAGTAAAGAAATCAAATCATCAAATTATTAATCACCAAACAAAATGGCAGTAGGCAATATAGGTAACATATCTGTGTTAAATTCCCGTTTCATCAGAGGATGGGGGGCACAGTTCTGTCAGAACTTGACGCAAACATGACGCCACATGCACTTCCTGGCTGATCACTGCATTGTGCCAGTTCTTCGTAGACTCCTTAAGTGTTAACATTGATATAGTTTTTTATTAGTAAATTCGATTTGTGTGTGAGAACATAAACATGTCACGAAAAATGCCAAAGCTATCCGGATAGTTTCTTCTATGAGTGGTGAGTTACATTTAAACAGCAAAGAAGGAATAACACTCCTTTTATTCGAAAGTGATATCTTTATTTTGATTGCAAAGTAGAGGATCCGGACAACATTAGAGCCCCTAACGTCTGTTGTGTTACTTGTGTAAGGCATTTAACAGGGTGTGCAAACATTTCTCGTCATATATCATTTTCTGTTCCCATGGTGTGGAGAGAGCCGAAAGATCATTCTTCAAACTGTTATATTTGTTTAACTATTACAACGCGAATCTCAAAAAGTCAAAGCTTTCTTTAAAGTAGATCAAAATATCTTCAGCAATTCGATCTCTTTCCCACAGTGAAGATCTCCCAATACCACCTTGCCAAGAATCTATTGATGAGAGTGAAAATTACAGTTCAGAAGAGAATGAGAGTGCAGATCATGATGTTTAGAACGATCTAAGTTTTGAGGTTTATAATAAGCCTCACTTATTAACACGTGATGATCTATAATATTTAGTGCCTGATCTAAATTTACGGAAGAAACAGACAGAACTTTTGGAGTCGCGACTGAAAGGGCAAAACCTTCCTCCCGAAACTAGGGTACGCTTTCTTCGAAGTCGTCAAGAGGCATTTAAGATTTTTCTCAAGAAGGTGGTGAAGTGTACTGAAAAAATAAATATTTTATCAGTATATTTATCATATTTTATCACTATGATATGCTCATAACCCAGGGGAATCGCGTTTGTTTATTGGTTCGTCAAAAGGTAGCTTAACCCATTAGTACCCAAATAAAAATTTTCTTTTTAAAATTGTTAATTATTAATTTTTAAGTTACAGAAATGTCTTGTAAGAGTAATTTTAATTTTTTATAATCATTTTACATAATGATAATTTTATTAAGTTAAACGATGTATACTGTAATGAATCATTACAAGTGACGATAAATGTAAACGAAAGTAAATATGACGATAGAAACAATGGAGTCAGGAACGAATTCAAAGACTTGAATATTTAAAGAGAAATAAAATAGAATATGAATGTAATTAACAACGGTGAAAATAAACAATATGGTAACAGAATTAAATAACATAATGACACGTGAGCAAATTCCATGGGGGAATGAAAATAATTTAATAAAATGTTTCGACAAGAACCAATGGGAATTAGATAATATTCGAGTTATCGAATGAGATGCGCAGTAAACGTTTTGGGGGGTAGTGCGCAATATTCTAAAAACAGTTCGCAGGCGCCCAAGATGAATAAAGAAACAGACGAGCCGTGGATCCGGTGGTGGTCGGAAATAGAAACGAGACGAGGGTAATTTTTTTCGTTGTGAATGAAGTGAAGTCAGAACTTGTAATTTAGACGCGACAGTGGTCAACGCCGACGATTACGTTATAAATTAGGAAGGAATGTTCGGTTCAAGTTATTAGGAAATGTCGGAAATAAATTTGAAAATCTGAGTGCGCGTAGAAAACTTGGACATTTTGGGTGGAAAAATTGCATGATGGAGATAGAACGACCCGGTAGAAACGGTCAAGAGTACCGGTCAAGCTGCAACAGGAAAGTAGATACTGGGGAATTCTGTCCCCCCCCCAAAATGAAATAATGTGGGAAGACCAAGTACTGTTTAATTTTATTAAGTTAATATTTTTTAACACGTCAATGACCATGCATGCATTCAGGGAGGGAGATACAAAAATACAAAATGTAAAACAACAATGAATAATATTTTGTTAATGTTGTTTCGAGTTTGGGATTTTGTGTAACAACTACTATTTGCTGTATCCGTGAAATGTTGCAGAATATAACAGCATATGTTATTACAAAGCAAGTATCATTATTTCTGAGTATAGAGAGAAGATTTTCAGATTCCACATCGGAAATTATAATATGTGCGTACGTAAAATTGCACTTCCGAGATGCTGTATAAGCGGTCCATCAGACCTGCAAAATCAAATTATCATATTTGAATCATTTCGACATAACGAATGTTAGTAAAGAGGTCATAAGGGGAAGGACAGGTTGATGCACGATATTCAGTCTGAATATATAAATAGGTCGAAGTAAGATACGGTTCAATACAAATTAAGGAGTATGGAAAAACAGAAAACAATCAGTATGCACAGGTAGCACGTTTGGAGCAGTTTCATTTTTTTACACCAGTCACACCTTCTAGGTTTTTGTCCACTAGTGATGAGGTGGTTCATATTATCAAACCGAAAACTTCTTGTCTCACTCTTTTGTCCCCTAACACTTAACTTTTGTCTTTTGTCAATTGTTGGCACGAGACCTAGACTCTGTCTCGTGGTATAAATCTGGAGATATGGTACACTAATTCTTTTTATTTATTTATTTGGTCAAAAAAGTAAAAACTGTTTATGACGTACGGGGGAAAGAATATTTGCGCACGTTTTCTTGAGTACCAGAATCCTATCCCAACAATTTAACGATAAATAGTTGAAAGTTAAAACAACAACAACAATAAAAATAATAATAATAATAATAATAATAATAATAATAATAAACTTAAGTGGGAGATTATAATCATTTTAAAACTACACATTTTCGTTCCCGAGTTATAGAAAGATTATTTGCAACGATATACGAACTGCAGATTTGATTTTTCTGCAATTCTTCTGGTGAAACGTAACAACTTCAATAGATCTGTACTGCTTGAGGTTAATTTATACAGCTGCCACGCATTGTTCACCCAACAATTTAGAGGAAACAGAAACAATTGCCAATATAATTTTCTATGCGGATTTTCATTCGCAATTTCCCAATATATTCATCGAATCTATCCTCCCCTCCCATGAAGGTGTTATGTTGCCGAACTGCAGCTGGCTGAACAATTTCAATTATTTTTCTCTTCTCACGACACCATCTTGAAGACTTCCCAATAGGCAACACCCATCGTATTTGAGGCTAAAATAACAACTTTGTGATCATTGAATTGAATAAGAAACGTTCAAGAGGAAATGTCCGTGACTTGAAAATATTCGCTTCTTTTCGACTTACCGAGTTCTTTAGCATTCTTGAAGGGAGCAACACCAGTCCTATTTTCTCTAAAAGTAACCTTTAGTGGTTCTAGTAGTTTCAGAGAAGTAAAATAATTGTCAAAATACAGGTCATAATGGTGAGGCAATTCCGAGATCAGATCTAGAATAACAGAGGCACCAACTCTTAAATTAGGATCATGTACATTTGATGCACCCTGGTAAGGTTGAGCCTATACAAGGCAACCATTTTTGTCCCAAGGACACCATACCTTGTACCCAAATCATATAGGTTTCCCTGTTGTGTTGCTTTGCGCTATGGAGCCCGTAATTCGGTACCATGACTCAATCAACGCATAGACAGGGATCATGATGGTAAAATTGTTGCAATCTTTGATTCAAAATGCACCATAAATTTGAAGTTAAAAAAATTTCATTATTTGGCGCATTATTGTCACAGAAATGCCTTTTTTTAATGTTTGTATAAATATATTTCTGGATATTGACCCTGAAATAGCAGCATTTTTAACATCTGCTTGTTGTTCCCAGTACATCCGCCGTCGAGGAACAACAAGGTGTCCATTAATAAGAACTACAGCCTTTAATTCTTGTGGGATGATGTTGAGCTTCATGTTTGACTAGCGTAAAGTGTGGAAAAATGCATTATCATAACAACTATTTCTGAATAAAAAATAATTCAAATTGGTGTCGTATCTTGTTCCAGGAATTTAGGTCTTTCCCATGTTTTTTCATGTGCATAGACCAAATCAGTTCCAACCCAATGATGGTCACGCATTTCTAAGTTTCGTTTGTGTCACATTTTTCTCTTTCTTTGATTTCCCACTGGTTGATGTCTGCTCATCAGGAGAGTAACTACAAGTTGGAACATTTTCAATCGGTTTGCTATTTTCATCTACGACATGATGTACAAGATTTTTTATTATTTTTCCTTCAGATACAGTTTTAACAACGTTTTCACAATTCATTTGATAACTATAAATAACATACCTTTCCGAGGAAGCCATTGTCAATTGTTCGGAAAATGTGTTGCCTCACCAAAACAACAATCACAATCAAATGAAACGTTGCCGAGACGTAAGGTTGTAGTATCCACGGAAATATTAAACAAACCAAATATTATTCAAAACAAATGGAAACCTTTCTCAGGAAAAACGAAGCGTTTTCAGACTCACAACACGGTTTCAGGAAATCAAAATCTACGGAAACTACCAGTTTTCTTTCCTAAAGATGTTGCTTCATCAATGGACAAAATGAAGAACCCATTGGGATATTTTTAGATCTTTCGAAAGCTTTTGACGTTATTAACCATAACATCTTGCTCTCAAAATTACCTTCTTATGGAATTCGTGGTATTGCCCTAGATTGGATAACCTCGTACCTTAAACATCGATCTCAAAGAGTAGAAATACCGTCTGGCACGAAAGGACATTATTTACTTATCTTCCAATTCTTTGCCAATTGAACATGGGGTCCCACAAGGTTCGATCTTAGGTCCTATCCTCTTTCTGTTGTACGTAAACGATATGCCCTCATCTATTAAAAATGGAAGAACAGTTGTTTGCCGATGACACGAATGTTCTTTGCAAAAAAGAAACAATAAATAGTACAATTTCAGAAGTTTCAAATTGGTTTTGTATAACAAATTAATAGTTAACGAAGGAAAAACTGTCTCAATGCAATTTTGCGTTCAAATCGGCAATCGTATGCTCCCAATTGCTTTCAAATAATAATAAAATGAACAATATGCAATTAGCTGATATTAAGGTAACAAAATTTCTAGGTCTCTCAATTCAATCAAACCTGAAATTCAATGTACATATAACATAATTAAACACTAAATTAAGCTCATTATGTTATGCATTCAGAATTCATTCTAATTCTGTCAGCCATCATGCAGCTCGTTGCGTGTATTTTGCAAATGTACATTCCCGCCTGGGATATGGCATAATATTCTGGGGAAGCTCATCCTTTAGTTCCCAGACATTTAGATTGCAAAAGAAAATTATCCGAATAATGAAAAAATCCCATCCACGTGATCCGTGCAAGCCTCTTTTCATTGAGTTTGGAATCTTACCATTGCCTTGCCTATTTATTTACGAGTCTGTAGTATTTGTCAAAACTGACTTACTTAACGGTGGGAACTTATTTTCATGTAATACTGATATTTATAGTTACAACACTCGACGTAGAAATCATGTTCATCAAGTGTCAGTATCAACAGCTCACTACAAGAAATCCACATACAATACATGTGCGTTACTTTACAACGCATTGCCAGATGAAATTAAACAATTGAAATTGCTACACAAATTTAAGTTAAAGTAAAATCTTTTCTAAAGCAAAACTGTTTCTATACAATTAGAGACTATACTGATAGTCAAAAAGAAAAATAATGTTTACTTTAACAAAAACAAGATATAGTATAGTGAATTAGTCTACATTTGCATTATATAATTTAAAAAAAACTCATTATGCCTGTAACAAATAATGTACTTCCGGGTCAATGACCCCCATCTCCATCGGGTTTTTGTCCAGTTTCCCTGATCCATTGAGCAAATGCTGAGATGGCCCCTTGATTTGCTTCTGGACGTAAATGTAGCTTCACTATGCCCACGTTTTGTTGAAGTTTCCTTTTGCTTGTAGTGGTAGTAGAGCTTAGGGTGAGTTTCTATTTTGTTAACAATACAGAAAAATCAAATCTGTTTGTTCCTTTACCGTTAAAAATAAGTTTTTTTATTATTTGGCAACGAAAATATCTAGTTTTTGAAATGTTAATCCCTCGCTTTTTTAAATTTGTTGTTGTTGTTATAATAATAATAATTATTATTATTATATAATAATAATAATTATTATTATTTATCTTTCAACTATTAATAGTTAAATTGTTGGGGAGGGATTCTTAAAGTCAAGAAAGCGTGCGCAGTTGATTTTCTCCCCCATACGTCACACACAGTTTTTGACTGTTTGTGACTAAATAAATAAATAAATAAATAAATAAACAATAATTCTCTAATATCATGACATGACTACAAACTTCATGCTTTCCACTTCTTATTTTGCTTTTTCGGGTTTTGTTTTTTGCTCAGTTTTAAATTTGTTTCAGTTTCATATACACATTCACCTCTTGGTCAATCATCTAATCTATGTAAGTTACCATAATAAAAACAAATTAAAATGGTAGGTTGGTGAGTTTCTTCTAGAAACTGCGCTATAATTTGATGTAAAAAGTTTAAACTCAAGAGATCTTTGCATTTTGCAAATCTACAAAATATAAAATTTCAGAAAAATCAATTTGCCTCAACAAGAATCAATAATATTTTACATAGATTCATGAGAATAAAAACACTGTTGCCAGATAGTACGTGGAAAATTGTTCAGAGAATTCCTTTTCTAATAGGATTTTAGCAAAAATAGCGATATCGATTTTACAAAAAATACGGACGTGATGGAACAAATGGAGGCCATTTGCGACATCAGCACACCCAATAACAAACATTAGCGAAATCGTCTCGCGCAGGCCTGCGCAATTAGGGACAGATCATAAAGATCACTCAATCTACAAAATACCAACATATGCTGTTCATACTGAATTCATTCTCAGACATATCTGATTCTGGTAAATGTTTCTGTAGTTTTTTCTGAAGTCTAGTGAATCTACCAAGTAATACCAAGAAAATGTCATCTAGCGGTTTGCTGGATGTCATTGGAATAGTCCTTAAAAATTGGCAAGAGAGTCAGCTTGGTGCAAGGCATTTTTCTGTAATAATTGGAATTGTCTGAATGTCAAGATGAAAATTTTTGATTGGTATCAATAAGTTTAGTGGGAGTGAGCACATCAAATTTTGACCAGGACTGTTGTTTTGTTGATCAATTTCAATTATTCTTGTTTTTCTTTTCTTCTTTTTTGATTGTTCCAAATTATCATTATTATTATTATTATTATTATTATTATTATTATTATTATTATTATTATTATTTATATTTAGTCTTCACAGATTTTACTTGTTGGTATGTCAACCACTCACAGGTATGATGGCCAGATGTGCGGTTGCTTTATTAAAGATTCATGTGGCTTCTAACAATAAGGCATGTATTCAAGATACTGCCTTCTGCAGAAGGCAGAGTATATTGTATATACTCTCTATTGTATATACTCGTGGCATCGAAGTGAAGACACTCTAGTGCTCGAAATGTCATTTTCGGGATGACTCCTGTGGCTGATATTATTATTAGCACAGTTGTCACTTTGTCGAAGTTTCACTGAGCTGCGACTTAATGGGCCAGATCAGTATATTTTTGAATCTTTTCTTGATGTTTTGACGATATATTGAGGGTGTTGGGCACTTTCTGAGGAACATATTTATAATAAGGTGAGGAAGTGGCGAGTAAGCCCGTTTTCATTGCCTATAATTGGTGAACCTGCTTCGCCACTTCAGCATGCCTCTTTTTATATTCCAACTGTGCGAGGCAGCTACATCCACTTGTCACGTGTAGGATAGTTTCGCTTGCGGTCTTACATTTTCTACATGTGTCGGAATGGATGGTCGAATCTCTCAGAATGTGTTTTCTGTAGTTCAAAGTTGGCAGCACTTGATTCTGGATAGTCATAATGAAGTCTTCTGTCTCTGGAAAGAGATCCCTGTGCTGGAGCCATGCGTGCGACGCAGAGATGTCGATTTCTGGTTTGCTCAGCACATGGGGGTACCTTCCGTGGAGTGCTTTCCCTTTCCATGAGGTTATCTTCCCTTCAGTTTCAATGACTGGCTGAACAGGTGGATCAGCCCTTTCCAAGATCAGAGGACTATAGTTATTATCAATTGCGCTCACTGATTGCTGAAGTCTCCCGCAATGTACGAGGAAGTATCTTCTGCGTGATGCCATTTGTGTGCTGTGTAGATATATGAGATCTACAACACCTCGCTCTCTTTGTGATCTTGAAAGTGTAAAACGTTCAATGCTGGAGTGGGGATGATGTTTTCGGTGTTGAATCATAGCGGTTCGAATTGTCCTCTGGAGGTTGTCGAGGTCAGTATTGCTCAAATTAATAATGCCAAAGGAGTATTTCAACACTGAAATGGCGTATGAATTGATCGCTTGCACAAGATTTCTAGCACAGAGTTAAGTTTTTAAGAGTCCATGCAATTGTTTACACACTTCAGTTGTTAGTACTTCTTAGTGTTAGTGTGTTTGATTCTGAGTGACAGTTGAAAATCCAAGTATTTGCAAGCTTCATGGGGTTCCATGAAGGTAATCTTTGGTTCATTGTCATTTTCCAAATTTGTAACGCATAAGAATGATATTCACTCTCCTGCACTTATCCAAACCGATTTCATCTTGATGTCGTCAGTGAATTTCTCCGTCACCCTAATTAGTTGCCCATATGATTCTCAGTGTCTGCAAAGAGCTTCAGATCATCCATATAAAGAAAATGCGAAACACGAAGAAGGATTGAGTTCCCTTGTTTAAGAGCGATTCTCTAATAATATGCATTTAGTAGAGTAGACAGAGGATTCAGGGCTAAGCAGAACAATAAAGGCCTTAAAGAGTCACCCTGGAAAGTACCTCGGCGGATGTATATAGTATCTGTCTGGACTGATTGTTTTCCATTAGAGAGATAGTTTTGTTATTATTATTATTATTATTATTATTATTCCTCTATTATTATTATTATTCCTCTAATTTATGACTTAAGATGTTATGAGTCGGTGGAATATAAAATCTATTCTGGTTGCAATCAGGTACCTAAGAACTATCGGTGCCTCTACAATATTTTGCGCAAAGTGTGGGCTGTTCCAAATAAAGCAATTTCTTCCACTTCCCAGTCTTTTGAATGATCTGGGCGTTTAGCCAAGTTCTTACATAAATTTTGCGGAACAAATCACAGAGCTCTGATAACTGTCGGGACGACCTGTGCTTACACGCCCCACATTCGTCAACTCTCGATTTCAAACTCTTGTTAGTTAGTTAGTTAGTTAATGCCTTATTTTATGTGGTGAGACTCGGACCATTGGGTCCGCTCTTCCGTCTGACCACGCAAATTTTGCTACACTCCTTTCATCACCTGGTGGAGAAAGGAGATGTAATCTTGGGCGACGAAACAGGCGATTAGAATTTAGCTCAGAGGCTTCTTTTAGGTTTGAAAATCTTTTACATGTAGTGAATCTACTACATGGGAGAACCAGATTTACTTCCCCTCTGAAAGAAGGCCTACGAAGGATTTTTTCGCCTTTAAAAATCCACGGCTTCGATTGGGTTGTACCCGCAAACTTGGGTACAACTACGCGGTACGCTAACCATTATACCACTGAATCCGCAATCCGTCTTGTATTTAAGACGTTTCTTTACCTCCTTTGCGGCGACGTTTTGATCACGTGGACAGTAACATCTAGTAGTAGAAAGTAGATACTTCTTTTTCAAATCGCGGAGAACCATATCCGGGTTGGTAACCACAATCCTGCTATCAGATTGAATTTGTTGGTCGAACAGCATGAAACACAGTCCAACAGACATCATCGGTTGTGGTGAGTGTTCGTATAGGTTTGGAACTTCGAGGGCGGTACAGATCTCCCAGTGGAGGTAACTACCCACCCTATCGTGTCTTTTGAAGTATTCTCTTTGCTAATACTGGACAAACTAAGACGATAAATGGTTTATACTTGTTCCTGGCAAATGCGGCAATTATCATCTTGGTAAATTGTGAGAACCACTTTATATAATATGTTCTCAACGCCTCATCTTGAGCAGCCATTAAAATTTCTTCCGATTCTGACTTGATTTTCCCCCTTTTAAGCCACATAAATGATTGATATTTATTGGTGTGTACCTTGACCATTCTTTTGAAATACTGAGTGGTTTGTCTCCCCACGGTTTCTTTCATATTTTTGTCTCACTTTCTTTCATATTTTTGTCATGTTTAGTAGCATCAGAAGTTTACTGTCTGTGAAATTCCGTACGTCTTGCATATTTTTCTTCTCAATGTCTCTTGTTACACTACCATTCTTTATGTTTCCCATTCTTAGGTCAGATTTCATGACCGGTCTTATTAGTGTGTCATCTTGACGACTGACTACATACTTTTCCATCCCGACTGTGCCACGATATTTTAATTTATCTTTATTTGTTATAATTGATCTGCACCTTGCCCATTCTTTTTACTTAACGTACTTTACTATACGTATATTTACGAGAGTATATGCGGGAGAGTAATACGTATATACGGGAGTAATATACGTAGTATAAAGAAAGTTATGTAATGCTACAGAAAATCGATATCGAGATTTCAACGGAAATACACGATTTGGGGTCCCCTGATACGAAAAACGTGTCTTTTTACAAAATGTCCGTCCGTCCATGTGTCCGTCCGCCTGTCGTATGTGAATAAAACTAGCGCCTAAACCACGCATACGATCTTTTCCAATTGAAGAAACCCAATCCATCTCGCTCTAGTTTTGAAAAAACTCTGAGATTTTGAATAAAAATATTTAAAATTTGGGGGTACTAGATATGAAGCCTCCGAGAAACTTTCAAAATTTTCTCAAAACCGGTTCCAATTTTTTTTGTTTAAATTTCTTGTAAGAATAGAGTAAAATACAATTATATAGGTGGCATAGGTCCGATTTTCACGGTTAACTCTAAATTTTCGAAAATTGGGAAGTTTGAATTTTTCGGCGTCTTCCTACAACTACAAAAATTGATGATAGAGATTTTTTCTAAAGAAATTTGTAGCCCAAAACTAGTTTAATTTTTTGGGTCATTTAAACATTTTTGAAAATTTTAGTAGTTTTCCTGCAATTTAGCCTGAAATATTTGCAATTTTAAAAAATTACAAAAAGAAGATTTTCTCAAAAACTGCTCCAATATTTTTTAATTTGTGGTAGGGGTAGTACTAAATGCACCCTATCCGGTGACATAAACGCCATACTGCTCAAGGTTTTTGTTTTTTCGAAAAATTCATAAATGTAATTTTTTGACTTGTCTCTCCCGTCGGTAATATTTACATTAGAAGCCATTTATTCACATTATTACATTTATGAGTACATGTGCTTTAAATATATTAAATTAAGTTTCTCGAAAACTCACAAGTTTTCTGCAAAAATTAGCGCAAAATTTCAGAAACGCACAAACGCCATTTTCTCAAAAATGGCTCCAAATTTCTTCTTCAAACTTTTGCAATGGATAATGGTAACATCTC
Source organism: Teleogryllus oceanicus (assembly GCA_964035755.1). Classification (NCBI taxonomy): domain Eukaryota; kingdom Metazoa; phylum Arthropoda; class Insecta; order Orthoptera; family Gryllidae; genus Teleogryllus; species Teleogryllus oceanicus. The sequence goes on along the minus strand of CAXIVR010000001.1, from coordinate 198,569,226 downwards.
TATTTAATATGACGTAAAGTTTATTTTGGTGTTTTCTTTTGATTTTTTAAAAAAATTACACAAATGTCTTTTTTTAAATATCTCTCACGCAGTTAATATGCATATTTCCATCGATTTGTATACATTATTACATTTATGCGTATCGGCACTTCAAATGAAGTTTTTCGAAAACTCAATAGATTTCTGTGAAGAAGAGCTTCAAATTTCGCATTTACAATAATGCTTAGTCGCCATTTTCTTAAAAACGGGTTTCTTTAAAATTTTCAATGAAAATTTCTATTTTGACGAGGTTTTCTCTTCTTTAATATTCTTGAAGTAATATTTCGGTTCTACTATTAAGAAACCGAAAGGTTGAGGAAATGTAATTTCGGTTTCGAAAAATCGGAGCTGGCCAGAGAATGGAGCAAGACCTTAAAACTAGTCTACGTCAAAGAAATTAGAAAAATGTACTACGAGAAAGTCTATGCCTTTGTGTAGTGTGTGTAGATAACTGCCATGGAGTGGTTTGTTCTCCACGATTTCTTTAACATTTTTTGTTTCACATTTGAAGCAAAGGAACATCAGAAGTTCAGTGTCTGTGTTATTCTGTAAGTCTTGCATAGTTTTCTTCGCAATGCATCTTGCTACACTTTGTCTACAATGCCTCTGTTTCTAATTCTTCGGTCAGATTTACGGTCAGACCTGTCTCATTAGTAGGTCATCTTGATGACAGGCTACACACTTTCGCATACCACCTATTGCATTGTGCCAGGAGGCTTCAATTTGTCTGAAGCATACCACCTATTGCATTGTGCGACGTACTAGAAAAGAATAACACAGACGACTGTTTCTGTTTGATATTTACAATATATTTACAATATATTTACAATATATTTACAATTAATGTATAAATATTATAATACAAAATTTAAGTGGCAACCTTTCAATTCTCTTAGCCGCGAAACCCCGCGACCGTCCCTAGGCCTAGCCCAGAACCACTGCTCGGAAGCAGCAAAAAGCAACGCGAGGTGCGAAGCTGTCGGACATAGAGTCCCGTAACTACCGAAGTTACATGGCCTGTCGCCAAACCGATCTTCGACCTCAAGATCACGTGCAAAGATTGCACTGGAGATACCTCTCGTCTTTCGACACTCTGCGTACCCCGCGAGGCGCATGTCGGCGCATGCCCGCCGGCTCGCCCCCACTCTACAAACGGCGGGCGTCATTCGGTTCGCTGGCCAGCCCTTCCAGGGCTGCAACCGACATCACTGAGACTCGCACCCGCGCGCGTCCAATTCTCCCAGTTATTTGCGTACCGGGATATTCCGGCCGGCGTGGCGCCGCCGCCTTTCACCCCCATTCCACCTCCGGCTTAGGAGCGGGTTTTCCCGAAGCGGCCCGCCGCACCGGCGCTGTACCCCGCGACGCCAGAATTGCATACCACCTATTGCATTGTGCTAGAAGGCTTCAATTTGTCTGATGCCTCTTCCTCCTTGCTTACGTGACACATAAAACATCAACTCGAAGGTGGGCGACATGACATAAGCAGTGATCTTGTTTTTCGATCCATGATTCGGATTTCTTTCTCCATCCAGTCCACTAATCCGAAACTGTATTCGATTACAGGCACCGCCAAAGTACCTTTTGCAGCTATTTTATTCCTAAAGTTCAGAGCGGACCAGAGAAAAAGGATCACTCTTCTATAATACTCCCAAAGAATTTCAATGTGTCGTTCGAGATGGTCTCGCATTTTTCAATTCCCGTATATTTGTTACTTTTACCTGGCTAAGGATCTTGAATCACAGAGTATATATCAACTTCAATGCTCTCTGGCTGTGTTACTTTACCTCTCTTGATGTTGATTTCAACTTGTCAAGACCAAAGTTCATGCAGATATTGCTAAAATCATTGACAGACTGCATTTGGGAGAGAAACGCTTCATTTTTAGCAAACCCTTTAAGATCATCCATGTAAAACAAATGTGATACTGGTCCATCACCATACAGCATGTAACCAGTCAGTGTGCTACAACTTCCAGAAAGTGGAATGAAACTAATTCAAAACAGCAGAGGGGATAACGAATATCCTTGAAGAATATCCCCGTTAATCTGAACACTTCTTGTTTCTACTGCTTCCTTTCTGCTGTATATTAAAAACCTTGTACTCCACGATTTCATACTAGCCTTGAAAAACTCAATACGTGTAGAATGAAATCGATACATATTCAAAATTCTTCAGAATTCAATTGTGTGGTATACTACCAAAGGCCTTCTGGTAGTCAATCTAAGCCATGCGTAAATGAAGTTTTCGTTCCCTTACACCAAGACGACTTTACTTAGTAGCAAGGTTTCCTTACAGCCATAGCAATGTTTAAAACATGCTTTTTGTTGAATTGGCATCAGATAGGTCTCCTCTAGTGTAACCGCGGGTTTACATTTGAAACTTAACTTCCTGTCACTGTGGAGCTCTGTACCTATGATAAGAGTACTCGTATTGACGACTAGAAGGCGCAGATAATTGCCACCGCTTAAAAAATGATTCGCTTCAACGCACCGACCAGTCACAAATTTCTTCGACAAGCTTTCACAAATTACAATGAAGAAACGAATTCTCGTCCATTTTGAGTGTGTCCTGCGAGGACAAAGTTTGTACGGGAAGATTGCCGACTGCGTGGGAAAGCAACGGATAACGTCTTCTAAAATGTTCATTAGAGGTAATGAATTTACAATTTACTGAATGGAAATATTTAATATAAATGAAGTACAAGATTTTTATACTCATATATATCAAGAATAATCATGAAATTCCATGATAAGTGTACCATGTAATTTCAAACGAAGAATTACAGTGCACCATAGCATGCACTTGTAACTTTGGGTGAATTCGCGACTAACAAGTAACATTTTCCCCATAGCTTTTTTCCTCTTTTGTCTACTTTTCTTTCCTACGTGTCGCTAATGCAAGAGAACTAATTTTCGTTCTGGGAAACGAAATATATGATGCGTCCACACTACTACGCAAAGAGACGGAGCGCAAGATAGAATTCTTCGCTGCGGCAACGACGCCCCGCCAGACTCGGCTGCCTGATCTTGGTTGCGGGGGACGTCTATATTTCAGACAACTGCGTGCCGATTTAAAACCACCAGTGCTATTGTGAGTTGTAACGTTCTGCTGTGAACTGCATTGCCGTTTTCCGTTTTTAGCGTATCTGGCGTTATTTAGCTAGAAGCTACATTTGCAAGCAAAATGAACAGAATTCTTGTTACTTTAGGTGGTCACTACTATACAAAGTGTAATTCATTCAACGAGTGTCGTAACTGAAAACAGATGATTTAACATTTTAAAGTGATTGTAAATTTTACGCTACAGAATTCTTAGGAAGTAACGAACTTTTTCGAGGCCAAAGAAAGTGTTAACTTGATGCTACATTTTTATTTCATTAAAGAATGCATTCTAGTTACTTATTCACTGGCTTAATATTTGTGAAATTCTTTGAATAATGTATTAGATTCATATTACAACTGAACCTTTTTCATTTAAATGCATTATAGAATTTAATGCAATTGTAAAAAGGTTAAGGAAGTTCATATTAGTTTACATAAGAGTTGTTACGTACTGTACCGAAATTAATTGAGATGATTATTTCCCGATTACTTTCGTTCTTTTGTATGTTGTCCATTATTTTGTACATAAGGGTATATGTGTATGTTCATTATTTTCAGATAGTTTCTTTTCTTTGTTACTGTGCAAACAGTTTTTTTTTTAAAAAAAACCTTTTAATTTTTAAAATTGTTTTTTTCATAATAACGACCCCATACCCTGCATTACAGTGGGAACAGAATTTCAGCTGTTTCAAAACTAGTGACATCCATTGTTAAAACGAATGCCACTCATGGAGCAAATCTAATCTTCTACTCGAGTCATTCGTCCAAAAACCTCGCATGAAAGGAGCGGGTAAGGACGCTAGATGTCTGTACATTTTGTTAACTGTGGCTGCAATTATAACTTTGTACACTACTGGCAGACAAGTGGCCTGTTATTCTTTGTCTCCCGTTTTGGGTAGCAAATACGTGATGCCGCGTGTGAGTCACTCCAGGAGTTCCTTTGGGTTTAAAGCCTAAATAAAATTTTATTAAATGCTTTGCTAGATGAGGATGTGACGCTGTTCATTTCTTTCCACAATAATTCTGTATCTTATCAATCCCGGGGGATTTCCAGTTTCTCATGTTCTGCATTGCTTGGAAGAGGTTCTCTTCCGAGCATCCATTTCAGATCGGTAGCATCCATTTCAGATTGGAGCCAAGCTGCTGCTTTGTTGTAGGATCTGCTTTCCTTCCAGATTTCTGCCCAAAATATTTGCTTGGATGGATACATGCTTGGATTTTAGCTTTTAGTTTCTCAGCTACCATTAGCCTTGTTGTGTTAGTTTGAATTTGGTATTTTTGTTCAACATGAAGTAATTTTCGTTGAATTTCGTTCGTTCGGTGTGTTGATTTAGTAGATGCATCGGCTAAGATATTTCACGCCGTGTCGACTATCCGTTTCATAATTATTTTCGTCCATGGGGGTACGGGGCTGTTTACACTCTTTTGCTGCCGGTCGTCGGTGTTCTTGGCTGGACCCAAAATTATCTGAGATACCAGAGATCCCGGTGCATACTCGATGTGATTGAATTTATTTATATCTGGATCTTTACCTGGGGCATATTCCACCTTTATGACAGAGTTAGCTTTAAACATTTTCGTATATTCTCCTCAATGGTGCAACAGATTCTAATGGAAGTTGAACTCCTTTATCTCGTAAGAGGTTCAGTATCATGTCCTTATCGTGATTCACTGCCAGATGAATTTTCACCACTGACGGATGTTTCATTGGAAGGAGATGAATCTTCAACAGCACCATCGTTTACTGCTTTTACATGTTCGTCGTGTCTATAGTTCGATCGAAGAACTTACTCCTCATTTTCCTGAATATCAGCATGTTGATCTGCTGTCATTTTTCTACTGTTGAGAATGTTTCGTCGTTGGCTGACAAGTGTCTTTAAATTTAGAAAAAGTCTCATATCTGGGTTCCGTTCTATTCATATCTTCAAAACTTCTATTTCCGGGCTCCCCTTTTTTAGCTTTTGCATAGTAAAATAACCACATCTCCTTCAATTCATCCCGTGTCCTTCTCTGAGGATGTCTTCGAGCTACTGCGACTCTTGATACCTGGGACTAATATTTGTGAGTTGGCCAGACATCGACAAGGTGTCATTAGCTCGGTTTCTGAGCAGATGTGTGACCTTGGCACATCAAGGCACGTTAAGATTCATTACATTGCTTGTTCTATCCCTTTTGCTCGTTGGTTTTAAGGGACGTTTTGCAGGAAGTTCGAGCTCACTTAATCCGCGGGTTATTTCCTGTTAGCACTGTGACCTGCGGTAGCCCCCGGACATCCCCCGCAGGGCCCAGCAGGGATCCCTCCGATCACAAGTTGGCATTTCTAAACCCTACGGAAGTTTCACTCGCTGCTGATGGCAGCCTCCTTCGCTGGCTAATGCAAGGTTCGGGCCTCCACTCTAAACAGTGGGCTGGCATGCTAACCCATTTTCTCTCCAGTACCCTCCATGCAAGCTTCTTTTGAGAAGAGAAGGGAAGCTCATGTGGACGATTGAAGGGGACGGAGCAATGGGTAATTTTTGAACTTGACGTTTAAAGCTTGTAGTTTGAGGGGGTTCAGTGCTGGATGATGAATTTGATAGGTAGCTTCTCTTTTCAAAAGGAGGCACGTTCTTCTAATCTATAGTAGGTGAGATAAATGTGTGTATCACTGAATGACCAAAGGAGCAATTGCCTGTTTTGGTACTGTCATATATTTACGGTTGCATTATTTATATTTGGGATAGTATCACATGTTTGGACATTGAATGTTATTTGTTGAAATATATTCTATATGATGTCTTGAGAATTAATTAATTTGGATGTTGTTGACTTATGAACTTTAACAGTGTGAACAAAATCTTGCCTTCAAAACACAAAATATGAGACTAACCTGGATCAGATATGCCAGATCTTATAAACGGAAGATTAGATGATATTTGAATATTATGTAGATTAAGAACTTTTTCGATATAATTTGGGATAAGAGGCAAACAAAGTTGCACAATGTCACTTTTAAATTAAGTGTGATAAAGGATTCTCTTAATGCCTGGCGTTCTGTTAATCATTCCGCTCTTGTAGGCGTGAGGAATACATTTTAACTAGTCTTCGAATCGGACACTGCCACTTTTCTCATGGCTTCCTCTTTGGAGATGAAACTACTCCTATTTGCGACTCATGCAGGATGGTTCTTTCTGTAGAACACGTCCTCAATCACTGTACACAATTTATGGGCAGCCGACGAAGACATGGCCTGGGCAACTCGCTACAAGAGGTGCTGGGCGATGACGATTCTCCGCTCTTAAAATTTGTCTGTTTTTTTAGAGAAAGCGGAATATATAATCTTATTTGAGAGATTAGGACAATGTTTTATGTTTCTTAACCACTTTTATGATAAATTTTACGTGTTAGTTTTATTATGATTGCCTTTTACCTTATCTATTTGTGTATTTTATGCGGAATTCAAACCTTCTTTTTAGGTTATGTACATGATTTTAATCAGGAGGTAAGTTGCTTCCGCAACACTTACGACATCTATTCATTTAATTAAAAAAATACTTTAACATGGACGCCAATGACTTTAGTAGTTGAAGCGCTCTCTAAACTTCAATCAATCGTGTGGGATAAGAGAGTAAACATTGGATATTATAACTCTAATGTGCTTAGTTAGTGTCTAACACTTCCAGATCATTGATAATGAGGGACATGCAATTAGTATTATAATTGGCAATTTTCTTTTAACTCAAGAATACCCTAATCCAATTGTTGGCAATTCGCGATACAAAACGAATATCACTTCCATGATTAATTTACTTACATAGTCTTTAGTATTCATGCGTCTCCATGATGATTGAGTGGTCTTTAGTTGGGAAAATACCCGTATAAATAGCTCCAGTATAATATTTCGTTTCTACATTACAGGTAGTTGAGATTAAATTGTACTTGTTACTTAAGTTATCCATGGTTTTGTGGCTGTGCCCCCCACAAACAAAAGTGACATTCAATGGCACAGTTGTTTAAAATATCACTTATTGTAAGACTCGATATACAAATGACAAGGGGAAACAAGTACAAACAGAAGTTCACCCGAGCAGAGAGAACGACGTTGGGCCGCGCGTAGCTTTCGAATCGCTAATCCATATTCTTTACAATTTTCTCGCACTTTGTAGTCGTATGACGAGTTTGGATGTGGTGTAGGAAAGAATTTAGTAAGCGTTTTGCCTGATCGAGTTAACGAACCGTATGCATGCTCAACTACTGAAAGGACTGTAACTCTACAACCACTGATCAGAGTAGCTTTCTTCGGAATTTTCCTTCCCCTAGGGAGAGAAAAATTTCCTTGTCAATGCCTAACATGCAGGTGAAAATAAAAAGGCAAAGGGGAATATAAAGAAATACGAGATGGAAAAAAGAAGAAAAGAATAAAAATAAAGAAAAGAGAAAATATAGAAATGAATGACATTATTGCCCTCGTCACCTTATTAGGTGCACCTTATTAAGCAAATGCGTTCAACGAGTATTTTGTATCGATATTCAAACCAAAACGGGCACAGGAACAAGTTCATTATTTTCCAACAGAAAACCAGTTCAAGCTTCATGCATGGGAACTCCGCAAACGTATAAAATCACTGGAAAATGATGAGCGGACCAGACGGCATCTCGACAGATTTGATTTAACTCGGTGGGGAGGCAGCATTGCCGTATTTGTTAAGATTATTCAATGTTTCTATTAGTAATGCAAGTTTACTAGACGATTGGAAGGCAGCTACAGTGGTCCCAATTTTCAAAAATGGTGATAAAACGAAAGTTTGTAATTATAGACCAGTATCTCTCACATCAGTAGTATGCAAAATAATGGAGCATTTAGTAGCCGGGTACATTCGCCGCGAAAGGGAAAAAGCGAACTGGATTTTTCACGGACAGCAAGGGTTTAGAAGTAAATATTCGTGCGAAAGCCAAATCGTTTCTCTTTTTCAAGATCTGGCTGACGATGTTGACGCGGGTGGGAGGGTGGATGCAATCGTAATCGACTTTGCGAAAGCACACGGAGAGAAATGTTATGGTACAGTGAATAATACATGTTTAGTAAGCATTCATACAGTAAATACAATTATTCGTGAGGTCAAATTTACTAAACAGGTTTTGGTTTCGTTTAGTAGATCAGACAATTCAAAATCGTAAGTGAATGCACAAATTGAATGTTCACTTTTACTATGCGTGTTTCGTAGATAAAACTATTCTGTGATTTTTACATCTCGTGTCGTCACAGTCACTAAACGCTGTTTAGTAAATTCAAAGTACATGAGGCAAGCATAGGGGCGTTAGTATCAAGGCTGTGCAGCTCTCTCAGCTTTCCCGCGTTTTCATAAATCTGACCAATTGGAATGGTTGAACAAACAGCACGTGCAGCGGAAGAATCTTTAGAGCCTCGTTTCCTTCTCATCGCTTCTCAATGAGAAGTTCCTGAGAAGTTCTCTTCATTCATTACTCTTCCTGGTGGAGCCCAGCTGGTGTGTTCGTGAACGGTGAGGATTCTATATTTGTGTCATATTATAGTTTTACTTTAACATAATGGCACACATAATAAATAGTGTCTCGGATCTACTTAAGATGTGGGGATTCTCTGCATATATTGCAGCTTTCGAAGGTAATTCGAAATTATAAAGTCATCAAATATTAGCTGTGTAGTTTATAGGTTAAGATTATAAGTACTAATACTAGATGAGCAACCCAAACCCGTGATGTGCGTTTTCATTTGTACTTGGTTCTTACAGCAGAACCCAGCAAATACAGTACGTTTCCTTATTCAAGTAAAACCAAATTCTCATTTAATATTAAAATTAATATTTACGTGACCCGTGTACTGAATATTACTATATACGCATCAGTTTACAGGACGAATGGTTTAGTAAAGGTTAAAACTGTTTAGTGGTGCCCATTGCGATCTGTTTAATTTCCACAAAGCTGTTTTTAACTACTTTTTTAAACAAAGGCCATTTCGTTTAAGCACTTTACTCGCGACTAAGCACTTTGTTCTACGAAAATTTACTAAACCGTTTAGTTCGATATACTACGTGATCAATAGCATGGATTAAACATTTCTCTCCGTGCATTCGACGTAGTACAGCATAATCTACTTATCAGGAAATTATTAACTTCAGGAATTGACGATAGAGTTGTGAAGTGGGTAAGCGAATTTCTTAGAAACAGGAAACAAAAAGTTCGAATTGGCACACAGTTTTCGACTACGGGTATTGTTACTTCAGGGCTCCACAGGGAAGTGTTTTAGGGCCATTACTTTTCTTAGCGTACGTAAATGATCTCCATGTTAACATACAATCAAAGGTGCGTTTATTTGCAGACGATTGTGTTATATACCGAAAAATCAAAAGTAGCGCTGACGAACAAATATTACAGCAGGATTTAGAACATTTACGTGATTGGGCTGAAAAAATGACTGGGAATTAACGGTGCATCGTTTAGTAGCGTGTCATCTCAAGAGTCTCATCATACAAGAACTTAGGCATTCATATAGATGTAAATTAGGGTGGGAGAAGCATATAAATCAGGTAGTAAGAAAAACGTGGAAGTCCTTGCATTTTGTAATGCGAATTCTAAAGAAAAGTTCTGCAAACGCAAAAGAATTAGCATATTTTTCGCTGGTTCGCCCTCTCATGGAATACGGAGTGGCATGTTGGGATCCATACAGAAAGTCGCACAGGAAAAATTTAGATATAATACAGAGGAAAGCGAAGTTTACCTATAGAACTAACGCAATAAAAAAGCCATGGGAACCTTGTTCTTCTCGTTTGAGAAGAACAAGGGCGAGGCTTTGCGCTCTTTATAAATCGTACGTAGGTCAATCAGCTTGGAAGGAAATTCAGGTTAGACTAGAAAAACCAAATTATTTCGGCCGAAGCGATCACACTCACAAAATTCGATCAAGTAAAAAAATTCAGATCTTGGGAAATTTTCCTTTTGTAACAGAACAATTAAAGACTGGAACAGTTTACCCGCAGCAATTTTCAAAGCTTTTCCTCTGTGTCCGAAGCTTTAGAAATAAGTTAGAACAATATGAGAGTGATAGACATTAAATGAGTAAGTGCTGTGAAGTGTGAAGTGTTGTCAGTGTAATTCAAAGAAAAACAGTGTAGTGTAGTGTAGTGTAGTGCAGTGAGTGCAGTGCAGTGCAGTTAAGTGTAGTGAACGCGATCAATTAATTAAAAAACAGCCAAACTTATGTAGCTTGCATTAAATTTTAGCATCACCGACATATAATTATTGGATATCATGACAGAGTTGAAATATTTGTTATAATACATAATATTAGTGATAGTATGATTATTGCATGTTCGGCTTGTACTGTACTTCTTTATTATTATTATTATTATTATTATTATTATTATTATTATTTTATTATTATTATTGTTATTATTATTGTAATTATTGTTATTTAACTGCCACCGGTCATACCCAATTGCAGTTCTTTTTTTTTTCTTTTCATTCTTACACTTTTAAATTTTAAACTAGATATTTCTTTCCCAATTCAATCTATTTTTCAGTATTATATTAATCTTGTACGATTTCAAATTCTTTAGCTTTAGGTGCCGTTTACCGTGATTAGTTGTTACATGAGTATCATAAAGAATATAATACAAATTATAAACAGAGTACTTAATCTTGCCTTCCTTAAGATGTATTAATTTCGTTATTCCGTTCACTTTGAGAACGACATAGTACCTCATCAGAATGTTGTGGTCGTTGCCGAGTCTTTTTGGTCCAGATTAAGAGATTTAACCTTGCAGGCAAGAAACGCGTATTTTTCTCTGTTCATTGGCACACAATTCAATACCTTGGAGCAAGATAATTGTAACCCCCACAGTACAAAAAATTTCAGGCACAAAAAATTAAAATTTTAGATTTGCTACAATTTATTAAATTAAAATTATAATTGTGAAATTTAACAAAATTTTATTTCTAATTCATTTTCCCAAACAAAACAGCAAAAAACTTGTATTAGACTTGTATTACTTTTTATGTAAACTTCATTTGAAAATGGCTCTGCATTAACGTTTTGGGTGTGGGTTACCATTACCTGGTCAGGAAATGGTGGTTTATCAATGTGTTGCTGGTCAAATATTTTGCATTGATTTAGATAATGAATTTACCTTCTTTATTCTCATGGGAAATGTTGTTACACAAGTCATAATGAAGAGTAGGAATGTGATGAGATAAGCAATGTCATGAGGTTACTCGTCACATGGTCCTCTTCTTTGGAATACGTACCATGACTTTGGATTTCTGAGAGAATTGACGAAGGTCCAAAGTAGGTTTAGCTCGTCATTTTCTGAATGGAATATTAAGGCATTTCTTCATGTCTGTGTAGAAGTCTTTAATATCAGAGTATCGTTCTGTCTCAGACAGAATAAACCTCTGGTACTGAACTTACTTGTTAGTAATTCGTTGATACAATTTTTTTTAATACAAATCTCCCTAAAGATACTGCACCAATGTAGACAATTCAATATTGATTATTAAAGACACTTTCTTAGAGACGATTTCAAAATATTTTTTGGGTCACTTGCAGGTTGTTCCTCGCTCTACTTCTACTGTGGCCTCTGATGTATAGTGAACTACGTGGCTTCATTTCGTTAGGAAAAAAATGAAAAACAAAACAGACGGTTTCAGATTAGTTTGGAAGAGCAAATGGATTGCGAAAGAAGCTGAAAGTTTTTAAACATGCTTTGGAAAATAAAAACTAGACACACTTTCCTAGCTCTCTACAACTAGCAGAAGAATTCAAAGAGAAAGGCCTCATTGAGGAAACTATTGAGTTTTCAAGCTGCAGTTCACAAATTCAACAAGTTATTGATGAATTCAATAGAAGATATGAAGAAACTGAAAGTCCCAAAAGCAGTTTACTGGTTTTTAATAATCGTCTTGAAGCTACCATTGAACATGAAACACCTGAACTACAACTTGAGTAGTGTGATCTTTAAGCTGACCAGTTTCTAATGACCAAACAAGAAGGGTCATCATTATTTCAAATTGCTATCTAAGGAGAGATTCCCAAACTTGCGAGAGTTTGGACTGAAAATTACATCTATGTTCGGAAGCCCATTTGTGAAAGTGTCTTTTCCTCCATGTAATCCATAAAAACACAACAGGAGTAACCCTACCGATCCTTCCTTTCTTTATCTCAGAGGTTGTCTGCAATTGAACTGATGGAGGATTACTCCGGAAGAAGCGCTCAACGCTCGACCAAGAGCTAAGAGACGCGTTGCGGCGATAAGTAATAATGAGCAATTAAGACGTAACAAATTTAAAAAACTGGTCCGGTAGCTGATATCGCTAAGGCAGTAGTGTCGTAACGATTTCGGACAGAAGGGTCGCGGGTTCGAGTTTCGCCTGGGGGAATGGTTGTATTTGTATTCGTCCTTTCACCCCTTTTCATCACATCGTTTCATCTTCACAGTTATCATAACGTTATCTCCAAGAGTGGTCGCTAATGACCTAGAGGTTGATGCGACCTTAAATAAAGAAATAAAAAAAAAATGAAGGTGGACATTTCTTCGTTGGTTGATGTAGCCGATCGACCACACAGTATTCACATGTTTATTACTATTGCAATGTTTGTCTCAGTTCTTAAAAATGCCCATATATTTCTTTCAATTTTTCCATGTAAAAGTATTCTACCAATAAAAAGAAATACTTTTTTGTTTTAATTATTTTAAACACAACATTGTTTCTCATGGTTACTAAAAATGATTTATTACTATGCGGCCCGCGACCGTACTAAAGGGTTTAGTTCTGGCCCTTGAGGCCTTGCAAGTTGGACACCCCTGAACGAAGCTATATATAACTGCTTCCTTATGTTGAATCGGATGAGCAGAAAAATAATTTAGTGTGTGATCTGAAGAAAAACTTTTTATAAATCAATTACCTGAAATTTTGCCAAATTGCAAATATATTGAATGATCTAAAAAGCTTTTCTACGTATTGGAATCAACGCCGGCCGTGGCAAGAGTTAAGGCAACTACCCGACAGGTGTCGGAAATATGTCTGATGTGTTTGACATCTGTGTGTGGCGCCTGCCAAAAGCGAAGAAATAGGCAGACTGGTCTGATCACTGATTTTTTATGCTTAATTATCATTAATATGCATTAATACGCATACAAATTGTTGTAGCACTCAGTAATATTTTGATTTTGGAATTAACTACAAATTATCATTTTAAAAATCTTTCTAATTCTTTGCATTAGTGTATCAAAGTTAAGGAAAGACAGTATTTTTTGGCAGTTTATAAGAAACCATCTACACAAAATCTTGAAAGTGTGATATTGGTGGATGAAGAATTACACCCCATCCTACATCAAAAAGATTTCAGAAGAAAAAAATTAAAGTTTGTAGATTGTGACAAATAAAAAAGGAAGATTATTGCAACACATATTATAATCTCGAATAACTCGGAAGCGCCTAGGCCTCCCAGTCCTTTTACACCAGATTTGCGTGTCTCATGGGGCACGACTTTTTTTAGGACAAGTAAATCCTGAAGACGTGTTTTGGAGGACGGGTTGTGGAGATGTGACAAATGTGTAAATGATGAATGACAGTTCGGATATAGGTGAAGGATAGATGGGCGACACTGGGGAAATCAAGGGAGAAAGGTTGAATCCGGATTATGTTCTTAGGCAGTTTTCTCAAAATACGACTTTTTTACAACATTGCATATTTAGTTCTTTTGGCCGCCTCCTCTCCATAGTATGGGTAAAAAGAAATGAGATGACGATCAGAAAAGAGAATCAATTGAAGGAAAAATTTATGGATAATACCGAAATGATCTTTCACGATAAAATTAAAAGGAACTATTCCGTGCTTTTTTCTCAGTGCTCAGGAATATTGGAATGGTTTCACTCGCACAGTACCGGGTCTGTAATGCTGTAAATCACATTTCGGGGGATGGGTGTTCGTAGTTGGGTGCCACATTAAATCAATTTTCAGTTTTCATACAATTATTATTTACTAAGGACACAGTTTTCGCAGAGTCCGGATTGTATATTCTTATTTATACGTACAAGAATAAATACTTAGGGGAAAAGACAACATTTTCTCTAGTCTGAAACGTCTACAGATGTGAGAGCGTAGGTTTCCGCTGCCGGAGTCAGTAACTATTAGCTGTCCGGGAGATGGCGCGTCCTAGGCACAGTTACCAACGTTTCAGCCGCCATTCTGTGACCTTCCTCCTGGTTGAAGTTCGCAGGTGCATAGGATGCGGCGTCTACCGGACAGCTAAATACTTGACAGCAAAAGCCTTTTTTTAAATTATGGCCAGCAATTTAAAAAATGTGAAAAAATTCACCAGTGTTCTGAGATGAAATTTTCTGATTTTTTCGTGCCCGGCCCGATGCTCTAAGGCAATGTAAAACTGGTCTGGTCCCCACTTATCCTTCACTTGTGTCAATTATTTTTTCATAAACTGCCAAACACTATCGTCTTTCTTTAGCGTATGATATACTTATGCAAAGGATTAGAAAGATTTAAAAAATGATCATTTGTAGTTAATTCCAAAATCAAAAGATTACTGGGTGCTACAATATATACAAATGCACTAATATTAAACACTAAAATAAATGCCAAGAACTGTTGCAGTCATTTTCAAAGTATATTTAAAGTCACGGTGATTTCAAGACGAGAAAATGGTTTTTATTTTTTACTGCAGTCCAGTTGTCAAAACAATCTGAAACAATTTCACAACAATTTGTGTTTTAAGAGAAAGGGTGATATTTTTTGAGCCTGTTCCATGGTTCTAGGATACAATAAATTTGTTTTTCAAAAAATTGTTTGGTGTTTGAATTTGGGTCTAAAAAAATATAAAAAATATTTTTCTGAGAGTATAAATTATTTTCTTATACATAATATTTTTTAGTCAGATAAAATAGTGTTAATTTGCCGAAAAAAATAAAATAAAAAATACGTTTTCGGCTCTAGAGGGATGTGGGTGGTAAGACGGAGGCTAAGAAACCTTTCAAAAATATTATTTTTATGTTAGAATTATAACGTAACCAATCATAAGTCATTTGGTTTGGGGAAACGTTTTACCATCTTATCCGGGGGTACTCTTTACTATCAAAAGTATGCCCAATGCTGATAGGAAGATATTCTTATGGGGGCTACAAGTGTTACGGTTCAATTGACTTAATGTATTTTTCTAAAAGCTTTCAATTGTTTTTTAATTTAAAATAAATTTTTATTTGTTAATTTATAGATATTTAGAACGTATGCAAGTAAGATATTGACGGATTTTTGATACTTTTGAAAATGTATTCCCTATATTCTAAGTCAAATTATTGCTCATATTAAGAAGTTAAAGAAATAATCAAAAACAATTAACATTATAAACCAAAGTTATTTTACTTTAAGTTCATCTACGCCAATAGCCAAACCTGTTTTAATGTACTTTTGATAATAGGAATACAATTTAATCTATATTTAAACATCTATAGCTGGCCAAATTAAAATACACATAAAAGCTGGCTAATGAGTACGCTTTGGATGGCTGTACAAACGTTGCAAAAGGTACTTAACGATTTGTTAAAGACATCCACAAGGAATAACGAAGTCAACGCTTCTACGTCGCCTGTGTTCAACTTGACTCTTATTAGTGAGCTTTATGTTCTCAAAGATTCGTTGCTACTTCGCGCGTAAATTATGCTTCCTCTGACGAAATCAGTTACGCGACAAAAAGTCTGTCTACGTGATCCCGAGACATTTTCACCTCTGGAACAAAATAAACTAGCATCTCAATGAG
Source organism: Teleogryllus oceanicus (assembly GCA_964035755.1). Lineage (NCBI taxonomy): Eukaryota > Metazoa > Arthropoda > Insecta > Orthoptera > Gryllidae > Teleogryllus > Teleogryllus oceanicus. The sequence continues at coordinate 198,553,299 of CAXIVR010000001.1, read as the reverse complement.
ACAGCGTGGTCCTTATCACTGGCAAATGCCAGAACGGCGACGGGCTATGTCCTTGGTCTTATACCCTGGATAAACGTGTACAACCAGCTGAACTCTAAATATCCTCATTAACTGTTTCTTTTTCTTCTTTTCTTACTTGGAGGCCTTGAGTATTCTGGGTTTACTGAACGTACGTGTATATTAATATATTCATTTACTCATATTTTCTTGCTCCTTTTTAAAAATAAATATAGGGACAAATTGACATTTGTTTTCATTTTGGGGACCCGAGACTTTCCGAATATCTAGAACGTCCGTTAATTGATTGATTGACTTTTCGTGATTCAGGGCGCGTCAACTGCTTTGGCCATTATACCCGGTTGTGTAGTGCATGTTTTTTCTCGGGAGATGGCGGTGATCTTCCCCCGCTGGATGGCGAGATCCGGCGCCGACTTACCGTCGGCTAGTAGGGTTTCCCCCTAACCAGGACTCTCCCACCAACGGGGCACCGCCCCAGCCGGGACAAGCTCTAACTCCCGACAGGTCTCCCGGAATGTAGTAGTGCAGTGCATGATGGTGTAAGTGTGTGCGTGTAAGGGGAGAAGATAGGACAAGGAAGAGGAAGGCCAGATCGCGCGCGGTCCGTGGCCCGTTTGTGAGGGTACTGCTCCGGCATTCGCCTGGTGTTGATAAAAAAAACACGGAAAACTACCGATTAGAGCAGCTGGCCTCTACAATTCTTATACAGACAGCGACTGAATTGGATCTAGCGGAAAAGCTAGTGTCGAAAATCGTGCCGCCGTCAGGACTCGAACCTAGGACCATCAGTTGATCCACTGAGCTATCCCTCCCGGTGCATACGCTAAGGTAGTATGTGCGTTTATTCGGTCACCTAAAAATATATTAAATGGAATTAAAGTGTCTGTTAAAGATGGTACGAAAAATTGCCCCGTATTGGTCTAATTTCTTAATAAAATAAATGGAAAGTATTACAAGCATCTATGAAAAAACTTTCTCGGGCATATGTGTTCTGAAGATGTTAAAGAAAATATCCGATCAATGTACTTTTTGTTTGATTCTATACATAGTAATTTTGTTTAGGAATCCAATGATTTTAAAATGTAACATACCTTATATATATATATATATATATATATATATATATATATATATATATATATATACCGGGCATTCTGAAGAGTAATAAATTAAGAACTGCTGCAACATTGATAGCAACTGGAAGTACTGGCTCTCGGCGTACGAGCTTTGTTGTACAAATCATGCTATAGTCGTACTACAGCAAGATTAGTACATCAGTTTTACAGTACTGCTGTATTCATGCTGCTATTTGTACAGCAAATCATGTTATAGTACTTTCACCTCTCTTTACGATCATAAATCGCACCAACTTAAAAATTTGTGTCACACACAACCGCCAACTATTTTTCGATAATTCACTTTCTTTGCAACCCATGGGGACATATATTTAACGTAGAGAGAAAAGTATGAGAGCTGAAGTCAACATAACCTATGAAAATGAAAAGTCATACGAAATACTAAATTGAATATTAAATCCTTTTTTTCTAGAGCAACCCGTAAGTTCTTATCTTTTAATTGTTTACAGATAATTATTTCAATTCTACATCCACATTTACAAGTAGCTATTGTTAATTTATAGAGTTAATAAATGATTGAGTATATGACTAACAACTGGCACGAACATGCTACCTAAAAGGGAAAACGAGGACAGGCAAAGGACAAGAAACCGACTGCCGCTGCCACTGCGGCCCCTGCTCTGCTGAGTTGCGCGCTGCTTATCATATAATTCCACTCCTCCCTTGTGATTGGTCCAGTCCTTAAACACGAAGAGAGGCCCACTGTATCTTATGACTACTTACCAACTTGTTGGTCACCCGGAGATGAATCCATTTCAGGCGTAGGCTGGGTGATAATGACCTGCTGAGGCGCCAAGAGGAATACAGGAACATCCGGGGGCGTAAACACTGGCGGCGCCGACCCAGGTGGCTCATCCTCTCCCTGCAATCGAGTGAACATCACGTACGTTAATGTATTATGCGGTTCCGATTTAAATAACTTATATTATCTCCGGCTTTGTGAATGATAAAGTTTCATTACTGAGAAATATTTATGTCATATTTAAATGTAGAAGATATTCACTTCGAAATAGCGTTCAAGTTTTGGAAAAAATAGATGTGTAAGAGAATAAGTGCGTTTAAAAATTCATTTCTCAATTTTTCTCTCACGTTTATCAATTACAAGAGTTTTAAATTATTATCCAGTATAAGAATTCTCCACCCAACTTAAATAGAGGAATCGTTGAAAAGAACGTTCTTGCAGCCACAGCTTTCTGGGTACAATGTTGTTACGTACGGAAATGTAATTTGAAGGTGAAAGGCGAGAATAGCAACGGGCAGTAAAAATCACCACCTCTCCTTTAAATCTCGATAAGTGGGTGTGGTCCTCCAATTGAAAATATTGCATTTTTACGGATTCGTTAAGATAATTTCCATTGCAAATGACCGATATTAAAACACAAATCATGCAAGAAAAGTAAATGCAATCATAGAGAACTTTCGACTAAATAGGGGAGAGTTGGGTTAACTGGTCCACTTTTTTAATTTGCTTTAAAATGTTCTTTACTTGACCAATACACGTGAAATTTCGCTTGATATTTCAATAAGGCTTTCTCTTTATATTGTGGGAACAAACATCATTATTTTGTCTACAATTCTTGTCAAATATGGAATGTTTTATACATTTGCAATAGGACCAGTTAACCTAACCGGTAAAGTTAAGTGGACCGGATATTTAAATAAACTCTGACTGTCATTTTAATGAAAAAAAATTTCTACACATTGCTATAACCTTTTCTACACATAAATGGAGAAAATGCTTAGTGAAGATTGTACTCTTACAAATTCACGTTAAGATAAATCATGACTTTAAATATTTCCCTGCCGTCCTTCAGCAGGCATGAAAACTTTGCAACAATATCTACTGTTGAAACCAAAGCATTTTGCATGGCAAGGGTATCAATTGATATCAATTTTAATTGCAAATCTGCAAATACTACATTCGAAAAATATAAAGGGGGTAACTCGACCGGTAACTCGACTCGACTTAACCTAATGCCCCGGCGGTCCAGTTTACCCCACAGCACATATTTTCTTTATATGACCGAAAACAAACAAGCCGCGACGTATTATTAAAAATAAAACACACAATTATAAAGTAGAAATTCTAACAATTTAATGTAGTGTGAATATTTTTCTTGTAGTTGTTATTCAATCGCAATAAAACTGCAAAGCAGATGAGTGTTATACTTCTGATCTTTCAGAAAAAAAAAAGCCATGCTGTACTCAACAATCAAGGCCTGCAACTAATGAAAGTGTCTTAGATTATCAGTCCCGTCATTCTAAGAATGCCATACAGTGGAAAAAGCAGAAATCACGTCCCACCAACATTGAAAAGCTTAACCTAACCGGTTAAGGAGAGTAAGCTCTCCCCAACCTATTTCCACAAGTACTTGCATCAGTATATTTCGTGAGCAGCTGAGATTTTGTAGAACTCCTTCAACAGGCACGTTAGACAGATAAAGTCCGTAGCTCTTTTGCCAACGAAATAGTTTTCTTACGCGCAAATGAACTTTTGTTGCTATCAAATGTTAAAATTCCCGTTGCTACCTTTATTCATAATGCAAATACGATAGCGAAACAGAGGGGAAAAGAATTCTGAAACTCTAAAAGGGGGGAAAATCTTTTCCTACAACACATAATTTATATGGTTCTTGACGATAAATAAAACTACTGGTATCACGTCACATACTTTCTCGTATTATCTATTTATTTTTATTTATTTATTTAGTCAAAAACAGTAAAAAACTGTATGTGACGTATGGGGGAGAAAATCATCTGCGCACGCTTTCATGAGTTTTAGAATTACTTCCCAACAATTTAACTATTAATAGTTGAAGATGAAAAATAATAATAATAATAATAATAATAATAATAATAATTATTATTATTATAACAACAACAACAAATTTAAAAAAGCGAGGGATTAACATTTCAAAAACTAGATATTTTCGTTGCCAAATAATAAAAAAACTTATTTTTAACGGTAAAGGAACAAACAGATTTGATTTTTCTGTATTGTTAACAAAATAGAAACTCACCCTTAGCTCTACTACCACTACAAGCAAAAGGAAACTTCAACAAAACGTGGGCATAGTGAAGCTACATTTACGTCCAGAAGCAAATCAAGGGGCCATCTCAGCATTTACTCAATGGATCAGGGAAACTGGACAAAAACCCGATGGAGATGGGGTCATTGACCCGGAAGTACATTATTTGTTACAGGCATAATGAGTTTTTTTTAAATTATATAATGCAAATGTAGACTAATTCACTATACTATATCTTGTTTTTGTTAAAGTAAACATTATTTTTCTTTTTGACTATCAGTATAGTCTCTAATTGTATAGAAACAGTTTTGCTTTAGAAAAGATTTTACTTTTAACTTAAATTTGTGTAGCAATTTCAATTGTTTAATTTCATCTGGCAATGCGTTGTAAAGTAACGCACATGTATTGTATGTGGATTTCTTGTAGTGAGCTGTTGATACTGACACTTGATGAACATGATTTCTACGTCGAGTGTTGTAACTATAAATATCAGTATTACATGAAAATAAGTTCCCACCGTTAAGTAAGTCAGTTTTGACAAATACTACAGACTCGTAAATAAATAGGCAAGGCAATGGTAAGATTCCAAGCTCAATGAAAAGAGGCTTGCACGGATCACGTGGATGGGATTTTTTCATTATTCGGATAATTTTCTTTTGCAATCTAAATGTCTGGGAACTAAAGGATGAGCTTCCCCAGAATATTATGCCATATCTCAGGCGGGAATGTACATTTGCAAAATACACGCAACGAGCTGCATGATGGCTGACAGAATTAGAATGAATTCTGAATGCATAACATAATGAGCTTAATTTAGTGTTTAATTATGTTATATGTACATTAATTTCAGGTTTGATTGAATTGAGAGACCTAGAAATTTTGTTACCTTAAATCAGCTAATTGCATATTGTTCATTTTCAATGGAGCATCGATTGCCGATTTGAACGCAAAATTGCATTGAACAGTTTTTCCTTCGTTAACTATTAATTTGTTATACAAAACCAATTTGAAACTTCTGAAATTGTACTATTTATTGTTTCTTTTTTGCAAAGAACATTCGTGTCATCGGCAAACAACTGTTCTTCCATTTTTAATAGATGAGGGCATATCGTTTACGTACAACAGAAAGAGGATAGGACCTAAGATCGAACCTTGTGGGACCCCATGTTCAATTGGCAAAGAATTGGAGAGATAAGTAAATAATGTCCTTTCGTGCCAGAACGGTATTTCTACTCTTTGAGATCGATGTTTAAGGTACGAGGTTATCCAATCTAGGGCAATACCACGAATTCCATAAGAAGGTAATTTTGAGAGCAAGATGTTATGGTTAATAACGTCAAAAGCTTTCGAAAGATCTAAAAATATCCCAATGGGTTCTTCATTTTTGTCTATTGATGAAGCAACATCTTTAAGGAAGGAAAAACTGGTAGTTTCCGTAGATTTTGATTTCCTGAAACCGTGTTGTGTCTGAAAACGCTTCGTTTTTCCTGAGAAAGGTTTCCATTCGCGTATAGAATAGCCTCTCTAATATTTTTGAGAAACTGACAAAAGAGAAATTGGCCGGTAATTTTGAATTTCATTTTTGTTCCCTTTTTTAAAAAGTGGCTTAATTTTTGCTGTTTTGAAAGTATCTGGAAATATTCCTGTGCACAAGGAAGCATTGAAAATGTCAGTTAATGGGTATATAATGGCAGGTGCACACGTTTTTAATAAACAATCCGGAAGTTCATCTAAACCTGATGAATATTTATTTTCTAATTTACTGACTATTCTGAGGAAGTTTCGTAAATAAACATCGTGCCGAAATTGTTTTCGGATGCATATGATGCTGAATTTTGTGTTTTTTGTGTCTTCGTAAGATCAACCGCAATTCTAGAAAAATGTTGGTTGAAGAGATTCGCAACTTTTTCGGTATTTCTTGTTTCTCTTTCATCCTTTAAAACAACATTCTCTACGAAATGTCGTGATGACGTGGTCGAATTTTTAACGATGTTCCACATTGCTTTAGTTTTGTTTCTAGCGTTCAAATTATCCTCATTATTTTTCATTATTTCATTATTTTTTATTTTCATTATTTCCTTATTATTATTATTATTATTATTATTATTATTATTATTATTATTATTATCGGGAACAGCAACATAATGTAACGTAATATACAACAATATCAATTAAAATTAAGTGAAAACTGCGAATTGTTTGCAAACTAGTGTGCATTCAACCATTTAAATATTTAATATTGAGGAAAAGATTGCATTAAAAAAAACTCAAAATTAAAATACTTAAGGTGTAGAACAGGTTCGAAAATACGTTTGTTGAAATACACATTATTAAGCGAACATTGCTCTCTCAACTAAAACGTCTTCATAAAATATCAAAAATAAATTGCGTACTTTTTTATCGCAATCTCACTCAAAATCGAGCTAACACTAGTCATAATTTCAAAAAATTGTAATAACCTTAGTTCAAGGTACATTTTGAAACATTTCATTACGAAAAATATTTATTTGAATAACATACTAATTGTTAGAGGGAGTAAAAAGTAATTTTTACCATTGCAATTTTCGTAATTTGAACTGAAAATTGGACTTATGCTATTTTAAGCGCGCTATGATCCATTCCAGCAAAAATTGTCAGGAAAAAATTATAAACATTTTTGAGAAGATTTTAAAAATGTAGACTTTATGGAAAGTACTCCCAACAATTCAAAAATCCGTTCCAAATTCAAGAGACAACAATATATGTCAAAAATGTTACGGAATATCCATTTTGTTGAAAATCCTGCAAATTGTTTACGCACTAGTGTTATCAGACGAATGGACAGATAGATACACACATGGACGATCAGACGGAAGCACTAATGCCACATAGATGGACACAGGCAGAAGTAAAACGGACAGACGGACGGAGAGACGGGCGGGCAGACGGGCGGGCAGACGGGCGGGCAGACGGGCGGGCCGTCGGGCGGGCAGACAGGAGGGACAGCGGGCCGAGGACGGGCCGAGGACGGGCCGAAGACGGGCCGACGGATGGACAGGTAGACGCACACATTGACGATCAGACGGGTGCACTAAGACCACATAGACACTAAGACACAGGCAGAAGTAGAACGGAAAACGGACGACAGACGGGCGGCAGTCGGGCGGGCAGACGGACGGGCAGACAGACGGACTGACGGACGGACGCACGGGCAGAGGGAGAACGGATGGATGGATGGACAGACGGACGGGCAGACGGATGGGCATACGGATGGGCAGAAAGAAGGGCAGACGGATGGACTGAGGGACGGACGCACAGACTCACAGGGAATTTCAATACTCAAAGTTTATTTTTTTCTAGTTATTTCGCGGAAGTGATGTTCGTGCAAACCAGTATATTTACTTTCTCACTACCGATTACGCCAGGCTTGCACAAGGGCCCCATCGACGCGCCCCACAATGGCGGTGGCAGCCCTTCCGCGCCCCACCGCTTCTAGTGAAAGATTTACATTTGGGGCAAGTGACCGCTGCCCGAGCCCTCGGTGGGGGGAAAGCCCTGTGGCTTTAAGTGAGAAATTTGTTGAATCATGTCGAATTTGACAACTAAGGACTTGATATAACAGCTGTTGTTTCTGGAGAGGGAAGGTTTCGTTTTGTATACTATTATTTCAGGTTAAATAGCTCAACAACTCCCACAAATTTCATGTTCAATCTTTAGTGTTGCAACTGATTTTGAAACTATTTGTAATTTAAATAACAAGAACAAATGTTTAAGATTATCATTGTAATAATTATACGCACTTCAAAATTTTTGGTTTAATATTTCAATGTTTATCTGGTAATTTTATTTGAATAAGGAAGAAAATAGAAACATAGTTTGAGATAATAATAAGAATAAAGAGAACAAAATATTTTAAAAAAACACAATCATATCGTTTTGATTAAACAAAAATGACAATGTTTCACATTTTTTTAAAAAAAAATTAGAATCAATATTGGGCGAGAGTGTGCGTGCCGCTGCCACTCGCATTGCCGACAACAATTGTGAGTGTCATTCGGCCTCTGGACTTGTTTTTTTTTGTAAGTTAATGTGGGAGAAACATTGCTCACCGATATAAGTGGAACCGAACATTGACAATACCCGTGCCGTTGGGACGATTCTCAACTACTGAAAGAAAAATCTGGAAAGCAGAAAAGTGAAGGGACTTCGGGGATTATGCAAACTCTCCCGGTTCTCATGGGGCGCCGTGGGGCGCGGGCTTTCCAGCGCTCCAAGAAGGGGCACAAATGGGGCTCTGGCATACGCAGTAGAGAGAAAGTTCAGTAATGTTGCGCGGTTTGGTTTGGTTTGTTGGTTAGTGATTCCGGGCGCGTCAATAGCTTTGGTCATTGGTCCCGTAAGTGTGTAGTGCATTTTCCCCTCGGGAGATGGCGGTGATCTTTTCCCGCCGGATGGCGAGATCCAGCGGAGACCTACCGTCAGCTAGCGGGGTTTGTACCTAACCAGTACTCTCCTACCGAGGAGTGTTGGTACGACTGGTTAGTGCAGCGTCAGTGTTTTTCGAGCTCCTCGGCAATGCAGTTTCTAAGGCGAATCAGCTTGTTAATAGCGGCAGAAGGTAAGAAGAGCGGACAGCTTGTTTGTTAAGAGCCCCAATTATTGTTAGGAGTGTGGGGCAAGTCCGTGTGCGCGTAAGTAAGGAATTTCGGCGGCGTAGGAGTAGCGCGTCCCCCGCCATCTTGTCCTTGAGCGGTGTCCTTGAAAGGGTATACAGTGCTATCTAGCGGCTTAAGTTTTCATTACGCGATACTAGCGCCCTAGTGGGCTGGTGGTCTAACTCTCGCGCCATCTTGTCCTTGGCAGCCAGGGTGTGTGCTCTGCGCGCGATCTAGCGGACTGGGAGACAAGGTAGTGATTGGGAGCGCCCCTGTGGGCTGGCGGTAGAACCCGTGTAAAGTATCCGCGCCCGGAAGATGCCATTTGCAGGTAGCTGGTTCGGTGATTACGTGGCTGTATATGTCTGCATTTGTGTGTTCCCTGTACCTAAGTGGACTCCTGCCACGACTAAGATGAGTGATCAGAGCACTCTGACACTACAAGATGGTGCCTCTGCGGATGAACGGGAGGCTGGTGATACACCTCAGGAAACTCCTGGGAATGAATTAACTTTGATAATGGGTGAAAATACGCAGATCTCTGACGGCGTGCCCCAGCAGTAGGCTCGGTAGCAATGATAAGAAATCAGAGAAATTTCTAAGTCACGATGGTCTTGTTAAGCTTGCTCCCGCACAAATGCCTTTATATGTGAAATGCGGGCTGTAATCGAGAAGATGGTGGAGGATAGCGAGAAGCTTACCTCAGCCATTAAGAAGGCACAAAATACCAAATCAGAAATAAAAAGTGGGGTGAAGAGCCTTGAAACCACCTCGGAACAACTGCTCGCTCGCTGGAAGGAATGGGAAGAAGATACTGTGAAACACGCCTCTAACGTGTCGGCAGAAGAACGAGCTCAGGAGGAAAGAGCGAAAGAAAAGAAAGAGATCGGTGTCCAGGTGGATGTAAATGATAAGGAACTGGAGATTGAGGATGTGATTGCGGGCGCGGGAAATTGCTGATCTTGCTCCAATTCTAGATAGGATGTGGCCAGAATCAGTTTTTGAAACCACTTGTATAATGACAGGAAACCTCGCCAAAGTGAAGGAAAACTGGGATATTGCGGTCATCACCAGCCCTAACGAGGAGGCAAATAAAATGCAAAATAGTTTGAAGCATATCTACCGGATGTATCCAACCTTGTTAGTGGAATGGAAGAAGGGAAGATAGAATTTGTCCGCACTGCAACAAAGACTGTAACCAGTCGAGGAGGGAGGAGAAAATATTAGATATCTGTATCTAATACCATTTGCAGTCGATACAAGTGGCGTGAATGATATTGAAACACTACACTGTGTGTTAAAGCAATGGAAGCAAACACTACAGTCACAAGAGAGAAGCAAGATTGCTGTCTGCATCCCACAGGGCCTCGATGCCTCCTATACAAGGAAGATTCTGGAATGGATGTTCCGGCATAGCGGTGTGGAAATTGGAGTCCTGACCGCAGGAAAACGAAACAAGACATGAACCCTCGGCTAAGGAGCGGAAGAACACCCAGAAGAGCGCAGCAGGACGGGAAACCGTGCTCTGCAAGGCCAACGGGAAAACATATGCTGACCTGCTGAAATCAATGAAGGAAGGGATAGACCTAGATAAACTAGGTATAAAGATAAAGAGCATCCGTAAGACGGGAAAGGAAGACTTGATGCTAACCATTGACGGCCAAGGAAAGGCCAAAAGTCTTAAGGAAGAGATAAAATCTTCAATTGAAGATGTTGTAGTAAGTTTAAGGAAGAAGTCAGCCACTCTAATGGTATATGGTTTGGACCCAACAACGACGAAAGAGGATTTAAAAGAAGCAATCTGCGATGAAGCACACATTGAAGAGGAAGAGGTTAACGTGGTATCGCTCAGGCCCGGAAGATACGGAAACCAAAATGCTACAGTGGTGATTCCTGCAGATACAGCTCCAGCACTTACTCGAGGGAAAGAAATTCGAGTTGGGTGGTCGTACTGCTACGTGAGAGAAAGGGTTGACCTCGCAAGGTGTTACAGATGCCACGGCTTCGGACACAAGGCGAAACAATGCAAGGAGGAAGTAGATAGAACTCAGTGTTGCTTAAACTGCGGGTGCAAGGACATCAGGCAAAGGTGTGTGAAAATGAGTCCTTCTGCACAAAATGCCAGAAGCAAGGACACAGGGCCGACCAAATGAAATGCCCGGAGTTCAGGAAACTTGTATTCCAAGCGAAGACAAGACGAGCATAGTCGACCAAAACATGGCAAGACAAACAGTAAGAATTATACAAGCCAATTTAATGAGGTCGCATGCTAGCCACGACATGATGCATGCGACGGCATTAAATATGAGCGTAAACATAATTCTAGCCAGCGAACCCAACAAGGCAAGGATAAGTAATGAAAACTGGATAAAGGATAAAAGAGGCGACGTTGCAGCATTTTTCTCAATAAAAATCTAGACGTTCGCCACTTTAGAGCAGAAGAGGGATACTTATATATCCAGATGGGAGAGAGCCATATTTACTGCTGCTACATCTCGCCCAATATCCCCGTGGACACGTTTAAAAAAGATGTCGACACAATAATGAACGACTACAAAGATAGAGGAGGAGAGTCAATAATCTTGGGTGACATGAACATTAAATCACCACAGTGGGGATCACCACCTCCGTCAAGGTGGCACCCCCACTTAATGGAAATTCAAAAACAACTAGCTTATAATTTTGTACTAATTATGTACTAATTTTGTACCAAAATAAAAAATTTTGTACTAAACTATAAACCACTAAAAAACGGCGTTCAAAAGTGGGGGTGCCAGCTTGACGTCAAGCTGGCACCCCCACTTTTCACAAATGAAAAATCAACTAGCCCATAATTATCTACTAATTATGTACTAATTTTGTACCACAATTAATAATTTTGTACTCGATTATAAACAATTAAATACTCGGTTTAAAAAACCATCTTTGCACATATGTTTCAGATTTTTTAAAACCCATTTGAAATCAGATCTCGAAGTTCAAATTTCTACTATAGTTTGGTACTTCAGTAGTCTTCCCCGTGTAAAAGTTTCAAACTTTTATCTGGTCCCTCAACAGAGATATTAAAGGAAGAAAAAGGGAAATATTGCGTGTAGCTTAAAAGAAAAGTGTCGGCCATGACACTTTCCTTTTTTCACAAACTCAATATCAACTATCTCACACATATCTACAAATTATGTTCTAATTCTGTATCACTATAAATAATTTTGTACTCGATTATAAACAATTAATTAACCGGTTTCAAAAACCTTCTTTGTGCGTGCATTTCAGATTTTTTTAAAACCCATTTCAAAGCAGATCTCAAAGTTCAAATTTCTACTATAGTTTGGTATTATAGCAGTCTTCCCCGTGTAAAAGTTTCAAACTTATATCTGGTCCCTCAACAGAGATATTAAAGGCAGAAGAAGGGAAATATTGCGTGTAGCTTAAAAGAAAAGTGTCGGCCATGACACTTTCCTTTTTCACAAACTCAATATCAACTATCTCACACATATCTACAAATTGTGTTCTAATTCTGTATCACTATAAATAATTTTGTACTCGATTATAAACAATTAATTAACTGGTTTCAAAAACCTTCTTTGTGCGTGCATTTCAGATTTTTTTAAAACCCATTTCAAAGCAGATCTCAAAGTTCAAATTTCTACTATAGTTTGGTATTATAGCAGTCTTCCCCGTGTAAAAGTTTCAAACTTATATCTGGTCCCTCAACAGAGATATTAAAGGCAGAAGAAGGGAAATATTGCGTGTAGCTTAAAAGAAAAGTGTCGGCCATGACACTTTCCTTTTTCACAAACTCAATATCAACTATCTCACACATATCTACAAATTGTGTTCTAATTCTGTATCACAAAAATAATTTTGTACTCGATTATAAACAATTAATTAACCGGTTTCAAAAACCTTCTTTGTGCGTGCATTTCAGATTTTTTTAAAACCCATTTCAAAGCAGATCTCAAAGTTCAAATTTCTACTATAGTTTGGTATTATAGCAGTTTTCCCCGTGTAAAAGTTTCAAACTTTTATCTGGTCCCTCAACAGAGATATTAAAGGCAGAAGAAGGGAAATATTGCGTGTAGCTTAAAAGAAAAGTGTCGGCCATGACACTTTCCTTTTTCACAAACTCAATATCAACTATCTCACACATATCTACGAATTATGTTCTAATTCTGTATCACTATAAATAATTTTGTACTCGATTATAAACAATTAATTAACCGGTTTCAAAAACCTTCTTTGTGCGTGCATTTCAGATTTTTTTAAAACCCATTTCAAAGCAGATCTCAAAGTTCAAATTTCTACACTAGTTTGGTACTATAGTAGTTTTCCCCGTGTAAAAGTTTCAAACTTTTATCTGGTCCCTCAACAGAGATATTAAAGGCAGAAAAAGGGAAATATTGCGTGTAGCTTAAAAGAAAAGTGTCGGCCATGACACTTTCCTTTTTCACAAACTCAATATCAACTATCTCACACATATCTACAAATTGTGTTCTAATTCTGTATCACAAAAAATAATTTTGTACTCGATTATAAACAATTAATTAACCGGTTTCAAAAACCTTCTTTGTGCGTGCATTTCAGATTTTTTTAAAACCCATTTCAAAGCAGATCTCAAAGTTCAAATTTCTACTATTGTTTGGTACTTCAGTAATCATTCCCGTCCATTAATTTCAAACTTTTAACTCGTCCCTTAACAGAGATATAAAGTCGAAATTAGGAAAGTATTGCATGCCGCTTAGAAGAAAAATGCCGGCTATGGCACTTGTCTTTGTCTGAGACTCAAAAACAACTAGCCCATAATTATCTACTAATTATATACTAATATAATAATAATAAATAATTTTGTGCTCGACTATAAACAATTAAAAATTGACTTTAATTATGTACTTTTCGCGTACATTACGGATTTTTTGACACTTCAGGCAAGTGAACCGTTTTGAATATTTCAATGTAATTTTTTATATTGCAAATACTTGTGAAAGTTTTCTTAAATATTTAGGTAGTTTAGTTTTCTCAAATAAAAAGTCAAAATTGTGTATATACCGTTTTTCTTGAAGTTTTCCGATCCGAACCAACAACGGAAAGTTAGAAAACTCATTTTGATTCACAAATCATCACAACGGGCAGACAGGAAAAGTAGACTTTGAAAACGGAAATTGGTGTGGTAACTAGGGCCGGATTTCGAAATAGGCTGAGTAGACTGCATCCTAGACCAACAGTTTTATGTGCTACAATTCGACAATTTATTCAAAATTAAAAATGCATATTTGGAACGTTAATAAGTTTTTCCGTACGAATTAAAAAAATATTATGTGGAAATACGTAGTGATGGGTCGATACCTGAATTTCTCGATATTCGATACCGTTACCTGTCTGAGAGCTTCGATACTTGATACTGAATACCATACTACTTTAAAGGCTCAGCAGCAAAAATGGTTCAATCAGAATTGGAAGGATATATTTTGTTCTTCACAAATGCATACATGTACTATTTTAAAATTTAAAAACTACTGAGGTGAACATACCTTTTCTTATAGTTTTTAAAGATTATTATTAAGGAAAACTAAAATTCTAACTCTTTCTGAGTCCATTCTATTTCTTTTATTTGTCACGTATCAATCGAGCTGTACTGGAAAGTTTCTCCGCAAACACTGTAGCTGATGGAATGGACAGGTATCGAACAGCACTCTTTCTTAATTTAGAGAGAGTCATTTTGTTTTTTCCAGTAAGATAGTACATTTGCATCAGGAGGAAGAAAGTCCGCACATTTAGTTCAACTTCTTTTTCTGTGGTTTCGTATACACAGCATGATATTTCGTGGTCACTCTTCAGAATATTCCTACAAAGACACCACATGTCAATGCGTTTTCGGGGGTTCAGTAGTTGAGAATGCTTATAAAATTAATTAAATTAATTAAAATTTCGAACAATAAATGCTTACCTAATTTGAAATTTCTAATGTAGATAAAGGAAAATGAGTTATTCGGAATCATATACGGTACGGATTTCATTTTTTTTAACTGCTGAAATATCGGAAAATCGAAATCGTGATTATAGGATTGTTGTTTTCTTGTGGGCATGGTGTATCTAGGTTCAAGATGTTTAATTAATACCTTGAATCTATGGTCCTCCATAATAATGATTGATTGATTATCTTTCCGTATCATGTAAGCAGATTTCTTTTTTTTTTGGTTTCTCATTTAAATTCTTTGTGACCGAAAAATCGATGAGTGTTGGTTGATTTGTTTAGAGCTTGTTGATCTTGACAGGGCTGGCCATGGGTCATTAACTTCTACCACAAGTAAGTACGATCTGCGACGATTCCAACATCCGGTGCAACATTAGTTGGCTTGGCTCTCTTGTGTTCGGTGGAGCTGAATACTACCCGGTGTATTGATGTAACATGTTTTTTTTAAAATTAATAGTATTGTGTGATTTTCCACCTGGCAAAAATGTTTTTTTCATATTCTACAATTAGCACGATTGTAATCTTTCGAGTCCTCTTCAAAATAATTCCACACATCCTTTTTGATTATGGAATGCACTAATCTAGTCGTCTTTCGGCATTTTAAAATGCAGAACAGAGCTCCGTCAGATGCGTCGGAGGTGGGCTGAGGAGGGGTGTATTCTGGGAAGAAATCGAGCATTGCTAATCGTGCCTGTCGTTACTGGATTGCCGGGATCTCAAAGGAAGAATTTCCCAAAGCTGAATTGGTCGCGAATATCGTGCTATCTCAAGAGATGATGACAGGCGTGAGTGGGATGAAGAGCGGGGCACGGCGCTCGGACGTTGCAGCATTGGGTAATTTTAACGGCTGTAAGTGAATCCGAACAGACGGTCACTTCCTTGTTGCTAACAGAAAAAAAATTAGGAGAAATGGGAATGCCTTCTCTTTCGTAAATTCAGAAGAGAAGGCATAAATAATTGAAAGTATCGAAAAAGTATCGAGTCATTTTCCGAAAGTATCGATCGCTATCGATACCACCCGAGTATCGAGGGTATCGAGGTATCGAGAGTATCGAGGACCCATCCCTAGAAATAAGTATTAGTCTTTCTTCATACTTTCTAAAACTACAACATACAAATTCACAGCACGTAATATAACTTTCTTGAAGTGTAATCTAATTTGGTTTGAGATCACTGCATGGCGCAATGCGCAAGCGCAGGGATTCGATTATCGAGAACGAAGGATACTGAATCTTGTTCTGTTATCAAGTTGCGCCGACCGCGTCGAAAGAATGCTGGAGGAGTCAACGGATCTCTTGCCACCGTTTATCGCTCAAACCCGAAGCGGTCAGGCGGACCTCCGTAAAGTTTGAATCGCAAAGTTTTCAAAAATTATCGAAACTAGGCTCAAAATTTGTCGCTTTTTTGTCGCTAATTTGTTACGCAAAAAAAAATTTGTCGCTCTTCATTTGACCCTGGTTTTAAGATTCGGCTAACTTGATATCAAGTTAGCATCGCAAACTTAAGAAAACCAACTAATTACAGACATAAATAAAAAATAACATAAGAATTTGTCGCTTTTTTGTCGCTCCAGACTTAACAAAAAACAAATTTTGTCGCTCTTCAAAATAAAAAAATTTTTCGTAAACCCGGAAAAATTAAAAAAAACCAAAAATTACAGTCAAAAAAAAAAAATTTTTTCCCCCGAGCAATTTACTATGATATTATAAAGCCATAGGAATTGGTCGCTTGTTTTTTGCTCAAGAGTTCCCCCAATCTTTTTTCTTTTCTATAAATACCGGAAATGCGAAATTTTACTATTGGATATTATAAAGACCGACAAGTTCTGAAATATTAAAAAGTACGTCTATATGGCACTTATGTCATTATATGATTTAGTTATCCCCATTAACTAAAACAGTAGCAAGGGCCTACAGTTCGTGAAATCTCATTGTAAAACGTGTAAGGCGAAGTATATTACACACATTAGAACAAAATTTATCCATTTTTCTTTTGCATGTATCCGCTACATCAGTTTTCCTCTAAAAACAATTCCATTCTTTTACTGCTCCATTACGTAACTTTCTGCACACTACGCATTTTAATTCGTATGGCTTACATACGTACTCTCTCATGGTACGTACATGAGAAAATAATACGTAGAAGAATTAGATTTCAATCATAGTACCCCGTATCACCTGTTTCATTATAGTGGATAAAGTAATGTTTCGAATTAACAAAACTTTTTTTAAAAAGCAACGAATCAATTCGGGATCATAAGCCTGAACTTTATAGAAATCTGGAAATTCCAACGTTTTTGTTAGACTTCTATCGGCAATTTGAAGTTGCAATCTTTGAACATTGTAAACCAAGAATTAAACATTACTGACCGTAAATAAATTTAATTATACCAAAATCCATTGCCGAATAGAAAGCAAACGTCAAATTAGAAGTACTTTTTAGTCATTTAATTCATTATTACGTAGCATTACTGCAAATTCGAATCTGAAAGGTAAATCTTTACGCCCGGCCTTTCGAGACGGATGTCATTTACAAAGCTTTAGCGACACCTGCCCTGGCGAAAATAGACAAGGCTTGCCGGAGATTAACTCACTGGCGGATGGAAGGCTCGAAAAAACCCACAAGAAGAATGTCACAGAGGGAGAGGGTGCGCTGACGCCCCCATGTTTTGGAATTTCCTGGAAGCTCTTAATATATTTTACATTCCTTAATTGCCATTTGCTAAGCACAAGCGTCTCCATTATTTGAAAGTTTATTCTTCTCTATAGGAACATCCAGTCCTTTCGGTACTTAGAATTCAATGCCAGGAATATTTGACAAGTTGGTGCCCGCACTTCTCTGAAATTCAAACTCAAATATTCTATAATATTTTTACCAATTACTGTAAGTACTAATTTCCTACCGCAATAAAAAATTGTACTACATTATAAACAATGAAAAAACCTCGTGAAAAAGTAGGGGTAGGCAACTTTACGTAAACCTGACACTGCGATTGCTAAAAATTTAAAATTGTAATAATGCCATAATTATGTATTTTAAAACCCCAAATTTTTTTTACTTCATTCTAAGCAAATAAGACAGGAGTAATGCCAGATAAAGGTACAGTAGTATAATATTTCCACTCCTCTCCTATTTGTATATATTATAATCCCGCCCACGCGTTGGGGGCACCTGTAATGTAATATACTCTGCTTTACAATCCACCTCTCTGGTACCACGACGCCTCACGTCGCTGGTGCCAGTGTAATATTATATCTTATATATATAATCCCGCTTTTAATTATTCTCTTATTAAATCTCACGCCCACTATCTTGCCCTGCCCTAGCCCTAAATTATAATTGGGTGCCGCATTATCAATTGCCCGTACCTCTGCTAGCTCGTCCTATTATCTGTTCCTTACCGTGTCGTAGTTCGCGCGCTCACTCCATACGGAGTTGAAGTAAGGGTCCGCTTCGTTCGTGCCTGGGTCAACACTCATACCATTACAAAATAAAAAGCATGGAATCACGGCAATTATGAGCCATTGGGATGCTCATGCATTTAATTTTGGACTTATCTTAGCTGATGGCTCTTTCGTGAACACCATCTGCCCCTCCAACTTACAAAACATAACAACACAAATATATATAAACACCCAGGAAGAAAAACATATAAACATACACACTGAAAATACAATACAATGAGAAACAAATCTCATCCATCCATCAGAATGCGCATTCTGTCGTGACCTTATTTCTTATCCTTAGCCTAATAGCATAACTTGGTCTTCGACAGAACTTCTTTTGAATGGAGCGTAAACAAACCAAAAAAAATACAGTTTTTGCACAATGCGTGCCACTTCCCTTTTCTGCAGCGATGTCACCTTCTATCAGCGCCCGTCGCTGGTAGTTGTCACGTGCGTTATTCACGCACGCGATTCTCCGTTCAGCTGCCACCAGATCCTCTACGGTTCCCTTCTCCGTTTAAGACATGCCAATGCATCCACGACTATTGTTTTTTCTTTGTCTTAATCGCGTCTTCCCTGAACGTTATTTCTATATGTCGCGATATCCCTATATATCTTTCGCGACGCTTCTATTTTCTGACACCTAATTTAAGTAAATATTTCCTATGCAGATTTTTTTTTCGTGAATTTCTCAATGAATTTAACTAAATTTTCGATGCACTCGGTTTAAACAATTATTCCTATGTAACCAAAATAACCTATTAACTTTTTGCACGACACTTCCGCGAAATTTCTCAAAAATTCAACACAACATGAAAACGTGTGTGATCGTCCTTAGATCCGAACTCATTCTGTCTGTAATCCAGTTCACATTGTTGGTCCCTACAATCCAAGTGACTGTCTTTTTTCCAAACATATGCCAATCACCATAATAAATGTTCAAAAACTCTTACATTTTTGCTTTTTTCGGGCATTTTGCGTCTTACATAAATTCCCCCCGCACCGTAACTAATTTTGCTCTGCTCTAAATATTTTTCCCTATAATTCCCGTAAGTTTGGCCAAAATCCACCCAGGCATTCACTGGATATTCAACAAAATTCTTCTTGTTATATATTTTCAGGAGTACAACAATGAGTTCCGTCTTTCATCTTCGTCATGTTATGCATGCAATGTATACCATTTATAATATTTACGGAACCCGTGGCTCGAATAACGTGGTTTTTGCTTTAAAACGTTTCTAAATTTAAGTTCTGTTCATCGTTCATCACGCCTATTTCCGCCCCTTATGCTTTCTTGTATCACGCTTTTAATTATGGTTACGCGGCGCTGTTGTCTATTGTTTCTTTCATTTCTTTTAATTCCTCCTTGCTCACATAAAGGTTCCATGCCTTCTTGCGGGCTCGGCCCCACAGATCATTACAGTAGCATCTCCTGTCAAAAAAACTCATGTCACGCAACCAAAAATACGATACAATGCGAACGAAATTATTCATTAACTTTTTATCAAAATAAAATGCTTTGTAAACTGATGCATACAATTTTTATTTTCTCGCTACTGCATACGCAGTATATTCTAGGAATGGTTCATGGTTGTTGGTCATTTCATTAAAAAAGTTTCTTATTCGCCAACGTTTCGGAACTTTATTGTTCCCTCATAGGGCTTGCTAAGGATGAATTTAAGAAATTATTAAGTGAAAAAGAGATATTATTTGCTATGATATTAGAAAAAGAGAAAATATAGCCATCTAAAACTAGTAGCGCCTAGAAACCAATCTCACCCAAACTATATTCTAACTAATTTTAGGTAAATTACTCTTTAAAATGCTCTATTCCTGAATTTAGGCTCAGTGAATTTTCCAAAAATTGCCGATTTCCAAATCTGGAAAATACAAATTCGCAAACTAGGAAGACAGCAAAGAACTTAGTTTAAACTCTAAGAAAAAATATTCCGGCATCTATATTCCAAAAATTAGGGCTCTACAAATAGAAACAGTTAACATGCGTTCTTATGGAAGGAAATGATGGTTTGATTAACAGTAAGTAAATATTTATATTAGAAGATTTTGAAATAAGTACTTCTGTTTCATTGAATAAAAGGTAAGTACTGGATTTTAGTTGATTGTTTATCCACTTTGATTGTCTAAAGTGAAACGAAAGACGAATCACCTCTGGTTTTAAGAGTTTTTTTTTTAACTTTTATTTTATATTTATTTTTATACAATATTTACATGTACTAGCAGCCCCACCTTATAAATATATATATATATATATATATATATATATATATATATATATATATATATAATAATAATAATAATAATAATAATAATAATAATAATAATAATAATAATACATTTGAATTTCATTATCAATTCATTTATTCAATGAACATTTCTAATAGAATTGTGAGTGAGTGAAAATTCAGATTCTTGTCTTTCATGGCATACCTTTTTGTCATCACAATAAACATTTAACAGTAGAATAGCAAAATGATATTATTTTATGAAATCTACTAACAAAATTGTAAAGAAAAGAGGAGTGAAGATTGGGAATTTTGCCTGACGGAAAAGCTGTCCTTGTAAGAAGGAAGTAAGAAAGGACTTTTCATTGAGCTTTCTACCTGCAGCATCCTGCCACCCTTTTAATCCCGCAATGCTACCTGTCGCGCACGAAGCGACCCCGCCCACTCGGCTGGGAATGAACCCTCAGGTGACGTCAAGTACTGTGCTCTGGAAAAACCTTGTGTTGTTCATTGAAGCGGCGGATCCCATGGACAAAAGGCGGCGTTTCTCCACCCCATCGTGTACTGCATATTTCACACGAAATCTTGAGAACCTTGACGGGCCAATCTACCTACAAATAATTGCCTCTTTCCACCCTCTCATGATATTTCATATATGGTATCTTAAAAAGTGAAAGGGCTTACGTTCTCGCATTTTGAAAGTAGAGAAACACGTGTGTATTAATATGTAATGATACTTAATAACATGACAAACGCAGCCCTTATATACGTTTGATTTTGGTTAATAAAGCCTGATTTCGAAAGATTATAACAATCTATGCTATTTCTGGTAATCGGTTTACATTATGTTGATGAACAAAAGATGTTGAACAATTTTTATGGCATGGTAAAATTAGAAAATACTAACATGGCGTTCCTTAATATTCCCAAACTATGAGGAAATGTCGTAGGCAATAATTTAGAATATATTCATTTATACAATAGATCGTTTATGTTGGCTTTTTTCAGTCAAATTCACATTTTAAATACTGAATTTGACATAAATACACATTTTTCACGTTTTCTTAATGTTTCACATCCATAACGCATCAAAAAGTTATGTACAGTAAAGTATGTATTGTAAAGTCTGGAGCGACAAAAAAGCGACAAATTCCTATGTTGTTATTTTTTATTTATGTCTGTAATTAGTTTGTTTTCTTAAGTTTGCGATGCTAACTTGATATCAAGTTAGCCGAATCTTAATACCAGGGACAAATGATGAGCGACAAATTTTTTTGCGTAACAAATTAGCGACAAAAAAGCGACAAATTTTATTCTAGTTTCAATAATTTTTAAAAACTTTGCGATTCTAACTTTACGGAGGTGTGGGTGAGTGCCCGGCGAGTCCGAGGGATGTGGGTGTGACGTACTGGGAAATAACACAGACGACTGATTCTAAATAAAAAATGTACATATATTTACACAATAATTTACAAGTTGAATTTACTAAACGAAAAAATCTCTGGCAACCTTTCTATCCCCTTAGCCGCGAAACCCCGCGACCGTCTCCAGGCCTAGCCCAGGACCACTGCTCCAAGGCAGGCAAGCAACGCGTGGTGCGAAGCTGTCGGACACTGAGTCCCTTAACCACCGTTATCACATGGCCTGAAGCCAAACCGGTCTTCGCCTGGAAGGCCGCGTAGGGCCTGAGGTGATTGAACGGCGGGAAGCCCAGCATATCATAAGGATTTGTATTTGGCCTGTGCCGTCGATTATGAAGTGGGAAATGGAGGTGGAGTTAGTGGAGAAACATGACTTTGGGCAGTGTAGTGTAAATTCTAGAGGTGAGATGTTGTTGTATAACCAGAGATTGGAGTTTAGGGAGCTAAATAATGTGGGTGGAGGTTTATTTATAACTTCGGGGTAGAAAAATCGTTTAGCGTCGTCAGTATGATCAGTGAAAAGAGAACATAGACATGATAAGGGTGATTGTTCAATAAACTTTGTTCATTAAACATCTTCAAAGTGCATATCATACTTTATTAACAACCACTCATATTATTCCTTCCTGCATGATAATGTCATTCAAATTAGTTAGTCTAAATTTTTATACATCATTTTGATGAGCATTTAGCATTTGGCTTATTTCAGAAAAGCATCCTGAATGGAAAAATAACTAGAAGAAAACGAGGCGCCACAAATTTATTACAAACTAGTCAGAACTTATTGTGCCAACAATAGAAAGTCAAAGCAAGGACTCCATAAAATAATTATTCAGTCAATGCTGAATATAATTCACGAGAACACCCAAAGTATCTCCAATTATTATATGGAATCAGCAAAAAAGAAGGTTTACATATGTACTCCAAAACTTAGTAAAACGCCAAAGGCTGTGCATGGTAAATATACACAAAAT
Organism: Teleogryllus oceanicus; assembly: GCA_964035755.1. Taxonomy (NCBI): domain Eukaryota; kingdom Metazoa; phylum Arthropoda; class Insecta; order Orthoptera; family Gryllidae; genus Teleogryllus; species Teleogryllus oceanicus. The sequence continues at coordinate 198,530,430 of CAXIVR010000001.1, read as the reverse complement.
AACTGTAATAAACATCCTTTAGTAACCAGAATATGCGACAAATAATTATAAAAAAATATATTTAGTACTTGTATTCCTCCATATGTTTTTGTAAATAATAGAAAGTTATTTTAACAAAGGAACAATATGATGCTAAAAAGGACACTTTTAATTTAAGCAACACGCACTATTTCCCCATTTTATACTTTACTATCTCTGTTGGGGGACGAGATAAACTTTTTAAATTATTACACGAACTAGATCACTCTAGTTCCAAACCTTAGTAAAATTTCAGCACTGCGGTCTGATTACAAATGGGTTTTATTAAATTCAAGATATACACGAAACATGCACAATTAAAACCATTTTTAATTGTTTATAATCGAGCACAAAACGATTTATTGTGATACAAAATTAGTACATAATTTGAACATAAGTATTTAAAAGTTGATTTTGAGATTCTGTCAAAGAAAAGTGACTTGGCGATCTCTTATCTTTTAAGCTGCATACAATACTTCCCAATTTGGACTTTAATGTCTCTGTTGCGAGACAAGACAAAAATGTGAAATTATTACACAGAATCAACCATTAAGTACCAAACCATAGTAGAAATTTCAATATTGACTTTGGATTAGAAATCTGATTTAATAAATTAATGAATATATGCGAAAAGTACATTTTTGAAACCGGTTTTTAATTATTTATAATCGAATACAAAATTATTTATTGTAGTAAATAATAAGTAGATAATTATCAGACAGTGAATTTTGAATTAATGACGTAGGGAAGTGTCATTGCGGGCACGTTTCATTGAAGCTGCACGCAATATTTCCCTTTTTCTGCCTTTAATATCTCTGTTGAGGGACCAGATCAAAGTATGAAACTTTTACACGGGGAAGACTGCTATAATACCAAACTATAGTAGAAATTTGAACTTTGAGATCTGCTTTGAAATGGGTTTTAAAAAAATCTGAAATGCACGCACAAAGAAGGTTTTTGAAACCGGTTAATTAATTGTTTATAATCGAGTACAAAATTATTTTTTGTGATACAGAATTAGAACACAATTTGTAGATATGTGTGAGATAGTTGACATTGAGTTTGTGAAAAAAGGAAAGTGTCATGGCCGACACTTTTCTTTTAAGCTACACGCAATATTTCCCTTTTTCTGCCTTTAATATCTCTGTTGAGGGACCAGATAAAAGTTTGAAACTTTTCACGGGGAAGACTGCTATAGTACCAAACTATAGTAGAAATTTGAACTTTGAGATCTGCTTTGAAATGGGTTTTAAAAAAATCTGAAATGCACGCACAAAGAAGGTTTTTGAAACCGCCGGTTAATTAATTGTTTATAATCGAGTACAAAATTATTTGTAGTGATACAGAATTAGAACACAATTTGTAGATATGTGTGAGATAGTTGATATTGAGTTTGTGAAAAAAGGAAAGTGTCATGGCCGACACTTTTCTTTTAAGCTACACGCAATATTTCCCTTTTTCTGCCTTTAATATCTCTGTTGAGGGACCAGATAAAAGTTTGAAACTTTTACACGGGGAAGACTACTGAAGTACCAAACTATAGTAGAAATTTGAACTTTGAGATCTGCTTTGAAATGGGTTTTAAAAAATCTGAAACATATGTGCAAAGATGGTTTTTTAAACCGGGTATTTAATTGTTTATAATCGAGTACAAAATTATTAATTGTGGTACAAAATTAGTACATAATTAGTAGATAATTATGGGCTAGTTGATTTTTCATTTGTGAAAAGTGGGGGTGCCAGCTTGACGTCAAGCTGGCACCCCCACTTTTGAACGCCGTTTTAGTGGTTTATAGTTTAGTACAAAATTTTTTATTTTGGTACAAAATTAGTACATAATTAGTACAAAATTATAAGCTAGTTGTTTTTGAATTTCCATTAAGTGGGGGTGCCACCTTGACGGAGGTGGGATCACCCGTATCTGACTCTAGGGGGGAATACTGGACTGACTACATGGCCTCATTGGACCTTGTCGTACACAATACGGGAACAGTGCCTACATTGATGAGGGGAAACTGTGCGTCCTTCATAGACGTTACATGTTCCACACAAGGCATAGCCAGAAGAGTGAAGAATTGACAGTCCTGATGCGGAATCCCTTAGTGATCACGCTTCATATCTCGAAGTGGAATTATCGGCAGATCAAATACCCGCAATGGGAAAAATTACAGTAAATTACGACTGGCAGGTGTACAGAACCGCCCTCATTTGGTTGTTAGAAAACAGACAATCTGTCCAGGAGAACACTACAACCGTAGACGAACTAACTAAGATTCTGAAGAATGCATTGAGAGCTAGTTGTACAAAGACCACAACTGAGAAATCCCGGACCCCTTACTGGTGGAGCTCTCAAATAGACACCAAAAGGAAGGAATGTATCCAGAAGAGAAGAAAACTGACGAGAAGATGGAAAAGTGTACTTCAGATGACGAACTGCAAACGCTTATAGCAGACTACAAAAGCTCCAGGCACGACCTGGTTAGACTGATAAGGCTGTCGAAAACCACGCACTGGCAAAACCTGTGTGAAGAGCTGAACCAGGACATCTGGGGAGCTGGGTACAAGATTGTCACCAGTCGGCTAGGTAACAACTCCCCGTTAACTTGACTATCAAGGCAAAAGGAACATAGCACAAAGCTTTTTCCAGACAACGAAGACCACCTCGAAAGCGAAACAACCCAGGAAGACGTTCAACATTTCGAGATTGAAGAGTTGAAAAATGCAGCGAACAGCATGAAGGCCGGAAAAGCACCCGGACTGGATGGCATTCCGCCAGAAGGTATCAAAATTGCAGTAGAAGTTGCCCCAGAGTATATCCTGAAAATTATGAATAGCTTACTCTGCAACCAAAAATTTCCAACAGCCTGGAAGGTGGCTAAACTTGTTCTGCTGCCTAAAGGGGAAAGTCGCCACAGGATCCATCAGCATACAGGCCTATCTGCATGCTGAACACGGTTAGTAAACTGTATGAAGGGCTAATAAAGGGGCGACTAGAAAAAGAAATTGACGACTCCGGCGGATTAGCAGAAAACCAGTACGGCTTCATAAAGGCCAAATCCACAATACAAGCAGTGGAACGGGTCATCAGCATTAAAGAAGAGACCAGCGAAAGATGGGCGGCACTTATCACTCTGGACGTAAGAAATGCGTTCAATTCAGCCACATGGAGCTTAATAGTTGAGGAACTAAAGAGACGTAGCATCTCCCAATACCTAGTGTCTCTGGTTGTGCAATACTTCCAGGGAAGATGTATCAAACTGGGAGGAAATGAATTCCTTCAGATGCATGCGGGAGTTCCCCAGGGATCGGTGCTAGGCCCCTTTTTGTGGAACATACTGTATGATGGGGTCCTCAAAGCTAAATTAACGAAAGGAACATCGTTAATTGGTTTTGCAGACGACCTAGGTCTTGTGGTCACCGCTGACGACAGCTACGAGCTTCAACTCAGGACAAATGAGTCTCTGAGACGAATAAACAGATGGATGGAGAATAATAAACTCAATCTAGCGCCGGAAAAAACAGAAGCGGTTATTTTGAAGGGCCCAAGAAAGCACCAAAACATAACGTTTCAGCTCCTTGGTTCCACAATAAACCCAACCAAGGCAGTTCGCTACCTCGGCGTCATGTTGGATAAGACCAACACGTACGGGGAACACATCAAGACAATCACGGCTAAAACAGAAAAAAAAGTAGGAATGTTAGCTAGGTTAATGCCTAATATTGGTGGTCCGAGAACCGTAAAACGCGAAATTCTCTGCAGTGCGGCAAATTCAATCCTCCTTTATGCAGCCCCTGTATGGCATAAAGCCTTAAGGTGGAAGAAGCAAAGGAAAGCATTAGAAAAGGTCCAACGGAAAATGCTGCTAAGGATAACATGCGGCTATAGAACAATTTCTATAGAAGCATTGCAGATCTTATCAGGAGTTATACCCATTGACCTCCAGATTGAGGAAAGGCGTCTTATTCACGAGAGCAACTTTGGAAACTCTGATGACGGCAAAAAAACTATTAGGAATGGAATCATGCAAAAATGGCAGGAACGGTGGAATAAAACAGAGCACGTTGCACAGTGGACAAGCAATTGATCCCGGATATTGATAAATGGTACAAGAGCAAATTTCGCCAACTTGACTACTTCTTGACCCAAATACTGACAGGTCATGGACAATTCAAGGGGTACGCTAAAAAAATTGGCAAATCACTAGATGACAACTGCATATACTGTCGAGATAGAGACACAGCAGAACACGTTTTCTTCTGCCCTCGCTGGGAGAAACCCAGACATGACCTGGCTAACCGCATAGGGAGGAAAGTTGAACCAGGAAATGTAGTAGAGGCAATGCTTGAGAACCGGAACAACTGGCAATATATGAAAACATTTTCAAAAGCAGTAATGCAGGAGAAAGAGAAACAAGCAAGATGTAGACAAGAATAGACCATACCAAGACAAGCACCATCCCGATGACATGCGCCCAGCAGTTCCAGGATGGATCGCGTAGACAAACGCAAGGGTTTTTTTTTAGTTGGTGGAAATCCAACTCCCGCAAAGAGCGGTGTCTTTAAAAGATTTTCCCCAAAAAAAAAAGTACTCTCCTACCAGCGGGGCACTGCCCCAGCCGGAACAAGCTCTAAGGTCCCGACCTGTCTCCAGGAGTATGTCGTAGTGTAGTGCATGTTAGTGTATGTGTGTTTGTAAGGGAAGGATAGGATAAGGAAGAGGAAGGAAAGATCGCGCGCGGTCCGTGGCCCGTTTGATAGGGTACTGTTCCGGCATTCGCCTGATGTTGATCGGAGAAACCACGGAAAACTACCGATCAGAACTGCTAGAATTCTCCTCCAGACAGCGACTGAATTCGACCTAGCTGAAGCGCTAGTGTCGAAAATCCTGCCGCCGTCAGTACTCGAACGTAGGACCTCCCGATCAGAGGCGCTGCAGTGACATCAACTGATGCACTGATCTACCTCTTCCAGTAATGCTGCGCGAAAAAAACGGCGAATGTATAGAAGTACCTCTCTAATACTTTGAGAAAACTGATAAAAGAGAAATTTGCCTGTAATTTTGAATTTCATTTTTGTTCCCTTTTTTAAAAAGTTGTTTAATTTTAGCTGTTTTAGAAATATGAGGAAATATTCCTGTACATATAGAAGCATTGGAAATGTAAGTTAACGGGTATATAAAGGCAGGTGCACAAGTTTTTAATAAACAGTCCGGAAATTCATCTAAACCAGATGAATATTTATTTTTTAGTTTACTGGCTATTCTGGAGATTTCATGGGAAGAAGTTCCGGAAATAAACATTGTGCCGAATTAAGGGGTTCTGACTCACATTTTTTACCCCACCTCAGAATCTTATAAAACCTCAAAAAAACTGATTTGGTACAGATTAGTTTCATGTCCCCTCAATAAACCTGAACGCTGAAAATATACCAAAAGAGGACTATTTTTATTGAAAAATAATGAAATATAAGCAAAATTCGATCCATAAAATATTTTGCACAAAAATTATCCACAAAAAAACTTATACTCGAAGGCCCCCGCCTCCCGCATGTGTGATAGTGCAATGCATGTAAGTGTGTATGTGTGTAAGGGGTGAGGATAGGACAAGGAAGAGGAAGGAAAGCTCACGCACGGTCCATGGCCCGTTTCTTAGGGTACTGCTTCGGCATTCGCCTTGTGTTGATCGGAGAAACCGCGGAAAACTACCAATCAGAGCAACCGGCCACTAGAATTTCCCCCCAAACATCCACCGACAGAACTTGACCCACCTACCTGACCAGTGTCAAAAATCCTGCCACCATCGAGACTCGAACCCTACAACCTCCAGGCCAGAAGCACTGCAGTGACATCTGTTGAAACCGTAAGCCACGTCTCCCGGTCGTATTTCCAACACTAACTATAGAGCTAGGAGAATTCAGCCACTGCTGGAGTTTTCCGTGTTTTTTTTTTTTCATCAATACCTGCCAAAAGCCTCTACTCTACTCTAACGAACGCGCGATATTTCTTTCTTCTTCTTTTTGTATCCCTTATTTCCTCTTCTTCTCTCCCTGTCTCCTCTCTCTCTCTTTCTCTCTCTCTCACACACACAAACACACATACACCACTTTCAAGCAGTACACTTCGCTACACTACAGTGGGGGAGGAACGCGTCCACCCCTGGGATAAAACATTCATAGCGCTAACGGGACTAATGAACATAGCAGATGTGCCCAGAAACTGCAACCAATGAATGAATGAATGAATCAATCAATCAGTCAATCGATTTCATTTGACATATTTTCCATCTCTCCCTTCTTCTTTGCCTTCGAAGTATGTTTGTATTACTATCACCACAATTACCATTACAATTACTGTTTCCTTTAATATTTAAGCTGTCATCAACATTATAAACAACAAGTGTTTTACCATTGCTACACGATCATTACTTCTACGAGTACTAACACTACTTCTACTTTGTTGACTAATTCTGAAAATATATTAAATTTATTAAAAAAAATATATTAAATTTCTGAAAAAATAATGAGATGATATTTAATCCAATGAAGCTGTTAGGCAGACTACTGTATATTTCGCATGTCTGAGAATGAAAACTCACCTGTGGCGTGAAAGGCTCACCATCTTCACGACATTCTTCCACCACTAGTGATGGGAATATCCCGGTTCGCCCATCCACTTCTCCTTCCCACCAACCATCGTCCACATTGTGAGGCACTTTACTCAATATGCGGATCACTTGTCCTTCGTAGAAAGTTAGCTCATCATCACACCCTGCTTCGTAATCATAAAGAGCTAGACAGAAACCTGCCACGCCTGTGAACATGTGAGAACAATGAGTACATATTATCAGTAGTTTTAGTTAATTACAAACCAGTAAATTTTTTTCTTTGGTATTTAAAATTCTTCCTTAAATTCTGCGCACTATATATTGAAAATTGCGTTAATAAATACGAATTATTAGTTAATTATTCATTAATTTTCCATTTACATTAATGTTAAAGCTGTGTTGTCTCAGGTGCATATCTTGCTATCGGCGTGAGTGGGAGGGGGGATATAATATGAATATGAGGCATACAAAAATGTATTAGAATGTCTTGTAACATAAACGACTATTCGTGCATTATGTCAGGGGCTTCTCTGCCCGTGGCGAAGGCAGCTTATGCTAGGTCATCACTCGGTGGTCGAGGCAGCGCCGCTGAGAGGAAAGAGGCGGGCAGTGAGTTGCGACCACCTCCCAGCAGATGGTGGCGCCGGAAAAAGAGGAAATGGAGTTGGTCATGTACCGAACGAGTGATGGTGATCGTTACTCAGCAGTGCATGGTGGATGTGTTGAAAAAGTGGAGTAGCAGATGGTGAACGGTCCACAATGGTTATAAAAAAGACCTAATGACTGTTTTAAATTATTAATCAATTAGTATGTTCCGTACAATTACAGACAGCGAGGAGATTAAAACAAAACAAAAATTTTAAAAGTTGATTCACATTTATTGTGTATTAATAACGTTCAACCGACTTTTAAATTTTTTGTTTTGTTTCAATCTCACGGCTGTCTATAATTGTACGGAACATATTAATTAATATTCACAATGTCTAGTAATGAGGAAATTCGTCGTGCGTGGAACGAACTAACCACGATTTTCTTTATATCACTTATTGCCTGAAGAAATTGCGGGAAGTTTAATTCCGATGAAATTTTAATAGTTCCTATACCTGATTTCTGAATACGGCAGATTGTTCATAGATGAACACTACACGTGTGTAGAAAACGGCACCGAACAATTGAAATCAGAGTTAAATTGGAACAATATTAATTTTTAACAGTGGAAGTAGCAATAAAAGAATTTGTGTTAAGTTAATGTTCGTGGTGTCGAGAACAGAGCCAGTACGCAACAAGAGAAATCGATCTTTCGAAAAGAAATAGTACGCAATGTTGTTTTTATTTGTTGCCTGGTAACACATCAACTGACAGAAAAATTTCGTGGTGCTTCAACAGCACATTCGTGCTCTCATATTTCCAACTTTTGCAAATTTTCGAAAATTCAGAGGGTTTAACGAAAATTAGACCTATCCATTTTAAGCATCCTATCCGTAGAAAAAAAATTAAAAAAAGAATTGAAGACTTTTTGAGAAAATGTTTTCATAACTTGCATTACCTTCAAATAGAAATTGCGTGAAAATTACTCATTTTTACCTTCTCGCCTTACTTCGTAAGAAGAGAAAGTATTGTAATCTTGCGACGAAAATCTGCGATTTTTCAACAGAAAAACTCTTGTTGTCGTACCCTGGTAACGATCAATCTTGTTCCTATATGTAGTAACTACTTCATCGAACACGTTCTGTAGTCATAATCCATGTTTAGTGGCGTTTTGAATTTACTACTCATAGGAACAACATTTATCAACTTTTCCGTTACCAAGGCCAGTCAATCAGTTGCGGCTCCTTCGGGTAGGCAATGAAGGCACTGTCTATTCTGATGAATATGTACTAGTTTAATACATTTCATAATTAAAAATTAAATGACTTACAATTTTATTATGGTGTAAATATTCATCTGGAAATGTATAATGAACGGTTCATTATCATGGCACGAGACGTATTTCTATTTCAAGCGATTTGTAGCAGCCCGTGCGCCATGCAATCTGCCTCGTCTCTTCCCGCAGAGACATGTGCCCGCTTGCAACTCTCGGGTAGGCACGCCCGGGCGCTGCCTCGCTTCGAAGCGTCTTCTGGGAAAAGGTATTTAGTGAGCGTAGAACTGTAGCTTGCTGTGTCCATTACTTGACGCATGCGCGTTGCGCGTAGGCCAGCAAATTCTCTTGCGGCCTGCTCGCACGGAAGACTCAGATTTCCACTCACATACAGGCTGCGTAGCGCGTGTGTTCACTGTTTTGTTAATGTTAACAAGCGAAACAAATTATTATTTAGGAAGTATTTAAATTACTATGCTCCAGACTTGATAACTTGATTTTAATATTTAAATCTGCTTTTACGGTAATATTACGAGAGATACAGTGAATAAACTACTTGGTACACCGTTTTCTCGTCTTAATGTTGTAGAAAAGACACAAAGGATATATACGGTAAAAAAGTAAAAAGTTCCTCTAAATGAAATGACATGTGAGTATTTACACTATTAGCTCTAACATAAAAATAAGATTTTTGAAAGGTTTCTTAGCCACCGTCCCCTCACCCAGACCCCTCTACAACTATTACGTATTATTTAATTTTTCGTCAACTAAAACACTAGTTGAAACACTGATTGAAAAATATGAAAAATAATAAAATAATTTACACTATCAGAAAAACATTTTTGATATTTTCTCAGTGCCAAATTCAACGCAGTGTTTTCGGACTCTGAAAGCATGTGTACAGTGTCTTAAAACCCTGAAACAGGCTCGAAACAAGTTCCTCTCAAAACACAAAATTGTGATTTTTTTCAGAATTTTTTAACTGCTGGACAGTAGTTAAAAAAGTTTAAAAAATGTTTACGATTTTCCCGCCTTTAACTCTTCTCGACTTTAAATACACTTTGAAAATGATTGCAACGGTTCTGTGTATTTAGTTTAGTGTTTATTATACATTTGTATACATTTTTGTAGCACATTTGTTATACATTTGTATACATTGTTGTAGCAGTGTTGTTGCCAGTCATATTTTGACTTTGAAATGTAATAAAAAATTATCACATTTTTAAAACTTTATTATCATTTGTATACCATACGCTAAGGAAAGATGATAATTTTTCGCAGTTTCTGAGAAGCCAATTCGGGTGCAGGTGAAGGGTAAGTGGTGGACATATGGGGAAATGATGGGGAACAGATTGGACTCGGATTTACACGAACTGTTTTGCTGTGTCTAAATATAACGCCCCAGGCACGAAAAAAACTCAAAACATTCTCTCAAAACACCTGTGTTGTGAATTTTATTCAGAATGTTTCAATTGCTGAGCCACAGTTTAAAAACTTGAGACATCTGAAGAGAATTACTTGGCTGCCTGGGAGACCGTCTTAGACCCCTGCGACCTTCCTCCAGGAGGAAACGTTAGCACCTGTGCCTTGGACGCGGCGTCTCCCAAACTGGCACGTAGTTACGGACTCCGTCCGCGAAAGCCTACGCGCCTACGTAGTTGTCTCAGGCTTGAGAAAACAATTCTTTGCCATTACCTAAGTATTTATTCTTGTGTACGTATAAATAAGTATATACAATTCGGACACGAGTGAAAAATCTGCACTTTGTAAATAATAATAGTATGGAAACTGAAAACTGATTTAAAAAGTCTCCAACTGCGATCGCTCATCCCAAGAATGTATTTTACAGCATTATAGGCCATGCTCTGCGAGAGAAAAACTGGAGATAACAATTCATAAAGTCAGCAATCGCTCTTTTGAAACCATTGTTGTATGCGGAGATTTTAACATTGATGTTCTGGTCGAATCATGCGAGAAAGAACAGTTTTTCGATTCCTTCAGTTTAGATACTACAATAAATGTTCCTACACGGATCCTACTAAATTCAATGAAAGCTATCGATCAAATTATAATTAAAAAGCTACTACTCGATATAAAGTTGAAACAAAAGATTAAGGGTACAGTCACCACGATGCACAAATTCTTACCATTATAAGAAATGCAAACACTGACGCAATAAATAATACACGTATGAGTAGATTGTTTACTAAAAGTAAAATACAATTATTCATTGATTACTTGAGGTAGAAGTCATAGAACTGTTGATACAAGCAATAAATATAATTATTTTTTTAACGCTTTCTTCTTACTTGCTTAACACTTGCTTTCATCTTTAAAAAGGGAATTAAATATTTCACGGAAAACCAATTCTTGGATAACACAAGGGATTAGGTATCATGTAAAAACAAGCGATTTCTTTCTTTCATTTCTAAACATCATAACGTATCCTAAGATTTCCTTCTCTACTTTAAAATATACAAATGATTGTTAAGAAAAGTCACGAGGCAGGGAAAAATCATGAAACACGATCAGGATATTTTGAACTCAAATAACAAAATAAAAGCAATGTGGAATATAATATAAAATACGACCAAATCTACTAGACCTTGTAGTGAATGATGTTTTAAAAATATAAAGATAGAAATGTGAAGGATCCGGCAGCAGTGGCTAGTCTCTTTTACCAATACTTTTTGAGAATTGCTGCCTATATCACTAAGCATCTTCAGCCACAAAATTCAATATCAGACATTTCCCCAAAAAGTTTAGACACGAAGTTCGTTTCCAAAACTTTTTCCTATGAAATTCTCAAAATTATCGGTAAACTAAAAAATTAATATTCGGCCGGTTTAGATGAATTTCCGGACTTTTGTTAACGACCTGTACGCCTGCCATTACACACCTGTTAACTCACATATTTAATGCATCCTTATGCACCGGGACTTTTCGAATGGAAACCTTTCTCAGTGAACACGACGTGCTTTCAGTTTGCCAACATGGATTTAGAAAATCAGAATCTACAGAAACAGCCATATTTTCGTTTCTTAAAGATGTCGCCTCATCATTGGATCAAAACGAAGAAACTATTGGAAAATTTTTAGATCTTTCTAAAGCTTTTGGCGTCATTCATCATAACATTTCACTTTCAAAATTAACTTCATCTGTAATCCCAGGTAGATTGGTTCGTATCTTAAACAACGATCTCAGAAAGTAGAGATACCTTACCGGAATTTTAGAACATTATGTACACATCTTTCCGAATTTCTCCCAATTGCTCGTGGAGTCCCTAAGACATCAATTTTAGGCCCTATTCTCTTCCTACTATACGTAACGATATGCCCTCGACGATTCAAAAGGGAAGAACAGTTCTCTTTGCGGGTGATACGAACATCCTTTGCAATAAAGAAATCGTAAATAGTACAAAACCAGATTTTTCAAATTGGCCCCTTAATTAAAACAATTAATAGTAAATAAAAAGAAAACTTTTAATGCATTCCATTTCAAGTAAACAATTCTGTACTCCATTGAAAATGAACAGTGTAACATTGACTGATGGCAAGGCAACTAAATGTTTTGGTCTCTCAATTCAGTCAAACCAAATGGAACGTCTGTTTAAATGAATTGATCACAAAATTAAGTTCATTATGCTACGCGTTCAGAATTCTTTCAAATTCATAGGCTTCATACTACTCGTTGTGTATTTTTCGCGAATGTTCATTCCCGCCTGAGATATGACATAATATTCTGGAGAAATACATCTTATAGCTCCCAGACTTTAAGATTACAAAAGGGAATTGTACGAATAATAACCAAATCCCACCCACGTGATTCTTGTAAGCTTCTCTTTATTAATCTCGGAATTTTATCATTACCTCGTCTGTTGATTTACGAATCAGTGTTTTTTGTCAAAAATGACTTGCTTAAGGGCGGGAATATATTTTCAGAAAACACCCATGTCTATAACTTTAACACTCGACGTAGTAATTATATTCATCAAGTGACATTATCAACAGCTCATTACAAAATATTCACATACAATACATGTACATTATTTTACAACACATTGCCAGATGACTTTAAACGATTAAATTCGATAGAAAAGTTTAAATCCAAAGTGAAATCGTTTCTGTTGCATAACTGTTTCTATAGAATTAGAGACTACACGAAGCATCACAAAAAAAATTAATTTTAACAGTGATATTTATTATATTTTTTACCATGTGGACTCTATAAATCTAAACTACCTGTACCAAGTATTGTATCGCAACTTTTGGGTCAATCTCGATTGGGTTTTTCGTCGTTTCCCCGATCCTTTGAGCAAATACTCAGATGGCCACTTGTGTTACTTCTGGACATTGATGTTACTTCATTATCCGTGCTCGTCTTCTAGAATTTTGTGGAAAATACAGTTATTAAATTATCGTTCTCCATGTCGCCACAGCAGGAAGTATTATTCCTTGACGAAGGACATGATAAGGGATAAGAGCCAAAATTTATTGATGATTTACCCTTCAAAATAGATTTCATTACATCGGAGCGAATATTTTGTTAACACCCCCCAAAAACGCTCAATTTTTTCTGTATTAAAAATTCAAGTAGTATATGACTTAGGGTAGGGATCGCAGAATTTTGGAAATGTACAAAGAATTCATTTCTCCCCATAGCACGTCACTCAGGTTTCTACTGTTTTTGACGTAAAATAAATAAATACATACATGCTAGGGAGTGGGGGAAAAAGAACTAAATCTGTGAAATTGTAAAAGAACATTTAAAAAGGTCTTATTTGGAGAATACTGCATAGGAACATATTCCTGGTCCAACCTTTCCACTTCATTTCCCCACTGTCCCCTATCTATTCTTCACCTAAAAATAGTCGTGTCTCTACAGGACTCGCAAACTTGGATGGAACGCCTGGGATGCATTGCTCCCGAGTTCTGCGCATAAGGTGTGTTGCAATAACCTCTTTTGGATGTCATAAATCGGAAAACTTCGATTTTTCTTCTGAAATGTGTTCAATGTAGGACTGGGGTGTAATTCTTTATCCACGAGTACCACACTTACGGGGTTTTGTGTCGATGGTTTCTTATTAAATGCCAAAAACTTATCTTTCCATAGCGTAATACATAAATACACAGACGATTATAAAGCTTTAAATAGTGGTGCTACAGAATGACACAGACTTTCTCGTTCTAGATAGTTTCGTATTTCTTTTGGCCGGGTCGAGGTTTTCGGTCATGCCCCATCCTCTTCTCAGCTGTCAATCTATTGCCGCTAAAACATCACTTTTTCACATTTGCTCAATTTTTCGGTTTCTTAATGACAGAAACGAAAAATTACTTTAAAAATATAATAAAAAAGTTAAACTTCGTCCTATATGGAAATTTTCGTGGAAAACGTTGGAGCCGTTTTAATGAACATGGCGTTTAAGCGTTACTGTAAATGTGAAATTTCAAGTTTTTTTTACAGAAAACTATTGAATTTTCGAAAAATTTTGTTGGAAGTTATTTGAAGGGCTCCTACTCACAAATGAAAAATTGGCATTCATGTCATCTAATTGAGTACATTTATCACTAACCCTACCAAAATTTTAAAGCAAATATATGGTGCCGTTTAAAATTTTTAAAATTGCACAAATTGCACACAATATTGCGCTAAAACTACTCCAATATTTAAAAAATGTACATGACCTTAACGAAAAACCTAATTATGGACAACAAATTTCATTTGGAAGAAAAATCTGTCTTTAATTTTGTAGTCGTAGGGAGACGCCGAAAAAACTTCAAACTTTTGCAATTTTCAAAAATTCAGAGTTATCCGTGAAAATCAGACCTATGTTTATTAGTGTATTTTACTCTATTCTTACAAGAAATGTAAAGAAAAAATGTGAAGCCTTTTTTTGAGAAAATTGTGAAAAATGTCCCAGGGGCTTCATGTAAAGGATCCCCAAATTTTCAAGAATGTTTTTCAAAATCTCAAAGCTTTGACTCGAGTCAGATGTACAGTCAGTTTGAAGAAGATCGTATATTTAGGCGCTAGTGGTGTATACAGATGGACGGACGAACAGACAGGGGACGTTTTGCGTCAATTATTTTTTTTTTTTTTGGTATCAAGAACCCACAAAATAGAAATTCTGACTACACCACGTGTTAGAGGATTTTTTTATTAATTTAACAACTGGATTTATTCAATTTTTCGTTATCAGAGCTCAGCAATGAATCTTTTTCTACTGGAAATCAGTCTTTTTTTTCGCGCAGTATTACATAACTTTCTCTATACTACATATATTTCTCCATATATACGTACGTGTAGACGGAGTAATATAAAAAAACATAATTATCTGTAAAGACATAAAAACGTGATAATTTGTAACTACATTCCAAATTAGTCTCGTTAGTGTAGTGCATGTTTGTTTTCTCGGGAGATGGCAGTGATCTTCCCCCGCTGGATGGCGAGATCCGGCGCCGACCTACCGTCGGCTAGTGGGGTTTCTCCCTAACCAGGACTTTCCCACCAGCGGGGCACCGCCCCAGCTGGGACAAGCTCTAAGCTCCCGACCGATCTCCCGGAATATGTGGTAGTGTAGTGCATGTTAGTGTGTGTAAGGGGAGAGGATAGGACAAGGAAGAGGAAGGACAGATCGCGCGCGGTCCGTAGCCCGTTTCGTAGGGTACTGCTGCGGCATTCGCCTGGCGTTGATCGGAGAAACCACGGAAAACTACCGATCAGATCAGCCGGCCGCTAGAATTATCCTCCAGACGGCGACTGAACTCGAACTAGCTGAAAAGCTAGTGTCGAAAATCGTGCCGCCGTCAGGACTCGAACCTAGGACCTCCCGGTCAAACGCGCTGCAGTGACATCAGTTGATGCACTGAGCTACCGCTCCCGGTAAAATGTAGAGTAAACAGTAAAATAAATGCACAGAACTGTTGCAGTCATTTTCAAAGTATATTGTGTCAAGATCAAGGTCAAAGTCAAGGTGATTTAAAGACGGGGAAATGGTAAACATGTTTTTTTTTAATTACAGCTCAGTAGTCGAAAAAAAATTGACATCAATTTGTGTTTGAGGAACGTATGAGATATTTTGAAGCATGTTCCAGGGTTTTAAGACAAAGTAAACATTGTTTTGTTGTTTGTTTGTTTTCAAGAATATTTTCGTGCGTTTGAATTTGGCACTGAGAAAATATCAAAAAATGTTTTTCTGATAGTGTAAATTAATTTCTTCTTTTTCAATATTTTTTTAATCAGATAAAACAATTCCAGTCCCTATGAAAACAATTAAAATATCTCCCGTCTAGACGTTTCGATATGGTTGAAGTATTTTTATGCGATAGTTATAAATTAGGAAGGAGTGCTTGACTAGATTTATCATGGAATTTCGGAAGTAAGTTTGGAAATATTAGTGGACGTATAAAACACGGACATTTTTGTGCGGATTAAACAGCAAGATGGTGATGCAACGAACCGCGTGCGACGTTCAAGAGTGCTGCCCTGCTGCAACAGAAAGTAAACAACGGGGAATTCTGTTCAAAAATGAGATAATGTAGGAAGAGCAAGTCTTGTTGAATTTTATGAATTAATTTAATATTTTGAAAGAAGTCAATGGTCATGCATGCATTCAGGGAGGAAAAAAGAAAAATACACGATGCAAAACAGCACTTAGGGATTAAGAATTAATTTGTTTATTTTGGTTTGGGGTTAGGATTTTGTTTATCAACTGTTATATACGGTTACCATATGTTGTATTCATGTACATGTTTGCAGAATACAGTGGCATATGTTATTTCCAAAGTAAGTATCATTATTTCTGAGTATAGCGAGAAGTTTTTCAGATTCCACATTGGGAATTATAAATTAAAAATATAATGACATATGTATAATTGCACTGCCGAGATCATGTATAGGCAGCCTATCGGATCTACAAAATAAAATTTATCATGACTATATCATTTCGTCATAACTAATGATAGTAAAGGGGTAAAAGGGAAAAATGTGTGATATTCAGTTTGAATATAAGTAGGTCGAGCAAGATAAGGTTCAGTATTGAGATACACCAGATATCTCAAAGATATTTTGAGATTGTAAAGTCTAGATAACATCCATTGATTGTTTGTGAATTGAAAACAGAACGAGACATAGTACGGTCATCAACAGACAGTATAATAGTTATTTTTACTGTGGTCAAAACAAAACGTGGATGCTAGTAGGCGAATTTCAGGATTTACATCTGATCGAAGCTGAAATCTAAATAAATAAAACAAAATTAGGTTAGTTAAACAAGTTATAACTTAAGAACGGCTAGACACATTTTATTTATCTCCGATTTGTTGTATCGATCCTCCGCCCCAATAACAGAATAACTATTAAAATATCGAAAAAATTTACGGAAAAAATATGGCGCTACAGAACAAAATGAAATAGTCATGTCAGATGCAACCCGCAACGCTCAACTTTTGAATCTATATCATTTAATAACTCCTAAAGGAAGCGTTCTAGGGCATTTAAAACTAAAATTTTGAAGCTAAAGGCCTCAAAGAAACGATTGTCATACCGTAATCTATAGGTTGAGATATTCTTGAAGGTTCTATTAAATTATTTTGCTGGTCCGGCGCTTCTCGATATTACCCCACTTCAGAGACGAGCAGGATCTATAATTAAATGTGAATGAGAGGACAGAGAAAGCAGAGACAGAATCAGAGACTGACACAACACATACCGAGGCAGAGATACGGAGAGACAAGAGACGGAGAGAGAAACAGAGAGGACGGAGAGGGAAACGGGGAGAGAGAAAGACGGGGAGAGAGAAAAACGGGGAGAGAGAGAGGCGGGGAGAGAGAGACGGGGAGAGAGAGAGAAACCCGGAAAAAAGGAGAGGGAAGGAGAAAGAGGGTGAGGAAGAGCAGAACAACGACTGCCCCGGTTCCCCTAGTGAATTTATCCGCTTTATAATACTACGAGTAGTCGTATTATTATAAAATAATTCTTATTTCGCATTATTTTGTCAGTGCATACAACAAAAACGCACTTACCTTGTTAGTGCTCTGATAAGATTGAAGATGGAAAAAAGGTGAGTGATTTTGAAAGAAAATATTTTCAAAGTACTTTGACTTTTCACGTGTAGTGCATATTCAGTACTACTCAGTAGAGTTATCTTAATAAATGCAATTCACATTTTTTCAGAGGAAAATCCCGTAATTTTCTGTTCACGTTTTAACTTAAAGGAGAGATGTTTTAAATTTAAGAGAGAGAGATAAGAGCGAGATGAGAGAGAAGAGCGAGATAGATAGAGAGAAAGAGAAGAGCGATATAAGAGAGAGACAAGAGCGAGATGAGAGAGAGAGAGAGAGAAAGAGAGAGACAGAGAGAACGCATGGCGTCCCTACCTGACGTCCATGGGCTCGGGAGACGTGTGGTAAGCGTCGCAACCCCTTACGCTATCTATTGGCATTCTCTACCCGCGAGCTTTTACATAATCAACGTACTACAAAAACTGATATATGACAGTGAAAAGCGACAGTTTACTTCTTCTCCATCTGAGGATCGAATCATACGGAAACAGCAAGCACATTAGTCATGAGCCACCAGGACCTAAAAGCTTATACAATCTCTCACATTGTGTAAGTGAATGCAGATAGATAGCAGCAGCTTGTTCTGTATTGACTACTCACTTCATCAAGTTTAATAAAATTCCACTACCATTTATCATAAGTTACTTCTTTGGTTTACTTTGCAAATGTAAACTAATGAAAAAATCTGCTTGCTCACGCGGCATTTACTAGTACTAGCAGTGATCTGTGTGACTTTATCTGGAGCAAAGAGAACTTTATAGAATAACAATTAGTTCTCCAACGTCGTTATCTATGACGATTTTCCTCTCTTAAACATCCGCATTTAATCACTAGATGCATCAAAAGACATTTTGCCACCTCGCAATTTCGCTACACCAGTCCTTATTTCTTCACTTCCACATATTTTCAAAATTTTCATAGCTCTCAGCAGCTTCTTTGTGTAATACATCCTTTCCTGATCATTTTTCTGGTATTTTAGGATGTTTTCTTGAGCGGGCAATATCTGAGCGATTATTTAGTGTTTTCGACGGAGTTAACTGTTTTGGTCGTTAGTCTCGTGAGTGTAGTGCCTGTTAGAGAATGGAGGTGACCACTTTGAAGCAGTAAACCCGGCGCCGATCTACATGTCGGCTTCCCTTCCCCTTCAAAGAATCTACCCCAGAGGTGTAACTCCAGATCGCTGTGGCAGTGCAGTGTTTGTAAGTGTGCGTATATGTATGTGTTTGAGTGTGCTCAGGGAGGAAAGAAGGATGAGGAAGGGCGATTTGTGGCTGCAGCGTCACGTTGGCGGCCCTGTGTGGGAGGAGGAGCGGAAGTCGCGCATACCTGAGAGCTGAATAGCCTGGGGCCACGGCGTTGGTGTACGGATATTTCTACACCAGGTGGACGCCGGCGTGGCTTGGACTGTCGCGTGGTAATACGCAAACCTCCCTCCCACGCTCAACGGCGGACACGTGACGGTGAGAAGGCGACTACAAAAAGGAGCCGACAAGCACATGGCGGGTTTTTGTATTCGTAAACCTTGCACTTTGCGCAAAGTTTGCGGCCAGGCTGGAGCGTGTACTCGAGGCGGGGCCTCACGAGAATATGTAGTGTATCCACAGGCGGGAGGATGGAAAATACCGTAAAATGTGTATTTAGGGAGCAGTTGATGTAATTATTGTACATTTGTAATCTTTGTAAATAAAACTTGTATATACTTTTAAATTGTGTGCTTTTATCCATGACGCCACATAGCCCCTTTATTAAGGTACGGGAAACCACCGAAAACTACCTATCACAGCTGAGGGCACTAGAATTCTCCTTCAGATTGTGAGAGAATTCTAGCAGTGGCGTGCATTCAACCCCAGCACTACTGGGGTAAGCAAGGATGAGAATTTAATGAGTATTGAGAATTAAAATTTCGATGAACCGTATGTGACATTATCAAAAATATTGCACCCACTGTGTATTCTATTGCGATCTTTGCACCGGCCCACAGCGCAGCCCCAGCTGTGAGACCTTCGCTGGGAGTCGGAGCTGCGCGCGCACCTTATTCCCTGGGCCAGCAGCGGGCGGTGATTGGGGAGAAGTCGTTACTCTCCTTCGCAGCTTCAAAGCGACGCCTCGTCTGCCTCGTGATCGCAGTACTCTCCGTAAGAGAGGAAATGATAGCATAAAATGCATCTCACATTTACTCGTTTACTCGTGCTACATCAATTCATCAATTTTTTAAATGTCATTTTTGTCAATATAAATTATCGAAGCGTTTATAATTTATGTATGATTATGGGCATTGTCTCTTCGCTGTAAAGGAGTGAACCAGAATGTTCCCTAGATTTTATTAATTATTATGAAGAAGGTTGTTCTGACACACGTGATCAGAACACTATATTCCCCGAATTTTCGAATAGCATTCCGCACCCTTAAGAGAGTCTGTGTGCCCGGCAGGACTGCGCACGATGTAAAAAGAATAAAAACCTTCGGTCGAAACAGAACTAGTGAAAAAAGATTATCCACTTTAGCCTATTGAATCATTACTGCTTGAGATATATAACACATTCATTTTTCGAAAAACTATTTTGCTAGTCATGAAAGAAGAATGGAGTTTAGTTTCCATTGATTACCGCAACATTTGCTGGAAGCAGATTTCATTTTCCTGTTCTGTAAGTTACTAATTTTTTTTCGTGAAAGTACATCTTGTGTGGGAGTGATAAATTGCATGTTGGAATTGTTTATTTTGAAAAAGTGTTGTGTCTTGGGTTGGACGCAGACTGTCCTAAACATTAATATAAATTGAAATGTATGAAAAGTACAAACAACAACCAATAAAAAATGTAAATACTACATCAAACAAAAACATGAGGAAAGCAACAGCTGATACAACAGCATATTTTCGCTTTTTTTTTTCAATGGTTACGTAACATAATTATCCTATTTGAACCCACAAAACTGCTTCTCACCCGCAAAGTTTCGTACGCTCAGAGTCGATCGCATGTTACGCAAGCTATTCACTATACCACACACCTCAGGCCACATAATAAACTCAATTTTTTAGAAAGAAAGCTGTATAAGTGCACTTAATATTTTAACAATTTACATGACATATAAATAATATCTAATATTCAAGATCATATTTCACTAAGAAAACTGATGTGCTTCTACAACACATACTTTTTCGTATTATTTGTTAAGGCTACGCAATATATGAATCTGAACTAGAGGTGCTAGAGAATCGCACAGACTTTCTCGTAGCAAATTTTTCCAGTTTCTTTGGTGTGGACTGGCTTGCTCCATTCTTTGGCCAGCTGTCATCTATCGTCACCGAAAGTACATCTTATTTATTTATTTTTTATTTATTTATTTGCGTCAAAAAACAGTTAAAAACTGCGTATGACGTGCTATAGGGAAAAGTGAATTGTGTGCACATTTTCAAAATTCTGCGATCTCTACACCAAGTCATATACTACTTAAATTTTGAATTTTGAAAGGAGAAAAAAACAAAAACTCCCATGTAATAAAACCTATTTTCAAGGATAAACAAGCAATAAATTTTGAATTTTGAAAGGAGGAAAAAACAAAAACTCCCATGTAATAAAATCCATTTTCAAGGATAAATAAGCAATAAATTTTGAATTTTGAAAGGGAGAAAAAAACAACAAAAAAACTCCCATGTAATAAAATCTATTTTCAAAGAAAATAAGCAATAAATTTTGGCTCTTATTACTTCCTGCCGCGACAACATGGAAACGATAATTTGAATAAATGTATTTCCCACTGAATTCTAGAAGACGTGCACAGAAATGAAGTTACATTTATGTCCAGAAGCAAAACAAGGGGCCATCTCAGCATTTGCTCAATGGATCAGGGAAACTGGACGAAAAACCTGATCTTCTTTACATTACCACAACTTTTCTGTTTCTTGACAGTAGAACCGAAATATGACTTCAAGAATATTAAAGAAGAGAAAACTTCGTCAAAATAGAAATTTTCATTGAAAATTTTAAAGAAAACCGTTTTTAAGAAAATGGCAATTAAGCATTACTGTAAATGCGAAATTTGAAGCTCTCATTCACAGGAATCTATTGAGTTTCCGAAAAATTTCATTTAAAGTCATTTGAAGCACTTCCACTCACAAATGCAATAATGTATACTAATCGATGGAAATGTGCATATTAACGTCGTGAGAGATTTTTTTAAAAAAATATCGTGACATTTTTGAAAAAACACAAAATCAACTTTACGTCATATTAAACAGTGCAATTAACACTATCTATTGAAAAAAATGAAGAAAAAATTTGGAGCCATTTTTGAGAAAATTGCGTTTGAGCGTTTCTTGAGTTGTGGAATTTTGAGCTCTTTTTCACAGATAACTGTTCAGTTTTCGAGAAACTTTAGTTGACATTATTTAAAGCTCATGTATTCATAAACTAAATAACATGAAGAAATTGCCTGTACTGTACATATTACCAACACGAGCGACCCGTGAAAAAAAATTTTGTAATTTTTATAAAAAATATAAGAATTGAGCTATATGCCGTTTATGTCATCGTATAGTGTGCGGTTGGCACTATCCATACCAAAAATTTAAAGAAAAATGTTGCAACCGCTTTTCACAAAATCTGGTTTTTATCATTTTTAAAAATTGTAAATATTACACGCACTATTGCAGGAAAACTACAATTTTTTTACAATGAAATTTTCAAAACAATCTAGACGACTTGAATGAAAGAACTATTTATGGACAACCAATTTCATTTGAAGGAAAAATCTCTCTTCAATATGATAGTTGCAGGTAGACGGCGAAATAAATTCAAACTTTTGAAATTTTCGAAAATTCAGTGTTAACTGTGAAAATGGGACCTATACCTTTTTAAGTTTATTTTACTCTATTCTTACAAGAAGTTTCTTGTGAGGGACTAGGGATTCTTCAATTTGGAAAAGATCGTACTTGTGGTTTAGGAGCTAGTAGTGTTTACAGACGGACGGACGGACAGACGGACGTTTTGAAAAAAACACTTATTCGGTATCGGGGGAGCCCAAAACGTATATTTCTGTTGAAATCTCGAAATCGATTTTCCGCAGCATTACATAACGTTGTCTATACTACGTACATTACTCCGTATATACGTAAGTAAAAAGTTTTTTTTTCAATACGAACTTCGGTTGAGATAAGCCTTTATTTTTCTGAGCGCCTCATATTCTTTCGATTGTTGCAAAGATAAAACCTCTATGGACAAATTACATAGCAATATGAATTCATTCTGATGCATAATGTATCTAGAAATTTGGGATTTGCAAGTTGCACAAGCAGAGAAATATCTGACTCAGGTTCTCCCCATTTCTATAATAAGAGTAGTAGCTGAAATCAGATTTTCCAGTTGTGAATAAATTAATATTGTGTTTCTACATCATTTTAAAATATAGGTTATTAACTACCATGTGTCTGTTTATTTTATGTGGGTGATGGATCAGGTTCCTTTAAGATTGCAATCTATGACTAGGCTTTTATTACTCCTCGATTGTAATCAACGAACTTGCGTTTTCACAATTGGCGGCTGAGAGCTGCCCGAGACAGTGGCGGGGGAATGGCGACAGCAGCAGGAGCAGCAGTGGGCGTGCTCGGAGCGGCTCTGTCCGACGTGCAAGATTCTCGCGAGGAAAGCGCAACGTGGCTGCTTGGGTGGCCGCTTCTCACGGGACTACGGTGGCGGCGCTTTGCTCAGTTTGCTCCGGACAGTCCGGATCTGTTCAGCAACTTCAGCACGCATCACTGTCCGTCATCTATTCTCCGATTAAACTTCTTTACACTTGGCGAGAGAAAAGACGGGCGTTGTTATCGAATCGGGAGCTTCAATTTCAAATATTTCAAAAACTGAAGCTTCTGGTTGGATTACAGTGGATCTTCTCCTAACTCTTCAAGCAAAAATAAATTGGAAACGGGAATAGGCGGAGTACTTGGGAGGGCAGGGCGACATTACCCATGTAGTGCTCTCTGAGAGAGAGCGGGCGCTCGAGCTAAATTGCAGTATTACCCGCACACATTTCTTGAGCCCTCGCTTCGCTTGTTGCAAGAAGAGTGGGGAGTTTCGTTATTTTCACGGAAAGAATTTTATATCAAACTTTTATTTCGAGTTTCGATGCAAATTAGTTTCTATTACATGGGAGCAAATATTTCTGGTTATCAGATTTTTGTCTACAACGCTCGTTGGTATCGTTTAATTCAACTAATGTAGGCAAAGGAGAGGGGGTAGGCATTCCGGGGCTCAAGAAAACGTGCGCGTATAATACCTGGCGTGGGTACTACGTCATAACCGGCACTATTTCTTCGCGTGGACGCCGTTATATCAACGGGTACGCCACACCAGGCGCCGTAATGTGGCCATGTCAACGTTCAATTGTATACTTGCTTACGTCCTCTACGATATTATTATTTTTTATTTATTTTACGTCAAAACAGTTAAAAACTGTGTGTGACGTGCTACGGGGAGAAGAGAATTCTGTCCGCGTTTTATTAATTCTGGAATCCCTACCGTAATGCATATACTACTTGAATATTGAATACAGAAAGAGATGAGCGATTTTTGCAAAGATTACGAGTAATATAAAAATATTCGCTCCCATGTAATAAAATCTATTTTCAAGGGTAAATCAGCTATAAAGGGTACAGCCGAATAAGGTGATGAAAGTGCCCCCAACTAAATCGATAATCGCGATGCTCATGTAAAAGAGAATGAAAAATGTCGTAGATTCCCCAAAAATCAGCCAAAATTTAAAACTAATTTTATCAGTTTTTTAACATTTGAAATTTGTGGCAAAATGTGATAGGAAAAACGTTTTTACCACAAACATTCAATCACGACATATAAACTCGAAATGTAATAGGTATTACAGTGATTAGGTATCAAACTCAATATGAATATCCATGATGGAAAGAGATGGGCGGGCTCTTGCGCATCCGACTTCAGCCAATGAGCATCAGGCACACGTTTGCACCCTAATATTAGCGGAAATTTTAAATTACAAAATTATCACGTCCTTGAAACAGAAACAGATTAGTTCCTTTTTTAATATTGCATCTTTTATTTCAATTATACCTTCATCGTCTTGTTTTTGGTTGGTCATGGTCGAAAATTGTCACTTTATGCCATTTTTAGAATGCTTTCTAACACTTCACGCTCTCCCTGCAACATGGCGGTCAACGTCAGGTAACGCTTTTCAACAGAAGTGCCCGTGTTGTGGTTATGTAGTTCATGACGCACACTGGTGCTGCCCAGAACGAGCAAAAATCGGTGAAACGGAGAGCCAACCCATCCTTTCCACGATTCCGTGAAACGATATTATTGTGTATGCGCGAACGGAAGTGGCACCCTGCGATACTGCTCTTATAGCTGCGATCGTTTATTACTTCACACTCGCTCGTTACTTGAGAAAATTGTTAAACTGTCAAAAATTTTGAATATACTGTTTATAAACGAACGCGTGATACCAGTTATTGAAGAAGACAGTATCTATGATTGTAAAATTGTCAATGATTAATAAGTATACAACTGAGTCATTTGATTTATATTATATGCATGAATAATTAATATACATAAAACTGAGTAATTTGATACTAAAAGCAAACGGGGTTTGATGATTTTATTTCGATCATATAAATAGCTTCCACATAAAACTGTCAGCTAAATGACGACGGTAAGTGCGACTCTTCAGTTATTTAAACATAAATGGTTTTAACAGTGGTGAACATTTTTTCCAACCACATTTTAGCGCAAATTTCAAGTTTTTAAACTTGAACTGATAAAATTGGTTATAATTTTTTCTCTCTATTGTCCACTCTGCTTAAAAATCTGAAAAAATATATCTTAAAGAATGTTATGAGACACATTTTAGGGAACAACAGAGAGAGTTCTCCAACGTTATCATGTTCAAAATTAATTTTGAAAAATTTATTTATTTTTTTCTATTTGAATTTGGTGTCAAAATTGATTTACAAAAATACTTTTAAATTCAACTATTTTGCTCCATCTCTGCGACTTTTTTTCCAGCCTGATACATGTAATAGAAGCCGAGAAAAAAATAAAATATGAAAAACACGTTTCTCGTTGTACCTCAGCAACAGATTGCCCTAAGAGGCTGTTTTTTTGGGGAATCTACGGCCTTTTTCATTCTCTTTTACATGAGCATCGCGATTATTGATTTGGTTGGCTTTCCGCTGCCATATTCGGCTATAAATTTTGGGCTCTTATCCCTCATCATGTCCTTCGTGAAGGAAAGATACTTTCTGCCGAGACAACTTGGAGAACGATAATTTCAATAACTATATTTCCAACTGAATTCTAAAAGACATGCACAGATAATGAAGTTACTTTTATGTTCAGAAGCAAAAAAAGGGGCCATCTCAGCATTTGATCAAAGGATCAGGGAAACAGGATGAACAACCTGATCGAGATGGGGGTCATGACTCAGAAATTGAGGTAAATACTTGTTACAGGTTGTTTAGATTTATACAGTCCAAATGGTAAATAATACATTAAATATCACCGTTAAAATTAATGTTACTTTCCTTTTCAGGCTCGGTATTGTCTCTAATTCTATAGGAACAGTTACCAGCAAAAACAGTTTTACTTGGGATTTCAACTTTTCTATCGAATTTAATCGTTTAGTGTCATCCGGCAAAGCGTTGTAACATAATGTATATGTATTGTAGGTGACTTTTTTGTAATAAGCTGTTTATAATGTCACCTGATGATTATAATTACTACGTCGAGGGTAATAGTTATAGATATCGGCGTTTTCTGAAAATATATTCCCGCCCTTAAGCAAGTCATTTTTGACAAAAACCACTGATTCGCAAATCAACAGACGAGGTAATGATAAAATTCCGAGATTAATAAAGAGAAGCTTACACGAATCACATGGTGGGATTTGGTTATTATTCGTACAATTCCCTTTTGTAATTTAAAAGTCTGGGAGCTATACAATGTATTTCCCCAGAATATTATGCCATCTCTCAGGCGGGAATGAACATTCGCGAATAATACACGAGTAGTGTGAAGCCTATGAATTTGAAAAAAATCTGAACGTGTAGCATAATGAACTTAATTTTGTGTTCAAATCATTTAAATAGACGTTCCGTTTGAGGTTTGACTGAATTGAGACCTACAAATTTTGTTACCTTAACATCACTCAATGGTAAACCATTCATTTTCAATGGGGTACTGAATTATTTATTTGACATGGGAAACTGCACTGAAACCGTTTTATTTTCATTATTATTAATTTGTTATTACGGAACCAATTTGAAACATCTGATATTTTACTATTTACGACTTCTTTATTGCATAGAATTGTAATGGGACAGTCGCCCACGTATGGCATCGACGAATTATGGATTTAAATTATATTTTCAAACGCATGTTAAAATGCGTGGTGAAATCGCTTGCCGCAAAGGCAGCAGGAGAAGGGACGTTTCCCGTTTTCTGTGCGTCGCCGATGCGGGCGAGCAGGCTCTCCTTTGTTAACCAGCTCTGTGAAGGGGGCGTTCCCGTGACGTCAATGGAATTTCCGGCCACCGCCGACCAGCGCCGGCAATTTCGGCGAAATTCTGACGTAGAACAAATTCCATTGAAGACGCTACTTCATAGCGTCTTTTGCCACGTCGATATAGCCACGATTGGCCACCCCGTGTCGCGTGATGTCGCAGGCCAATGTGCGTGAGCATCCCGTGGACGCGATCATGTGACCCCGAGGAGCCACTGAGCTCCGGGTAACGAGACGTTTTGGTCTTCTGGTTTGGACAGTGGTACAGAGCAGACTTTCTTCTGATTTCGGGCTTCGACCACGCGTAAGTTAACGCATATTAGAAGTTTGCCTCGGATGAGCAAGTATGCTTTACCGACACTGGCCACGGTAGTTCGCGGGCACCTATAGACAGTAAAGACCGCCACCGCCTCCACCGCGCCGCCACGCGCCGCCTTCTACCGCGAAGTCGGGCCACGCGTTTCAAGGCCACGCGTCGAGCATCGCGGAAGTTCAGCCGATCCTCCGCTCAGGCCCGGACGGGGACGACCCAAGGACGGGCGATGACCCAAGGGCACGAGCCGCCGTTCCCGAGTTGCCGGACACCGCGCGGAGAGCCGGCGTTGCTATCGCCGCCGCCGCCACGGCGTCCATCGCGCCCCCCGGGGGTGACCCGGCGCCGCCGGCCGCCGGCATCACCTCAACACCCGGGTTCTACCTGGACAGGCGTCAGACCGAGCCGCCGCTCGTCACCCCGCCAGCGCCGGCACAACGAACCCGCACCCGCCTTGGACTGTCACCGAGGTGAATGATGGGCGAATGACCGATCTACAGTGTAATCTAGATGTAAGTTAGGTTTAAGTCTCTATCCGGCTTCACCGTAATTTTTGATCACCATCATCACTTTTCGCAAATAAAATTTAAGTTAAGAAAGAAAATTATTTTAATAGCGAGTTGCATGCCAATGCCCACGCTACGCATTCTCCCGTCAAATATTTCAGGAACTTCAGTGGGGGTAGCCGGGCAAAGCATTAACCTTCAGCTGGCGCCGGGAAAAAGGTAAGTCGAGGTCAACCCTGGGAGCACCTCCACTTGGGGCTGTTATAGTTAGGCGTCAAGGTGGGATGTTACAGAATATTCATATCATCTACAAAGAGAACTGTTCTTCCGTTTCGAAAGGTCGAGGGCATGTTGTTTACGTATAGTAGGAAGGGAATAGGGCCTAAAATCGATCCCGGCGAGACTACGTGCAATTGGCAGAGTTGGAAAGGTGTGTACATGATATTCCATCATCCCAGGAAGCTATTTCTACTCTCCGAGATCGTTTTACGAACATAACTAATCTAAAGCAATACCACAACCGTAGATGAAGGTAATTTTGAAAGTAAAATGTTATTATCAATGTCGTGAAAATGTTTTGAAAGATCTAAAAATATTCCAATAGGTGGTTCGTTTTGATCCAATGATGAGGTGACATCTTTAATAAACACAAATCCACGTTCAATGTCACCCTTATTTCTGTTAAAAACTTGTGCTACTCGAGTGTTATATCTTCGAGACACGGCAAGGCTTTTCCCGAGATCGACACTGCGCCTGCGCCATAGATGGAGCAACGCGGGGGGATTGCTCCAGTCCTCCATAAGCCACCGTCGTTCCCCCTCCTCCCCCTGCAGCCCTGCGGCAACCTAGGACGCCGTTTCCTCGGTCGCATTCTCCCGAGTGTGCTCCCGCAGGCTTTCACGAAAGAAAGGCGGACGGGCCGGTAATCGCACCTTCCGAACGATGTTTTGAAATACCATATTTCGTAAATGCTCTGAGAGGAGTGGTTAAGAGATGTTTAAGAGAAATGGCACCGAATTAATTTGGGTGTGCACATGCGAACGTGCGAATACCCACGAGCCGCCACTCGCTAAAACATTAAATAATCACTGATCATAGATTCCAATACAATTCTCAACTGATCACTGACAACAATACTTGGTTCCGAAATAACAAATTAATAGTAAACGAAAAGAAAACGGTTTTAATGCAGTTTTTCATTTCAAATAAACAATTAGTTCATTATGCTACGCGTTCAGAATTCTTGCAAATTCAGTCAGCCTTCATACTGTTCGTTGTGTATATTTCGCGAATGTTCATTCCCGCCTGAGATATGGCATAATATTCTGGGGAAATACATCTTATAGCTCCCAGACTTTTAGATTACAAAAACAAACTGTACGAATAATAACCAAATCCCACCCACGTGATTCATGTAAGTCTCTCTTCATTAATCTAGGAATTTTACCATTACCTTGTCTGTTGATTTACGAATCAGTGGCTTTTGTCAAAAATGACTTGCTTAAGGGCGGGAATATATTTTCAGAAAATGCCGATGTCTATTACTATAACACTCGACGTAGAAATCATATTCATCAGGCGACAGTATCAACAGCTCATTACAAAATATTCACATACAATACATGTACATTATTTTACAACACTTTGCCAGATGACATTAAACGTTTAAATTGATAGAAAAGTTTAAATCCCAAGTGAAATCGTTTCTGCTGCATAACTGTTTCTATACAATTAGAACTATACTAAGCATCAAAGAAAAGTAACATTAATTTTAACAATGATACATAATGCATTATTTACCATGTGAACTGTATAAATGTGTATAAACAACCTGTAACAACTATTGTACTACAACTTCCGGGTCAATGACCCCCATCTCGATCGGGTTTTTCGTCCAGTTTCCCTGATCCATTGAGCAAATGCTGAGATGGCCCCTTGCTTTGCTTCTGGACATAAATGTAACTTCATTTTCTGTGCACGTCTTCTAGAATTCAGTGGGAAATACAATTATTCAAATTATCGTTTCCATGTTGTCGCGGCAGGAAGTATTATCCCGAAGGACAACATGGATAAGAGCCAACATTTATTGCCTTTTTATCCTTGAAAATATATTTTATTACATGGGATCTCTTTTTTCATTTTCTTTCTTCCAAAGTTTAAGTAGTATATGACTTAGTGTAGGGATCACAGAATTTTGAAAATGTGCACACAATTCACTTTTCCCCATAGCACGTCATACGCAGTTTTTAACTGTTTTTTTTACGTAAAATAAATAAAATTAAAAAAGTACCTGATCAAATGCCCGAACGCAAATACATTTTCCTAAAAGCATACGTGCGGGCAGTGCCGTCCTTTAGGGCTTTGCGCCAATCAATAGCAGGTTATGTTCTTTGTGTTTGCGATTGGTCAAAGCTATGTACAAATTTTAATAAGTATTAATACTTGCCATGGTTACCTGGTACATATTCAGGATATCACGAAGGTTGTAGTCGAATTTCATGTAAGTTAAATGAAAAGACGAAAAAGGGAAGAGAAGAAAAAAGAAGAAAGTTGGTCGTAAAGTTGTATGGTGATTGTGCTACTGACTGCATGGGTTCGCTTAGACGTTGCAAGAGAAGCGAAGACGGTGACAGAGCAAAGGAGTGAAGAGGTGAGTGAAGAGTCTAACGCTCACCCACGGGGCCGGCGTCGACCGCCACGGCAGGGATCTCAACTGCGGCTACGTGATCCGCTTTCCCGTCGGCGGCCGTGGGGGCGGCGCTGGGGGCGGCGCTGGGGGCGACTGGCTCTGCGCTCGGCGGGGGGGCCGGGGGGGCCGGGGGAGCCGGGTGAGTGGCAGGGAAGGCCCCGGCCGCGGGCTCCTCTGGGCCGCCGGCCGCCACCTCCGCGTCCGCCGCTTCGCCGCCCTCGTCGACGGTGTAGTCGACGGAGCTGAAGGAGATTTGCGAGTGCGCTGGTACGAGGAGCCCGCGGCCGACGTGTCCGCTGCCCAGCCCAGCCCCGCGCTCGCCTGTCACCGCCAGTCCAAAATTGGGCCCTCCTGGCCGCGGTAGTTGCGGGCGCGCAGCCAGCCGTCGCCGTCGCCTTCGCCCAGCACCTCCAACTGCTCGTTCTCCACGATGCTCAGTTCGTCGTCGTTCTGCGCCTGCGCAACACAACCACGCACACAAACATCCTTTACATTTCCCGCTGGACAAAGCGATGGAAGGGCACCCTTCAGTTCTGCACAGTAAGCATGCAATAGAAGGGAGTCACAGGGTCATTCTTCGACCAGACACATATTCTACTGAAAAAATCTATACTAGTTCACATAAAAGGAAGGCAAAATATACAAGAAAAATGAAATTATATTCATGCTCACAATTCATGAAGGCACATGACACAATATCTTCAAACACGACGTAAAAATTATATCGATAGCTACTTGGCCATTTCCATTTCACCTAAATTGCGCACATTACGTACGGCATTGGCTTTAAGGGACTTATCATTATGGTTTAACTTTAATTTAGCACGAGTGAATACTAAATTGAACTTTCCAAATCTCAACACAGGGCACGCAGTTTTCTTTGTTTAACTTACGTTTACTTCATTTTGCTCATTATTACCTTCCTTAACTAATAAACTTTATAGCCACAATCATTACATTGCATTGAAATACTGTGTAAGAGCTTCAAGAGCTGACCGCAGTCCGCATCTTATTTTTTCGTTGCAATTTATTTGATGTCCGCCTGTGGGTTGTGTCAGTCAGTAATGTCATTTTGTTTATGATAAGGCATACTAGTATATGTATTTGGAAAAGACAATGTTATTTTGAGGCGTATAGAAAATAATTACATAAAATTATTCCACCTCTTTCGGAAGGTGAATAGCATAAGAAAAAACCTTGAAATGACGCCAAATATTTTTACAGCATTAATTTCAAGTAAATACTTCAGGCGTCGTTAAACATTAGTGATCGTGCAGCTCCAACGATGTGATCTCATGGACTCCGAGTATGAGCACAGAGGTTCCACCAAAATGGGCACAATAACTCCCGGAAGTTGAGCTCGCGAGGCTCCGCAGATGAGCACTTGAGACACAAACATTGAAGCTGACAAGACCTATTATTAACATGAGTGAGCGAGAGTCTTCATGATCATTAATTGAGCGACTGACCGTCGCGAAGATTTAGAAAAGCGAGTCTTGGAAGCATTCAATAAGCGTACGAGGTTAGGGGCGCTGTGGACTCCGACTGAAACATTGGCAAGGTCAAATTACCAATATTATCTAGTCCTTGCACTTAGGGCCATAATTACAAAGTACATACTGCAAGAAAGCAATTCCAACAAATGAA
Source organism: Teleogryllus oceanicus (assembly GCA_964035755.1). Taxonomy (NCBI): domain Eukaryota; kingdom Metazoa; phylum Arthropoda; class Insecta; order Orthoptera; family Gryllidae; genus Teleogryllus; species Teleogryllus oceanicus. The sequence goes on along the minus strand of CAXIVR010000001.1, from coordinate 198,498,210 downwards.
TACATTTCAAAATACTGACATTCTTCATTGAATTAATCCAGGTGGGAATTGCAACTCGAAGAGCAGCAACGATCCTTTTTCCGAACACGGACTGCAGGTGTTTACAGGATTCCCTGCTCCTGTGGTTCCGTTTACATAGGAACAACGCAACGGTCAGTCAACACCCGCCTCACGGAGCATAAACGGAACTGCCGCTTTGGCTACACCGAAAGATCCGCGCTGGCTGAACATGCTCTTTCGGGAAGAGAACATGACATTTTATTCCACAACACCGAGATTTTATCCACTACAAACCACTACCACGCCCGCTTACAACGGGAAGCCATAGAAATTTTCAAACATCCAAACAATTTTAACAGGAAAGAAGAAGGAGTCAAAATTAGTTCCGCCTGGCATCCCATACTCCATAACACCAAGGCAAACCTTACAAAAATAAAATTCCCTGCCCCCTCCCATCTCGGTCGATACCCAATCGCAAGCCAGCTCGCGTAGCGATAACCAATCAGCAGCTAGCGCGCGAAAGCGCCCCCTCCGCTGCCCCCACCCGCAGCCTATAAATGCCGCGGCCGAGACCATCGCGGTAACAGTCGCCAGTCAGCCGCCGTCCCGGACACTTCAAAGCCCCCGTGCCGCCCCGAAGCTTAGCGGCGGTCAACGCCAACTGGACCACGGCCCACAAGCCCGGAAGAAAACATGTATATTGACTCCGGCCGTGAAAGCCTTCAATGCTTTATATACGAGGTATTGTATTTTGAGGTGGAGAAAATGAATCCCTTTCCTTAACATTGTTCCTGAAGTAATTCTACAGGTAAGTCCAGGAAAATTCAATTTATCAGCAACCCTGAGGTGGTCGGTGGGGGTCTTCTTTCGATTTGACGCACCTTTTACCATAGTACCTTAGGGGAGCTAGGCTAGAAAGAGAGAGAGAGAGAGAGAGAGAGAGAGAGAGAGAGAAAGAGAGAGAGAGAGATTTTCTCCGTGAAGCTATTATACTTTCTCTCTCTCTCCCCTCTCTCTCTCTCTCTCTCTCTCTAGCGCAGACCTGGATTTTGATGAATAATCTCTTGAGCTCTCCAAGCCATAGGGAATGTTGCCTGTTGTTTGTCAGCTGGTTTGGGGAAGTCAGCGCAGGTCAGGATCGGTTAAGATCGGCATCGTTAAAATGGGCAACCACGGCTTCGCTATCGATGGAATTCGATGACGGGTGTGCGGATTTATTTTTCGACAGTATCCCCATTGGATTATTACATTTTTACAAAAAGTGCAAAGAAAAAATAATCTGAAAAGACGCGCTGAAGTCCACAAGGTAAGAGCGATTCCAGTGTTTTGTGGACTGATCAATGCATTGAGAAATTCACTGAGCATCCCGATGGTGAAGAAACCTTATATACAGGGGCGCCGGAGGCTGCTGGGAGCTCCAGCCGTACAATTGCGCAGCAGGTGGGACGAGCGGCGTGGCGACTCAGATGCTTTCGGTTCCAAATCCGGAGAAAGGAGGCGGGGCTCTTGTATGGCCTTTCTTACGCTTACCTGCGTCGTGGATGTTAGTAAGTACGGGGTGTTTATTTCTTAAAAAATCCAAAGACGTTTTTGAAAACTGATTTATTTTCTTATTCTGCATCCAGTACTTTTCTCTACTTTTCTACATAATCACCTTTTTGTTTAAGCATTTGTCATATTTAACAACTAAACTTTTCAAACGTTCTTCAAAAAGATGCCGCCTGCTCCAATTACCATGCGTTTACGGCCGATTTCACTTCTTTGTCATCATTGTAATGCTTCCTTCAAGGCGATGCTTCGAGTGCTTAAAAAGTTAAAAATCGCTTGAATTGATTGATTGTTAGTGATTCCGAGCGGGTCAATTGCTGAGGTCATTAGTTCCTTAACTGTAGTGCACGTTTTTCATCAGGAGGTGGCGGTGATCTTTCCCCGCTGAATGGCGAGATCCAGCGCCGACCTACTGACGACTAGCGGGGTTTCCCAACTAGGTATCTACAACCAGCGGGGCACCGCCCCAGCCGGGACACGCCTTAAGCCCCCGACCGGTCTCTATGTGTGGTTGTGTAGTGCATATTAATGTGTGTGTGGAGGGGGGAGGATAGAACAAGGAGGAGGAAGGAAAGTTCGCGCGCGGTCCGTGGCCCGTTTGTAAGGGTACTGCTCTGGCATTTGCCTAGTGTAGATCGGCGAAACCACGGAAAACTACCGATCAGAGCAGCTGGCATCTACAATTCTCTTCCTGACATCAGCTGAAGTCGACCTAGCCGAAAATGTCGCCCTGTCGAAAATCCTGCCGTCGTCGGGACTTGAACCTTCTGGTCAGAGGAACGAGCACCTCCACCGGCTTTAGCCCGCTACTGATCGGAGAAATCACGGAGAATTACCGATAAGAGCAGCCGGTCACTAGCCACCGTGACCGTTAAGATTAGAATATTATAACCTCCCAGTCAGAGCCGCATCAGACAGCAACATTGTTGGCTTTGAGCTAACTCAGTCTACCTCCTGAAATTCAACATGCACTACACTTAAGGGAATAATTATAATAGAAATTGCCACATCAGAAGTAATAATCAATTCATCAACTATGATTTTCCTAATTGTACATCTGTACATCGTACGCAGTCCCTTCTCCCAAATATACAATGTTTTTCTCTACCTGCCAGAACAGCCAAATACTAACACGCAAAACTCACCAAATGGATAAGCTGATGGACATTAAATTTTACAAGCTAGTTCTGTACCTTTCAAAACTCATAAATATAAATACTCGCATTTAAGTGCTCTAAATGTGTTTATATGTCAAGTATCATTCGCCACACGCCGCAGTCTGTGGTCGGCAAGGCGTCCATTGACTCGCAGCACTGCAGGTCAGCGGCATGAGGCTCCCGAAGCCTCCCATTCCACGGCGTGCGGCGGTGCGAAGGGCCCTGCCGCTTCTCGGATGCGGAGGCGTCGTCAGAAGGGACTCGTGCCCAAGCGCCCCCTTCCTATGTGATTCATTTCCGCTGGAATCCGTACGAAATAATAGGAACATTTCATGTCAAGCCGTGTATCCAGCATGGTGAGAAGTGCCCAAGAAGAAATGACCAAGAGCCAAGAGTCATTTGAAGAGCAATGTGATTATCGATAGAGGAAAAGGTATAGATAATCCCTAGTATTTCGGTACTACTTCCGAAACAAAACGGTACGTTCAGAAAAGTAGTCTGGCGTCCAAATACGCTTCAACAAATATTAATAACAAAACTAAATAAAGAAATAACGTTTCTTACTCAAGGCAAGGCAATTCACATTCGTTTCGTTTCAGTAAAGAAACAAAACGAAAGTGTCTTCAACGATGTGTTCATCCTGTAACGAAACTAAATTCGCGCAGACATTTGTTTCGTTACTTGTAACGAATCTGGACTCACGAGAAAATAATTTCGTTACAGCGGCACAGAAACGAAACGTTTAGTTTAGTTTCTGTTGCCACTCTTGGTTATAACCAGCATGTCGGAAACAAGATGATTGCAATTATGATGATGATGATGATGATGATGATGAAGGTTTAAAGGCGCTTCAACAGCTGTAGTCATTGACCTCCAAGTCAAATTATTTTAAGAACAGTACACACTGTGACAGTGCCAAGCTAAACATTTTTTTAAATGCAAAGAAAATGTAAGTAAATGTGAATATGAACGTGCCTAATTATAAAAACGGTTTGGCAGAAAAGTTTCAGATAAACACTAAAATCTGCAACTAAAAGACAAATAAATGGCATTATCCTCTTCTTTCAGATAAAGCTGTAGATATTATTCTCTCGTAAAAAGCTAAAAAGCTTGCAGAAAGAAGATTCATTTCCAAGTATCTCGCTCCACTGTCCAGGAAAACATGCTCCACGGTAAGATCCGTTTCGCAGCAATCGCATGTAGGGTGGGTCTCCGCGGAGAGATATCTGTGGGAGAAATGAGAGTGAGTGATCCGAAGGCGTGTCAAAATAATCTCCTCGCAACTTGCACCACGAAGTGAAGACCAAGAATTTATGGAATCCTTGATTCTAGTGAGCTTAAAATCCGCGTTCTTCCACTTTGCCATACATTAGGAATAGAGCGTTTGATAAAGAGCTTAGTGTCATCCGTGGGGACTGTTCGAATGTTTAAATATCTTTCCTACATTGCGAGCTTTGCTGCCTGGTCAGCTATTTCGTTTCCTACTATTTCCGCGTAGCCAGAGACAAGAAACTAAATTATAACGACGAACCAATAAATGATGGATTTGGTGTTGGGTGTTCATTGTCAGAGGGTCACAAGATGAGAATGGAGAGGTGGATTCGAGAGAGCTTTTGGAATCACTGCAGATCTCTACTTTCCTTAATGACATCTTTTCAGCAAACTTGAGTGCCTCCAAGAGAGCATGCTGCGATATAGACGCTGCATGAAGAGTCTAATTGAAAACTTCGTGTGGCATTATGGCAGTAGAGGGCACACCCTACTTTGCCATTTTGGGTGGAACCATCGGTGTACATGAAGTTATGGCCAGGATATATAGATTTCGCCTGAAATTCCGTTAGATATGCACTGGGGGAAGTTGAGGATTTACGGAGGTTACACAATCTATGTCTATTATGAGCCGGAGACGTTTCCAAGAGGGAAACAAGTTTTCCGGATTAGGGAGTCCTCATAGAGGTAGGCAATTTTATATTAAACTTCTGCAAAATCATATGCAGGCGGATACCCAGATGATGGAATAACGATGGTCTGAGTGCATACGATGTCGGGTGAGTTAGGCGAAAGATTGTTTGGCATGGGGAAGTATTCACAGTGGATATTTTCCCACCATACCAGGCAATCAAAATATCTGGCTTTCGGCTCAGAAAAGGTTCTCCAGCCTCGGTCAAAAGGCATTCGAAGCGACTCGTGCGGTAAGCGCGTGTGCTAATCCTTTTATCGTCTATTGGATAAAGCGAAATTACTCTTCTTTCTGCCAAACTATTTGGACAGAAGCAATCTTTTCCCCTAAAAGCTCTTTGGTTCACTCAACCATCGCTGTAGTAGAGACCGTTGCTCGAGACAATGGCGGCACGAGCATCTCTTTTCACTTTTCACTCAATCGACCATGATCCAAGAAATCTTTACATGTACGGTCTTCAACATTCAAAAGTGTTAATGAAATAGTGCTGTTGGCATGGCAAGGTGTATTTGTAACTAGTTACTGACGCAAGCTATGTTTGTTACTGTGCTTAAATATATACGGTCACGTGGCCCTCTTGCGTTACTCTCAAAGCAGTGCAAACACTATCTCCATGTAAGATACATCTGTTTGTAATCTGATTGACGCTGGAGTCGTCAAGATTACAATCAAAACTCATCGAGCCTCGCAATTGGGGGCCACGTGAATATTCACGAGCTATGTAAACTGCGTAGCAAATCGTGATTGCATCTTTAAGTTGTTTCTCTCATACGGGTTGTGCAGTTGGAATTTATTGCACTCAACGAGCGAAGCTGAAGGCAAATTCAACTGTAGGCACACGGTCCGGAGATCAGTTCGAATTATATGTTCCTCGGAGAGGAAGGAGTCGTCGATAAACAAGAATCGTCGAAAATCGTAATCTTAAATTTTACAGTTTTAAAATGTTAACTTTTTGCAATTTTCGAAAAATCTGGGATTTCAACGAACATGCGTCCTGCACCATTCTCTTAAGCGCTCTAAACGCTATCTGACGACAAAGTTGAATAAAACAATTTAGACCTATTCTTGAGAAAATTTTGAAAATGTATTTGAGGCGTCATGTAAAAGACCCTCAAAAATCAGAATCTCGGTTTGAAACTTCCAAAGCCCTCAGTTCGTTCAGAACCATCGGGGAATATCTTTTTGGGAGAAAATCGGATGAACGGTTTAGGCGCTAGCGTTGACCATAGAGGGACGGAATGACGTTTTAGCGTCAATCGATTTTTCGGTATCTCGGGCCCACAAAACATGAATTATTGGTACACCACGTGTTAGAGGAAGTAATTTACTAGGTATTCTATTATGATTTATCAGGTTCGTTAAAAGGGCCCGACAACAATAGTTTTTCTGTCAAAAGTTAGCCGTTTTCTGGCGCACGATTACAACGCTGTCTCTTCTTACGTTCGTAAGGGCACGAAAGTAAAAACGAACTCTAACAATAGCTTTCAAGTGCGTCGAACTAGGATTTTTTGGATACATTTTTAACAAATCTGCATACTGACAACAGATGTATTTCTTGAATATTTGGTTCATTAGTTAAAATAATATATGCTTTTCAAAATGGCATTTTTAAACAGGACACTCAATATTGATGATTAAAGTGGAAAAGAAGTATAATAATAAAGATTATGGTTATTCTAATTTGAAGAGTATGAATGATTTCATGTAAGAGTTTACGCCCAAGCCAGCGTGCTCTACTCGCTTACTGTGTAGTTGTAGAGTGCGATGCACTTGCAGGGATGGTCCGCACTCGCAGGCGCTGTGACCACAGTTTGCATGGAGTCGGTGTTGGCGTCGGGAGCCGTCGACAGCTCGCTGTCATCGGGTCCCCAGTCCACTTGCGTGGGGTCGTCCCAGCCGGCGGTCAGCTGCTCCAGTCGCTGCCGCTCCTGTTCCACCATCGCTGAAACGGAGCGGCCGCCCTGGCATATTTCTGTCGGATCTTGCACATGATTTCTCACACTCTAAAATCCTTCTTTTGTCGAACATTTGAAAGGAAGCATATCGCGCTTGCGATTGATAGCACCCAAGCCATACCGTACCTCTTCTCTAACACGATCCTCACTAACTCGCAATGTCTGACGCTCTTTGTTCCCAAGAATATGTTTTAATAGTGTACATTCAAACATCACGTATATTGCCTTCCTAATAGTAATGACTAAGAATACATTTTAATGCTAAGTTCATACTATTCACTTCACACTGATATTCCATAATTGTGTTACAATTTTCTCCTGTTTTTTTCAAAATCGGAAGAAAATTGTTAATATAATTAATTTCCCCCAAAACCCCCCTTTATATTATTTTTTTAAGGACGATTTCACCTCTCTCGTTTCAGTGTATCGCTAATCCTGTGTACATAATCACAATTGATACGGGAAATAATCACGATTACTATGCATCTGCTTACCCACGGAATATATAAAATGGATTAAGTTAGCAGCATCTCATGCGAGGTTTACACTTATTACAATGAATTGGGGAATGGTAACTGTTCGCCAAAAAATATTTGCAATTGCAGAACCGCACACAATCACTATCTTATGCACGGAGGTTAGAATCGATATACTGGATATTCTAGGAGGTTTTGACTTGCTGAAGCCAATAAAACGATTACCGCAATGTAGTCATCATCACCACTGAAAAGTATCGATGTCATCCGTTGGGAAATAACGACGTCCCCCGCCCTCAATTCCTTCACTCCCGGATGCTCATTCGTGAGCCGACCTCTCCTCATTGCAAGAGTCCTTATCCTTAGGGCCTTAAGCCCGTAGCGGCCCTTGGAACTTGAGAGGTGGCGTGCACGTCGTGCCGTGGCCCGTAGACCCCTTGGCACCGCACTATTCCTTTGTCCACAAGCAGGCCACCGATTTACACGTAGTGTCACTTCAAGGTCATGAGTTTGAAGCAGAGGGGGACGCTGTCATCTAGTCGGGAGCTTCGTTACGACTTTTTTGGAATTGAAGCTCCCGATTGAGTGGCCTTGAAGGGACACTATGTTTAAATCTGAGTATACAACTCCTATTCTGGGTGGGCGAGGAGAAGAACGAAAGGTTCCTCTGTTAAGTGACGCACGATGGTATGGAAACGTCCCAACCATGCCACAACCAAGCTACGTGAGACTCGAAGCGCAATGTAGGCAACAAATGATTTATTTTATTGAATGATTTCTGCACACTAAAACGAATTTACCATATCCCCTCCACGTTTACTACAACCTTAAATGCCAGTTTAATCCTATTGGTGTGCTTAACTTCCTTTATTATTGAATTGTGTGTAGCTTACTCACAAGTTTCACCACGTACAGCAACTCCCGATTATCCTGTCTCCTTTAAATTTCTTTTCATTTGTGATGATAAATTAAGATATTAAATGAAAATCAAAAACTGAAGAATGAATAACACATACATAGAGAACGTATTAGCTAGATATAGGCAGGAGAGGGTGGGGGCAAAAGTCAGGAGGGACCGTGGCACCGGATGACACGCTTGTTGCTCTCAAATAGCACCCACACCTGCCATTCATTGCGACTTACGCCGAAGCTATTTTTAAAGAAAAGCGACATTCGACCCTGCTCTTCCTTCTTTTTCATTTCTATTTCTCGAGTTTCTCTCGTTTTGTGATTTTCTACCAACTGGGACCGTAACGATTTGCAGTTGTGAACGCGTGCTTTTATAGAGTTGTGCGATTAGCAAGTAGATTTCAAGAAAGATTTTTAAACAGCGGTGCTACAATAGTATATACTTTCTTGTATTATTTACAACAGCTTCGCAATATTATAATACTACATTAACCTGCAAAAATGTTTCCAACTTGCAACAATTTTTTTCCGTACTGAAAATCGAATTTAGGTTCATACAATCACCCTAACCCTACACCCCAACCAAAATTTTTAAAAAATTCATTTAATTTTCAGTTTAGAGATTTTCATTTCCGTTATTTCAAGAACTATTTTTAAAGAACATTTTATTATGGAAAGTCTCGATCATCAGTAATGTAGTTTTAGAATGTCAATTCCTTGTTTTCGAACCTGCGCCATTTTTTATGCATTTAATGCTCTACGCGAGAGAAAAATAAAAATAAAGATAAAATTTTAATTATTGTTGAGAAACTATTAACTGTTTAAAAGTTGCATGTATTTCACACATTATTACGTGAAAACTACTCAAATTTTAAAAGAATTAGTCATGAAATAGAGAAATGAAAATAAAGATTTTAAGATCACTTGGAAAACACATTTCATTTAAGAAAAAATATATTTTTAATATTGTAGGAAGTCGCTGAAAAAAATTGGACTTTCGCAATTTTCAAACATTTAGAGAGTTCATCGAAAATGAGACCTATGCCAGTTTTGAAGCGTTTTTACGGACAGATGGAACTTTTTGGGCTTTGTTTTGGTACAATTATTGCTCCATTTCAAACTATTATAACTTTTGATTGCTTAAGGATAACGATTTGAAATTGGACATTTTGAAATTACACATTTTTTATCAATATAAAGTTTTCAAAAGTGTACAAGACATAGTTTTGACATTAGCCTAAAACAATTATATGTTTACAATTTAACTTTGGAAAACAACATACTTCTGTACCATTTTCGCAGAAACCGTTAGCAGTAGAAACTTGTTTTTTTTTTACTGAAAGTACTGATTCTATTAGAGAAAACACGCAAAAATTTATTTTGTTTCTTAATATAAATGTAAATTTTTAGTATTTCATACACTTTGGGGAGAGTTAGGTTAACTGGTCCACTTTTTTAAAATTTGCTTTAAAATGTTATTTACTTGACCTATACCCGTGGAATTTCGCATGATATTGAAATATCATGCGACATTTATATACACTGAAGTGAGTCTTATATACACTGAAGTGATATATATTTATATATTTAGTATACATCACTGAAGTGAGGATTTCTCCTTATATTGTAGGAACAAATATCATCATTGTGCCTACAGTTGTTGGCAAATATGGAATGTTTTATACATTGGCAATAGGACCAGTTAACATAACCGGTTGGGTTAAGTGGACCGTAAATTGAAATAAATTGTGAAAATAACATTGACGTTTTAATGAAAAGAAGACATTCTTCTGCGCATTGCCATAACCTTTTTCCACACATAAAAGGAGAAAATGCTTAGCGAAGATTGTACTCTACCAGATTCTCGTAAAAATAAATCACGTCTTTAAATATTGCCCTGCCATCCTTCAGCTGGCATGAAAACTTTGTAACAATATCTAATGTTCAAGAAAAGCATTTTCTTTAGTCCGGGAGGGAGAGCTCAGGGCATCAACCGATGTTACTGTTAATTGCAAAACTGCAAATACTACTTTCGAAAAAAATAGTGGGGGTAACTGTAACGGTCCACTTAACCTAACGTCCCGGCGGTCCAGTTAACCCCACGGCACATATTTTCTTTATATGATCGAAAACATAAAAGTCGCGACATATTATTAAAAAGAAAACACACTATTATAAAACACAGATACTAACAATTAATCCAGTGTGAATATTTTTATTGTAGTTGTTATTCAGTCGCAATAAAATTGCAAAGAAGATGAGTGGTAGAAAATACTTCTGACCTAACAGAACATTCCTTACTGTACTCAACAATAAAGGCCTGCAACTTACGAAAGAGACTGAGATTATCACCCCTGTCATTCTACGAATGCCATCCAGTGAAAAAAGCAGAAATCACTTCCCACCTACATTTAAAAGCACGGACCACTTAATCTAACCGGTCCAGAGAACCGAACTTTCCCCTACTTTTTCATTATTTTAATTTAATATTGTTACTCAAAATCGCAAAATGATCAATTTTTTGGCCTGTTAGCTATAACGCAAATTGACAAATTACTGCAAAAAATGATATGAATATATTGTTTCATTAAAAATAAAATTGCACATGAATTTTAAAAAATTCACTTACCGGAAAACTGCAAAAGAAGCAAAAATTATATACAGGCATAAACATCTCTTAGTTTAGTAGTTTCCATCTCCATATTCATCTTGTTTCAGTTCCTCTTCTGCTTTCCTTTTCATAGCCTTTCTTCTTATCCTAGCTTCTTTACTAATATTTTCTGCAACATGAACGGCTTTTCTAAACCACATTGCATCTATTCGGCAGAGAGCAGTCTCCATATTTCTCCCTGCATTTAAATACAATTGCTCCAGTACTTTTTTCTGCTGACCAAGCCCTCATTAAAACATATGACAACATCATACTCTCATATCTTAATGACACTGCCATTTACAAAACTGGTTTTTTGAATTCTCTCCTAAAAACAATGGTGAAAGCTCTCAATGGGATTTTGTGTCTTTCCATGTATACATTTTGACAGCAATATCTCATTACTGAGATCCCTATAAATAGGTATGATCATTATAGAAGTAGGCAATGAGTTTTTGTGAATATAATTTTCTCCCAATACTGTAGCGTTGTTGAATCGACACCATGAATCCTTATGGGCAGATTCCACAACCTGGATTGTCATCAGGTGAGAGTTTATGAAAAAATGTTGCCCATACTTCCTTTTTCATCAACTTTTTGAGTGAGCATTTCTTATTGCCAAACCATTATACTGCAGCAATAAATTAATTTGTGTGTCAGTCAATCGTCCCCTTCCAGAAAGTGGTTTCCCATCTTCAAGCTTTTTACCTTCATGCCTTAATTTTCTTAGTCTACTCCCCATCCTCTTCTGAACATGGCCACAACATTCTTGTTTTTCAATCTTTTTTGCGCCATATACATTAGCTTCTTGGACCTTCAAAAAAAACTTTTCAATCACCATCACCCAAATACTGTATGTGTCGCATTCCTCTTCCCTCCACTGATCTTCGGAAAATAGAACCCATTTCTGTCAATTCCTCCACTGTACCCCTCATAATTCTTCCCACGGAGTGTGGATTTTCAACAGAACTCTTATGGCAAAACTTGGAGAGACAGGCAAAATCAATGACTTTGCCTCTTTCTAAAGAAGTGGCAGTTACTACTCCATTCAACGATGTATGGCCACGCTTGTGCCAGGTACCATCAAATGTAGCAGCAATACAGCAATCAGTACAGTCGTCATTTAATGACACTGTTTCCTTGACTGCATTTTTCTTAGAAGATTCTGCTACTGTCTTCAGTCCTTCTAAAAGAATATTGGTGTATACGGAATACTTTGCAGATGGTGGTGGAAGATTCACAACAGCACAAAAAGTGTCAGCAGACATTCTACCTTTCCCAATGCACCTCATTGCATAGCATATTCTAATATATATTTTATAACCTTTATTAACTTTCTTAGAACTTATAGCAGATTGTTTATTTTTACATTTACTGCACTTTAAAGTTAATTTTGAGGACAGACCTTTCCTCACAGTTTCATCTTCATAAATAACTATACAGTTTTCTGAGTTACAATTCTTGCATTTTACCACTGATATTATTAACGAAGAAAAAATATTAAGATATATAATAATATTACCATTCATAGCACTATTTACACTAAAGCTATCATCTCCTCCTTCCAAATACACCACTCTCCTTGGAGAAGGACTTTCAGGAGTATAGGTTATAGTGTTTGTGTTACTTGAAAATGGAGTAACTGTCTTGCTTCCCCTGCTTGGTTTCGTATTACGATTTCCATAGAATTTTCCCTTCCCAAATGTTCGTACTTAAGCCATTTTTAAACGATTCGTAAAACGGAGGAACGGCACAAGTCAGCCACAACTTCAGTAAACAATACTGTGTAAACAAACGCACGTTTTCATAAATACACATACATTTAGAAACTGTTTGACAACTACATGGCTGCGAACATCTTACAGAGAAATATCACAAACAACAGATACAAGCAACTATTCACTGTGAAAAAATAATTTAATTTTTCGAATATGACACGATATTTAAAATAGCATGGCGCAGGTATTTATATGGCCATTTAAAAGGCTTAAAATACCCCAAATCAACAAACAAAATAAACTACCTTGTTCAGAAAACTTCAAAGAATTTTATGACGTAAAAAACAAAATTCCATTTTTGAGCCCAAAAACCTGGTCTGTTCTTAACGCTATCCGAATACAAAGATTAATAAACTTTGGAGCAGTTTTTGAAACAAAAAATGTAAATGTCGAGGTATCTTGTACCACAAAGTTCTTCCAGAGCCCAAATATCCGTTTGAAACAAGCAGGGCCTAGAGTTCGTTCAGACAGACGGACCAAAGACAAAGAGACACATTTTTGCCGTCATTCGATTTTTCAGTATTAACGGCTCGCTTTTGCGACATGCTGTCGCTCAAAAGCTTCAGATTTCTACCGCTGTTACCGATCTATTGACCTAATTCAATAACAGACAAGACAGAAAACACTGCGATGACCGTAAATTGCACGCTTGACTGGCTCAGCCAATCACCGAATTTAAAAGCCTGTTATGCGAATTTAACATAAAATTTGAAATACATTATCATTTTGGCAACGGACGTCGGAGAAGAAAGTTCAACGCAAGCAAGATAAGTGTTACACACGATCGTTCTAGTCACGTGAAACTGAAGCTTGGAAAAGGCAATTAATATCCAAGGCAATCCTTTAATATACAAATATACGTGACCCTAATCTCCGTCAGATTGTTCGTCCAGTTTCCCTCATCCTTAGAGCGGAGATGGCTCCGTGTTTTGCTTCTGGATTTGAATGTAACTTTGCTATCTGTGCACATCTTTATTTAGGGTTCTGGGGGTAATATAGTTTTTCAAATTATCGTTCTCAATGTCGCGACAGGAGGTCGCCCACGATTCCTACACGAAGACCGCAAAGCGGGATAATAGCCAAAATCAATAGCTGATTTGCCTTTGCATACAGTTTTTATTACATTGAAGCGAATTTTTCTCACCAATTCTTGCAAAACATGCTAATTTCAACGGTATTCAGAATTCAACTTGTATGAGATAGGATAGGGATCCCAGAATTTCAGAAAACAAGCCGAGAATACACTTCTCCCAGAGCTCGTCACACACAGATTTAACAGTTTTTGACGTTAATAAATAAATAGGTTATGGACCGAGATGCAAACTGAAGTTCGCTGGTAACCCCTACTATTATGCGGGGAAATAGAAATGCAGGAGTGGTGCAATGGACGATTCCTTAGAATGTTTTTGATGTTGGTAATAGGGACCACCATATGAATGTTTTAACCATCTTGATGATAATTTCGATATCAATTGCGCAGTGCCAGACCGAATCCGTCCCAAATTGATTCAGCAAACACTACGCAGTTGTGCGATTCTCTGGCTGAAATTAATCTCCGGCAGTTTTGTTCCTTTTCTTTTCCGGCAAATTGTGCTTAATCCGGCAGAAGTTTCTAGCTTCATATTGGTCGGAATAAATGACATTCGTCGCAATGAAACGTCCCTTTAATGGACGATGGGGTCAGAAGGGGAATTTGTCAATGGCGGACTACGTCATCAGTAGAATAGCGTCGTGTAGTGAATCGAGCGCGATATACCAGAGTTAACTGTTGTTGCTCATTACCACACATCTGGCATATATCCAAAATCTATTGAATAGTGCGCAAGAAAAAATCGAGAGATTCCAGGAACTGTTAGGAAAATTTGACCGAAAAGAATCACTTTTTCAGGCAAATCGGCAAAAATGGGACCAGCGCTATGAAAACAACCAGGGTCACAACGGATGGCGCTTGGCTAAGAGCGGACGGTCATCCGTCAGGCGCGACGGTCGAGCCACCAACCATCTAGGTGACCCCTTGGGGGAACCAGTGAGTATCAGACCTGGATCTCCCGCATTCTATCAATGCTTTCCCACTGGCAACGCTTGACCGATTTTTATTTCGTCACATACAGTTGTCATGTAGAGGGTGATTCAGTCTTCGTTGCTAGGGCCTTTTCCCATATGTAACGTACATACTGAATTTTCCAAAATTGGATACTCTTCGTCGTTTGGTTTTGTAAATAATTAACGTTAAACTGTGGACTTCGCGCTTGTGCTCGTGCAACACGGGCAGTATGCGGCAAGTGAGCGAGCGGCTTCACCTCGCGTTTTCTCTGTCAATTCGCCTCGCCACTTCTCTGGACAATTCAGTTATTAAATACTATTCGCTAAGCTCCGAAGGCGAGCACAAGACAAATGGCGTGCGAGGTCCACGCATCACAGTTCGTCATCTCTACGTCATACGTGTTTCTGAATTCTGTACTCCTTTCCCGCACAAATGTAAGAAAAAACAAGAATTTCTTAAATATATGTTTTGGAGGAGATTAAGCGGGTTTTAAATAAACTGGAACGATTAATCTCCACAATTTGCTTCTATGGGCCGAGGAAAATTCACATGTTGCGTATAGCGCGGCTCACCGAGAGTGATTCTCTGTAATTGTGTGGATTGGCATTGTAGATGAATTTATCAGCAGTCCTCACGTCTTACTCGAGTGTTTGAGAGGCGTTCATTGTCTGAATTTAAAATTCAGGTACTTGTACGCTTTTCGAAGATGCCCCATTGAATGTGCGGCACGTGTGGGAATGTGCAGGTGTGATACAAGCATGACGGCGCAGCCCCACATCATCATCGCGGACTTCACGAATACAATGCAATTTCTAGATAGGTGGCTCGGAAGAGAATGCCCAACAGCGTGGCCTCCTCTGTCACTGGATTTGAATCTACTGGACTTTTTTCTCGGAGTTGATGAAAAGCAACGTTTATGCTACCAAAGTCGTGGAGTGTGATGACTTTCTTCGGTGCATTGAAAGCGGGGTGGCAGAAGTGTCAACCCGGCAGAGTTGTGCGCGTCACGGAGGCCGTTTATCACAGATGCTTATCTTGCGTTCACGCAAGAGGAGGTCATTTTGAACAGTTGAAGAGCTCCGGTTATATGAGGTGAAATTGCGAAATTTTGGCCGGCGAAAATGTTTAATGAAATTTAAAAGAGCTGATTGGGCAACCTCAGGGTCGTATTTCTCGTAGAGCATGTTCAGGGACTCCCAAAGCATCAGATCATTTACAAGAGAATCAGCTGCATTTTTGTATTTGTCCCAACCATAACAAAAATCGTATAAAATCTATATATGAACAGAGTTGAGTCCACCCAGCATAAATTCCTCAATTTTGTTGCATTCAAGTTGAGATTGCCCTCGCCGACGCTCTCCCATAATTATAAACGTTGGTAATTTGCTACATATTCGTTCTCTCTCCTCCTATCGTGATTTGAATGATTTCTTGATATTTTATAATGTTTGAAATAATGTTGATAGCCGTATTTACAATCAAACATTTGTTAAAAGATTCCTCCAAGAAGTCTCAGAAATAATAAAGATACATTAAAAGCTTTGCCATTCGCTAGAACTAATTTGTTTTTTAATGCAACGCTGAATAGAATGTGTAGAATAGCGAATAAGCATGATATTGATTTTGCTCTGTGAAGAAATGCCATCGGAAAGTAATGATGTTACTAGGCTAAAGTAATGATGTTGATAGACTTTGTATAGTTTTGTTTTGTATTTGTGATGCCATTAGTGAGGGTTGTGATAACCTTTAGAGATTTTGAATACTCCGTTTTGTTTTTTATATTTGTGATGACGGGAGCTCATAGTATATATTGTGTCGAGTGGCCGCAGACAGTTGGCGCCAGCGTAAGCACAATTGTTTAGCTCCGCCTCGAAAAGAGCGTCTCAGCAGTAAAGGCCTATGAAACAGCCTCTGCTTGGCGGCGGGGGGGGGCGATTGCCACCAATGAGCTCGTCGACCGTGTACAAGGAACCTCCTCTCTTCCGTCGGTTCAGATCGGCCCAAACTGGCCCTGCCGACCTCTCTTCACCTCCCATCCTCCGCTTTTATCCATGTACAATATGCGGTGTTTTGTATTGGGCGATTGGATATTTGATAAATGAATAAAATCAAATAATTAAAGAAGCATTTGATGTATTTTTTGAATTTTATCATTGATATATTTAATTTTTTCTATAAGCATACATCTTCACCCGAATAAAATAATGTATACATCCACATGGCTTTGTGAAATGCTCCAGGAATTTGCCAACAAGCTTCCTGGGATAGAGGTTCTTCCAACAGTGTCCAATAGAACGTTCTAGGCACGAAATCTTTAGACATCTCGAAGAAGGAGAGAGAGCGAAAAAGAAGGAGAGCTTCTTTGCCGCAAAAAGGTATCAGTACATTCTGTTGAAATGAGCGACTTGTGACGGTTGGTACCGGCCTTGATGTAGTTCCTGTGGTCATGTCGGCAAATGGACTGATCTCTTCTGATCTCACTTTATCATCTGCAAGGCTTGGTCTAAAAAAATTGGCACATTAATTCAATGCAGAAGGCTGGTCTCCTGAACACTGCACGTATCGTGAGAAAGTTCTACAGGCTGTTGTAGAACACCTCGCTAGGCGAGAGACTTCAATATAATAATAATAATAATAATAATAATAATAATAATAATAATAATAATAATAATAAAGGGCTCAAGGGTTGCGATGTGACAGACAAAAACCTCTCGCACCCAACCCCACTCTCACCCTTCACGCGGGGAGCCCTGTTAAGCCGGAAACCCACTCCAAGGTTGCGGTAACCAGCCCCTCCGGTGAAGTGGCCCGGTGAACTGCTTAGAGAAGGAGGTCTTGATAGGGCTACCAGAGAGTAACTCTGGAAAAGGTCTATCAGGATGATGTAGGTCACCCAACTGGACCTGTACCTAGAGAGACGATGGAAGAGCCAGTGAAATTGTCAACAGCAGCTCTCTTAGCCTATAAGGTTACAGTTGGTTCGCGGGGGCTTTTACCTCACGTGCCTGGCTGACATGTGGACCCAAGCCATAAATACCAGAGTTTCTTCGATGTATACTTATTACCGGGAAACGGGAGAAGATTGTTTTGATCAGATTTTTAAGGAATGGAGTCGCTGGCGATCGGTCCTTGCAAGACCGCGCAGTAGGTTCTGACACCGGGCAAACTGTGTCAAATAAGCTACCTGTGCCAGTGTATAATGGTGAACCTAGTGCAGCCCAACACTCTAGGCGAGGCGTCATACCACTCATGGCTACCGCAGAGACAGCAACTTCATTTGCTGAAGGCCGGCGTGGCTCGAGGTTGACCACGCACCTATAGGATTCTCGGCGATATCAAGGCAAACTCGCCAACGCATGAGGTTGGCGAAAGAGATACATATCTTCGTAATTCATGCGTAATTGTGCTAATGTATGAGCACAAACGTAGAAACGGAGTATTAAGGGTTTGCAGTAAGGTTGCATGCGGAATGGAAAAGAATTATCCAGACAGAACACTGAATGAGCAACGGATTTGCAGTCAGTTGAATTCTATTCAAATGCGACGTGCATTTCACGTACCGAATTGAATAGATTTAAACAGCTATGCAGCTGTAAAGTACCCCGCCATTAGAGACTCCATTCCTCGGCGACGAACAAGAAGGAGGAGGACTACTTGAAAGGGAACATGTAGCAGAAAATCATAGGAGTCCAAATTGGAATGAACATTTCATCAAAGAATTACAGGATAGCTACCGGAAATACCGTATTATGTATGAAGGGGTCCCATTGCAGAAACGATCTCGTGATCGTTGAGATTGCGAAGTTTTACACTGCTTGTAAGGAAATGAATTCCGCTGTAGTTCAAAATGCATAATCACAAATTATTTCGTTGGAAGAATTGTCTGACGCAGTGCATTGTGCCGCTTTGGCAGTTTGCTCTGTTTTGGGCAGAAACAGACACGAAAATGGCAGAACATTCAAGGACTCTAGCTCTAAAAACGAATTCATACCAACATGGAAGAAAATCCAAAATTTCCAAAATGAATAAATCCAGGAAGGAAATTACCCATTCGTCAGAATACTTCCCAGGTGAAGGAAACGTAACTAAGAAAGTGAAAAAGGGAATATATCAATTGTTAAAAGAATAAAGTTGCGAATGAACCTTAAAGATCTACATTGAAGGTTAAAAGATGAAGAGGAACGTCCGAAACAGAGAATTGCTGCACTCGATGCGAGAATTCGGCGTTATTGATATGATGAAGCAGCAAGGAGACGCCAACAACAGTCAGCCTACGCTTTCGACCAGAACAAATTTTATAGGTAGCTGCACAATGCCAATGGAGACCAACGAGGGCAATTTCTGATTAGCGAATCCTTGGTTCAGTGTTGAACTGATATCTGGGCTACACCGACGCAACACGATGGAGCTTACTAACTTCAGGACAAAAGAAAAGCTTGTCGCAACATCGACGAGATGCCTCCCTTTAAAATTTCTCTTGCTGATATCAAAATGGCAGTGCAGAAAACACTGAATTGGAAGCCGCCAGGTCTGGGTGGTATCCAAAATGTATGGTGGAAGTATTTCACTGCCCATACCAGACTCGGCTGTTCAGTGAAACTTTGCGAAATCCAACTGTATTCTCAAAGTATTTGTCAGACAGAACGTATATGGTGCCCAGAGCCGGTGATAGTTCCCAGCCAAGAAATTATTGAGCCATCACTTGCCTGTCAATACTATATCAAATTTTGACTTCCATAATGCCTTCAATAATGTATAGTCATTTAGTCGGCCTGCACATTTTGGCAGCTGAACAGAATGGCTGACGCAAGGGAAATATAGTATGCAAAATATTATTAGTAATTGATAGTGTAATCTCGCAAACGTACGAAAGCACCTCTTCTTTCTGTAGGATAGATAGATAGCAAAAAAACAAAAAAAAAAACAAAAACAAAAAAAAAAAAAGAACATTGATTCGGTACCTCACTCATGGTTTCTAAGAGTTTTCGAGTTGTATAAAATCGATCGATGACTGATCGGTTTCTTAAAGAACAGTTTGTCGGAAACCGCTGTGACGTGACGGAAAATATTACGTCGTCGAATATTTCAAGGGAACAGACTAAACCCGCTATGGTTTCGTATAGCACTAACCCCTTTGAACAGAATTCTCAATCAGGCTATGGGTACTTAGTGAAGAAAACCCCTGATGTTTGTATCTCGCACCAGCTCTACATGGCTGATCTCAAACTATATGCTTCTAATAGAGGTCACTTACAAAAAGAGTTGAAACTTGTCAAGAGTTCCAGCGACGCAGTTTGTTTGGAATTTGGAATTGACAAATGCGTCACCCTCCATGTTGTCCGCGGGCAAGTCCAAAACGGAGAACAAAATATTCAAATATCCGGTGACACAATTATTAAAACTCTTGGCACTGAAGACTCCTACAAACGTCTGAGAATACTACAGTTGTTGAGAATTTTCGATTGAGAACAAGATAGTACAGAACGTGTTACCGGCAGTAAATAAAGTCTGCAAAACATGGATCAATTCAAGAAGCAAAAAATCTGCAATTAATACTTGGGCTATTCCCATAGCAACTTACACATTTGATGTATTAAAATGGACAGAAACACCCTTATAGACTTTTGCCAGGAATATAAGAACGACGCTAACAAGGCATCGACATCACCGCTCACAGAGTTCAGTGCAGGATGTACTTTCCTCGAGGTAGTGCAGAAAGAGAAGTCTTAGAGGCACTGTGCCGACTGTGAGAAGAAAAGCTACGTCGGTATTTTCTGTCTATTAACTCGTTATGAAGCAATCTGTGATCACGATAAAAAGATGATCCAACTATGTCTGGCACAACTAAGCAAATATTTTCATTACCTGAAGCATTAAGACCGCTTGAATACCTGGCAAAGAAAGGAACTTCATGGTACATTTATTGCAACTGTAACTTCGGAGAACATTGCTAAGAAAAGCTCTGTGGAGTGGCTTTGAACCGGGGGCTCAGTCTTGCAGAAGAGTCTGTGAGACCGAAGGATTTCTTTTCTCCAAGACCAAGTTTTTAAACCAGAGCATGCAAAAACTCATTAGGGATCAGCAAACTGATAGCCGATGTTGCCTGTGTAACTCTATCATCGAGCATATGTGCTGTGGATGCCCCGCATTAGCTAAAACACAATATCTTAAAAGACACAAGTGCGTCGCCAATGCAATTTATCAAGCCCTTGTCAGGAGATACGACCTCATAGAGAGTGAGCAACCTTATTATAAGTGCAAACCAGAGCAAGTAATGATAGCTCGAGTTCTGTGGGATAGTATAATCATCACTGATCGAACAGCGGGAGCAAATAGACCAGATATCTTTCTGTTTGATAAAATATCTAAAATATCATGCATAATTGATGCTGCGATCCCCACAAATGGCAAGCTTGTAACAGCTGTTGCTGATAAAAAGAGGAAGATGCACCCAAAACTTCCTGAAAAAGGTGAGGAGCCGATGGAATACAGAAATATTATCTCTCTAATGGAACAATCCGTCCAGACTGATGCTATACATATCCGCCGAATGTTTCCAGGGTGACTTTTTAATACCTTTATTGTTCTGCTTAGCCTTGAATCCTGTCTACTGTACTAAATGCATCTGATTATGGTATCATAAATTATGGTATTATATTATTATGGTATTAAAAAAGGGAACTCAATCCTCCTTCGTGTCTCGCATCTTCTTTATGGATGCTCTTTGCAGACACTGAAAATCATATGCGGCAACTAATTAGCGTGACGGAGAAATTCACTGACGACATCAAAATGAAATTCGGGTTTGGATAAGTGCAATGGAGTGCATAGCATTCGACGTCATACATAAGTTTAAAAAAATGGAAAATGACAATGAACCAGAGATTACCTTAATGGAACCCCACGAAGCTTACAAATACTGTGGTTTTCAACAGTCACTCCGAATCAAACTCACCGCCACTAAGAACATACTAACAATTGAAGTGTGAACGATTGCATGTTTTTTTTAAACTCAACTCTCCGCTAGAAACCTTGTGCAGGCCATCAATTCATATGTTATTCCAGTGCTGATATACTCCTTTGTCATTATTAAACGGAGCAACACCGACCTCGACAACTTCCAGAGCACAATTCTAACGTTATGACTCAACACCAAAAACATCATCCCCATTCAAGTATTGAGCGTTTTACCCTTTCAAGTTCACAGGGATGGCGAGATGTTGTAGATCTCATAAATCTACAGAACTCTCAAATTGCATCACTCAGAAGATACTTCTTGGAACATTGGAGTGGGAGAGTTCAGCGAGCAGTGAGCGCAGTTGATAAAACCTTTAGTCTTCTGTACTTGAAAAAGACTGATCCACCTGTTCAGCCAGTCATTGAAACCGAAGAGAAGATAACCTCGTGGAAAGCGAAAGCATTGCACAGAGGGTACCCCCATCAGCTAAGCAAACCAGAAGTCGACGTTCTGCGTCGCAGGCGTGGCTCCAGCATGGAGATCTCTTTCCGGAGACAGAAAGCCTTGATGATAGCTATCCAGGACCAAGTAGTGCCAACTTTGAACTACTGAAGACACATGCTGAGAGATTCGACCATCCATTCTGACACATTTAGATGTGAGGCCGCAATCAAAACTATCCAATACTTGACAAGTGGATGTAAAGGCCACGCAAAATTGGAATATAAAAAGAGGCATGCTGGAGTGGCGAAGCAGGCACATCAATTATTGGCAATGAAAACGGGCTTACTCGCCACTTCCTTGCCATATTATAAATATGTTCATCTGAAAGTGCTTGAAAGTAGTGAGCACGCTTTCTATTGGGATCGATCTATTATCACTGACAGACAAGTCGGCGGCAATAGACGCGATTTCTATAACATAATCTATAGAAACTACCAGCAGGCTTACCTCATTGATGTATCAATTCCCAACACCCACAACATATCGGCAAAACATCGAAAGACAACATCCACAAATATACCGATCTCGCCCATGAAGTCGCAGGTCAGTGGAACTTCAGCAAAGTGACAATTGTGACAATAATAATATCAGCCACAGGAGTGATCCCGAAAATGACACTTCGAGCACTAGAGTGTCTTCACTTGGATGCCAGAACTATATATATGGTATGCAGAAGGCAGCTATTTTGAATACATGCCTTAGAAGCCACCTGCATCTTCAGTAAAGCAACCGCACATCTGGTCATCATACCTGTGAGTGGTTGATATACCGAGCAGTAAAAACTGTGAAGAATAAATAATAATAATAATAATAATAATAATAATATAGAACATTATTATTAATATATGCACAATAAATTTAGAATTTTTGCCCATAGATTATCTTTTGATGGTTTCCTTCTTTGTGAATGCCTGAAAATTTAACAGAATCCTAAACATTGAGAAAGAACGATAGGTGGATTTTAAATCTGAAGTAGCTCTCTCATTCATGAAAACGTTCATTGAAGGACTTGACAATGACCTAGAAATTCCAGTGGTTCCAGATATAAAATAGGAAGATCAAGTAAATGACTACTTGATTATGTCAAATTCGATAGTATAAACCATAAAATTAAAAAAGATAATAATAAAAATGCATGTTGATGTGACTTCTGCAAGTCACAAACAATTTATTATTGTTTAAAATGCAAAGTTCTAATCAATGTAAATTGTTTCAGAAAATTGCATGGAAAATAATTTTATTATACATTTTTTTAAATCTTCTTTTTCGTCTTCTTCTATCAACAAAGATGAGGCATCAACCTGTTCCGGTGTCCGCTTTTTCTTTGTCCTGCCTACATCTCTTCTTTGTGGAATGCATTGAAGAGATAATGTTTGCAATCTCTCATTCGGCATCCTTTCTAAATGTTCGCACTATTTCTCCTTATCAGTACGTAGTTTATCTAACACAGGTGTGACATTTATCTCTTCTCTTACATCTACATTCCTCTTTTTATCAAGGAGGGTGCATCCTAGAGTACGTCTTAAAAATTTCATTTCCGCCGCCTCAATTCTACTTTTATCTCTTTCCAAGATTAAACGTACAGGAACAGCAATAGTATTAAAACACTATGCGTGTATCTTTACATGTTTTATTTTTTAAATTCCTGTGAATGTTTCCAGGTATATTTCTAAACGTATTTAATTTATCGTCGAAATCCACATCTCTTTTGTCAAATAATTCAAAAACTATCTTTCAAAAAATTTGAAAATATATCCAAAAAGATATGGATATATTTTTTTTTATATTTTTATATATTTATTTTTTTAAAAATTTTTTTTAATTTGTAATTCATACTAAGGAGCACAATAAACAAGACACAATGAGAAGGCTTCAAGAGAAGACTCCAAATTAATTAAAGAAATATATTTCTGGAAAGCACTATAAACGAGCAAGACGTGTACAAACAACTGAATTTCATTAGGAGAAGAGATGTGTATTTAGATGCTGAGTTCCATCTTCTGAGTGCGGAAGTGAGACTAGACTTAAGAAATGACGTAATCGTGAAGTAACTGGTACAACCGATCCGCGGCTTCCGAAAAAGAAAATGGTCCCAAGAGAACATAAGAATAAGAAATGCATTGTAGTTCCCATCACGCAAGTCAGTAATGAATTGGTGGACAATTCGCTGGAAAACATTTATAAAACAATGTTGCATTATCGGTTAAATCAACAAGACCAAAACTAAAATGCAGAGCCAATATCTATGAGAGGCAAAATAGACCAACTTGTCTCAAATATCGCAGAAGCTTCGTGGGTTAGAAGTTGCAATTGTATAATTTTAAACAACCGATACCAATAATATGAGAAAGAATGTCTTCCTGTAATCCAACTAGTTTCAATATATGAGTTGGTTTTGATACTTCTTGAGAGATTTGTCTGAGGTGTGAGAAGCAAGAGAAAACTGGTTGCACTTAGTCATCTGAGTCGATGAAACGCGTGAATGAAGAGCAGGAGATCTGACGACGGAAGACCGTTTCGATTGAATTCTCTAAAAATAAAAAAAATCGTGTTTCCTTGTGTGTTGTTTCGTTTGGCGTTTCTGTAGAGAAAGGTGAAATGTTACTGGGATAGAAGTTGCAATACTATAATATTACATGACCGCAACAATTTTAATAAGGAACAGTATGTGCTTTTGAAGTCCTACTAGACTTCTCTCTATTTTAAAACTTCTTTAAATGCAAGTCTTAAATGGGTATCGAGATTTGTGCCCAAGACGCTCTTCTTGGTTTTAAAAATACTTATATAAATGCTTCTTTCAACAGAAGCAGACGTAGGAGGAACTGTAATTGCTTTCGGGGCCAATTTCCTGAGTTCTGGTAATCAAACTCTGAATTATGGTATTACTAGTCATTTACTCTTAATAATTAATGTTTATATATCAGTTTCATATTTTACATTTCAAAAATATTATATTTAAGTCAATTATTCCAGTCACTATATATTACCTCTTTCAGTGAAATCAGGTTCTCACACATTGTCATTTTTAATTTATTTCTTTTCCTTTTATAAACACGCTTTCATTTATTTATTGTAGCACTGAATTTTTTAAAATTTTGTTTTCATAAACATTACAATCTAGAATTATAGACTAATGTCTATAATTCTAGCAATTTGCTTATGGCTTAAACTACTGCGAAATAAAATTTGTTCTAAGAGCTAGCCCATTAGCGTCCTCTTCGTTTCAAATTTAATTAAAAATCACACTTTCCTGTGTTTGTAGATACACTGGTATTTACACTGTTATTTTAGTTCTTCGTTCTTAAAAACACTTTGTCACCTCACTTTACACAAGTTCGAAAGGTTTCTTTCTCTTCTCACTAGTTCTGTGTTGTCCAGGAGAGGAATTGCTTTTTGGTTGTCGTGTTGGTGCAGCCTTTCTTCGTGTTTACTCGCGAACCTTTGTGTTTCTTTATCTACTGCTTCAACTTTCATGTCCTTGTGTAGATATTTATTTCTTATATACCAAGGCACTTCGACGATATTTCTTAGCACTTTGTGGTGAAATCTTTGGATAATTTCGATGTTCCTCTGTCTGGTACATTCCCAGAGTTGTGCACCATACGTCCATATTAGTTTCAATATTCCTTATAAAGTAATATTTTAATGTAAAATATATTTTATTGAAAGGCAAGAACATCTTACAATTACCCAGTACATTTTTCTGTATTTAATATTTCATTCTTCTCTTTTTTTACATGTTCTTTCCATCGAAGCTTACAATCCAATGTCATGCCAAGATATTTTGCTGTATTTGCATATGGTACCATGTGGTTGTTTGTATAAGTGGTAATGTGTTCGGTACGCCGGTTTATGAAGGTCACATGAACACTTTTACTTTCATTTAATTTGATATTCCAATCATTGGTCCATTTTTGTACATATGTTATTGCTGATTGTAGCTTCTGGGTTGCTTCTTCATTGCTTTTTGCTATTGCTAAAATTGCAGTGTTCAAATGTCAAATCGTCATCGTGTCAAATGTCAAATCGTCAAATGTGCATCGTCAAATGTTCTTATGACACTGTTTTCGGGTTTGGGGAGGTCACTAGTATACAGTAGATGTAGTATTGGTCCCAGCACACGTCCTTGCGGTAACCCTTTCTTCATTTTTGTGAGTCCCGAATAGGCATCGTCTTGTTGAACTCTAAAGTACCTGTCAGTTAAGTAAGATTCTAGAAGATCTGCATATTGGTTAGGAAGAACAGTCTTCAACTTACAATTTAAAACTTTGAGCCAGACTTTGTCAAAGGGCTGCGCTACGTCCAAGAAGATTACAAAACAAATATTTTTCTCTTCCAATGATTTTTCGATGACACTGCATAATCTGTGAACCTGAGAAGTTATGGAGTTTTTTGTTCTGAATCCGAACTGGTGTTCTGGTATTAACTTTTTGTCCTCAATAATTGGTTTTATTCTTTTGAGCAAAAATTTTCCAAAAGAGTTTGGACAAAATAGGTAACAGTGAGTATTATCTTTACGATGTAGCATCATGTAGTGGTTTTCCTGGTATCAATATCCTTATGGTGTGATAAGCCAAGAACCTTGGAATTAGTTTTTAATGATAAAATTTAGCGTTGGAGTATGACATCGTTTACAGTCAAAGAATACGCGTTGTTAGGACAACGGATCAACAAGGGTTAATATTCCATGCTTAATGTTAGAATGTTGGGCAAATGAACTCGGCCCCGAATATATTATGTACAGAAAATATGAAAAGGGCGTTGGATGGTCGTGATCGTCAGGAAGGACGCATTGATTTACGCTCTAGAAAAATTTCGTCGCGAGCACACGTAAGCAGTTGGTGAGGTGCGATCGAGTTTTCAACGTAGGCTGAGTGTAGATGATAGTAAGCCGGGAATTTGTTTAGTTTGATGTTTGTGAGCTTGGTCTCGTGTAAATTATGTCTCATGTTAAATTGTAATCGGGAATTTTTATTAATATAATGGTGGAAGTTGGAATTAAATAGACAGCATATTTCGAGAAAATATACATTAGGGTAGCTTCGTAGATGGAAGAATTTTCCAATAAGTAGATGAATATAGTCAGTAGCCAGTAGGTATTTCATAGGAAACACTGATAGGTAAAGTCGCGACCGCGTGTTAAATTTAAGAGGTATTAAGTCCAATTATAGCACTCGTTAAGAATATTCTGAAACTATTTTTTTTTATAGGAAAGGGCACGAAAATTGGTTCACTAAGGATTCCGGTGACTTCATTCTGCCAGTCAGCCGAGAAGCCAACAATCAAGTTTATGAACATAAATACGAACGTAAGCTTACGAACTATAATCAAACCCGTACGATGTTTCAATGTTTAAAGTGAAATTAATTCACGAAAATTTGACAAACTTCAATGTATAGATGATAGGAATAAATGTTAAGTTTATTCTTGAAAAAGGCCGATATTTCATAGTAGTTGCCATCAATCTAATAATTGATTCCAATTAATAGAAATTCCAGGAGCTGTGGTCCTGTATAGAATCACACGTTCACATGCAACAGCTAAGGAATGTATGTTGTGTGTCGAACCCATGCTTAAAATTAGCAGGAAATTTAATAATTTAATAAATTAAGAATTCAGTTTTAAAACAATCAATAGATAGCTTATAAAATTATCACAAATAGCTATCCTACCGCGGAGTTTGATAAGAACTTCTAAAATTATCACAATAGTTTCTGCAACTTTCCAAAATCTGGGTAAATATTTCAATTTAAATGCAGCATTGATAAGATATATCAATTTTATTATACCCTTCCTCAGTAGCGTCCTTAGAACTTATGCTGTTATTAATTGGTTTTTAAATTTTTTTGATTTCTTTTTGTACTTCAGTTATTGTAACAGGGATAATACTTTCGTTGTCTTCCTGGCTACTTCTGTTTTCATTAATTATTTCTGCTTTATTTTGTTTCTCTCCATGAGGCTGGAATATTTCTTCTAGATACTCAGCAAATCTATCCGCTTTTTGTTTGTTTCTTCTTGCCCATTTGTCATCTTTTGTCCTAATTGGAGGCGCTTGAATGATATTGTTATTTTTCTTGACGCCTTCCAAAGAAAATAATCAGTGTTCTTATCAGGTGCCACTTCTTTTACATACTGTGCATTCTTTTAAAATTTTTATCTTCTTCTAAGTTGTTGAGTGAGATTATTGAATTCAGTTTTATGGTATGGTGCTTTTGTTTGTTGCCCACGACTTCTCATTTTCCTCCTTTCAATAACGAGGTTCCTAATTTCTACTGTGTAATTGTTTTTACTATTATTTTGAGCTTTGAAGCTGACTGCTGAATATCTTTTGTAACAATTTCCAGCTCGTTATCTAGTTCTTCATTAGTCTCTAATGCAACATGGAGATTATTTTTTCTTCTAGACATTGATTAAAGCATTTCCAGTCCGTACGATTGTTAACTAATGCTGGTTTGGTTTGTTTGTGAATCAAATAGTCACATACTGTTAGAATAATTGAAATGATCTGAACTTAAGTGTGAATTCTTCAATTTGCAGTTTAATATACATTTTTATTAAAAAGAATTGGGTTTTGAGAATGATCTGAACTCCAATAGGTATTTTTAGCATTAAAATCTCCACCTATTATAAATCGGTCTCCCAATTGACTAAGGAAATGTAGATAATCATGCTTCTTTAATGAATATTTTGGAGGACAATAGATACCACATATTCTTAATGGATAATTCTTGGTTTTAACGAATACCGAAGTAGCCTGTATTTCTTCTGTTTCGTAACTTCTTCATAATGGAGTATATTTTTTTTATTATCACAGTACTTCCTCCTCTGGCAGTGTTATTTGGATGTACGTATACGTATATGTTATATAATATCTAAACATTATGAAAGTTTGCTTGGTGAAATGGGTTTCGGATATCAAACAAACATCCACTTTCTTAGATCAAGGATGCTTGCAGTTCATTTTGTGCTGAGCATCCGTTGAGTTCCAAACATGATTTTAAGTATTCTGTTCATTTTTTCGAAGTTTTAGGTATTGCTCCTTTGGTGCTGTACTAGATTCTTTTTTTCTTTTTCTTTATCGTTATTTTCTTTTCCAATTTTCTTAGTTGTCTGGGACAAGCTACTGTTTTTAGATTATTTTTTTCATTTCTTATTCTCTGCAATTCTTTTGCTACAGAGTATCCCCTATAACTCGCCGGATGTTCATCTCTACAATGTACACATTTTGCTTTACTGTTATTTGTTTTTTTAGCCTTCACTATGGTGTTTACCTGTACATTTTACGCATTTTGGATCAGAATTACAATACTTTTGAGTATGACTAATAGCTTGGCATCTTTTACATTGGGGAATCAATTTTGAATGTTTAAGTGCATGTATTTCTACTTTATAATCCAATATATTTGTTATTGTATGAATCTTATTAATAATTTCTTCCGTGTTGAATGGTAGCACGAACATATCAAGTGGTTCTTTCTTTTTAATTAATTTTTTGTGTCCTTTTCTATTCAGGTCTCTAATTATATCATATTTCTCACAGGAATGTGGTAATGTCATTACCATAACTCTAATTGGTCTAATTTGTTTGTTTTTATAAGAATGCCAGCAGTATTTTTCATCTAGTAGCATTTTTGTTACAGATCTATATTCTTCTTCATTTACATTTATTTTAATGTTGCCATCATTCACGAGTTTCATAGTAATTTTTTCTGGATGTGTAACTTTATTGATGTTATTCTGTAAAATATTAGGTTCTGTGATGTCACTCACTATGATAGGTGGAGGAGGTGGGATTTTTATTATTACTGTTGTTATTGATGGAACCTGCGGAAGATGCTGAAGTAATAATATTTCTTTGTTGGTTAGGTGAGGGAAAGGTATTCATTTTTCTCTTCTTACTTTTTTACTTTTCATTCTTATCCTTCTGTTTCTTCAACTAATTCTTCATCTTTGCAGTAAATACTGGTTTTCACTTCATTAGTGTTTATATTACTTCCAATTTTTAACCCCATAGATTGTATTTTATTTCGTAACTCTCTTATTTGTTTTTGCATTTTTTTCATCGTACCACCATCATTCCATCGTATCATTTGGCGATTTTCTTGAACAGCTTTTTTCCATAAATTTTAATACTTTTGACATTCTTGATAATCTTGTTGGATTTCTCTATTTTGTTGTAAGAGTTCTTCTTAATTTTCTGCATTTCTTCCAAGAACTGTATTTTTGGATACTGAACTTCCAGGTTTCAATTTGTTTTGAGTGAATCCTCGTCCAACAATATTATGCTTTCCTCAGAATCCTTAAGAGCGGCTTCTGATGATGGATTTTTCGCATTTTCCCATGTTTTACTGCCTGGGGTGTTGTTTTCTTTAGTTGTCAATGTATCATCAGTTTCTTTTTTTGGATTTTTTCAGTTTTGTTGTTTTGTTTCTTCATCCATCTTTCTCCCACGAGTAACTATATATTAAGTATCCACCTATTCAGAATATGTGAAGCTAATTGCTGAGAGAGGTTGCCTGGTATCCCACAGGCTGCGCTGGAGACGCTGATACCCCCAGCGCCGTTTCTACACACAGGCACAGGTCGCTTCACACCTTGGCTTGGGGAATTATTAAGAAGAAAAAGACGAAATGTCGATAACAGAAGAGTAGATTGAAGCTGAAGAAGAATGAAAGTGAAAAATACAAGGGGTCGAAAAAAATACAGGGTCGAAAATTACAAGGGGTCAAGAGAGACCTAATAGAAAGATCAAAGAAGTGTAGCACAAAGTAAGTAGAACAATGCCGCACTAGAAAAGGAACCACCGTGACGAACAGTAGCGCAGGCGGGTTTGAATGGATTTGGAGGTTGTTTGAAGGAAGGACAGACGAATCGTTGTGAGACAGCCCTTCGTCTGACTCCTCAACCGAGGCCTGTACAGCATGGGTGACCCTACCGGTAAGCAGAGCTGATCTATTCGCCAATTGACCAGCAATGCTACTCCTGCAATGCCCTCGGCTTCATTGGGGCAAGCAAACCTCCTCGCCCATACGGTCAGTGTTACTTTAAGGCCGTGTGTCCTGGAGGAGAAGCACTGAAAATGGCTGTAAATTTTCTTCATAGGAGAGTCAGGAAGAAATGTCTGCTTAGTGGAAATTCGTGCTCATGCACTTATGAAATTTAAGCTCGAAATTTATTCTGAAGAAAGTACGATATTAAAAAGAATTGTTTAATTTTTAATTTTTAATTAATGTTTAATTTTAATTGCATTAGTATTTTTACTTTCATTTTTAATAAATCACCAAATAAGACGAGAAACGAGAACTTAGAAGGAAGAATCAGAATCTGGAGGAAAGGGGTTTCCACGATCCATTCACGTCTTATGATGATTGTAATTACAAACTGGATTCGCGTAAAAATTTAACAATTGTTTTAAAATTAACACTACTTCGAAGTAAGACCCAACTTTTAAAGGTCAGCTCCTGAACTGTGTATCACAGGTACGGTACTGTGCGAGACTGTGCGTACTGTACTGTGCGTACTGTACGGTACTGTATGTAGGCACGGTACTGTGCGAGAGTAATCATTATAATATATCTAATATTTCTAAGCGTTGAGAATAAATATATGTGGAGAATCATGAGGTTAGATAAATGTCTTAAGTCAATAAACGACGATAAAGTTTTTTATTTATCTATCCTCACGATTCTCCACATATTTTTATAATACGAGGTCAAGATCAATATAACAAAACTTGAGAATAAATTCCCACCTAGGGAGTACATGAGCTTGACGTTAATGGAGCTTGATGACCCCGTGATCCTGAGAGCTATGCCGGTGGTAGCGTCTCCCTTGCTGGTAGGGCCTCCCTTGCCGGTGAGGTCGAAGGGGAGGGGTCAGACGAAGAAGTACTCCTGATGAGGACCTAACTACCAGAAGAGGACCTGAACAACAGTTCCGGCGAAGAAGTTCGTCATAGCGTAGAGGACCTCACAATTGCCCTGTATCTCGAGGTTAACCGAGGTCCCTTGCAAACGGATACGTGTGAAGACTTCAACCGTCGGAGCAGCAGTCATGAAGCTGGTGCAAACAGCGGAAGGAGCAATCCTTTTCATGGGGTTAGTACATGGATGGGCTTGTCCCCACGCCCTAAGGAGGCCGCCCCGCCAAGGGACTTACTCTGCGCATCGATAGCAACGAGGCCAGAGGGCTTTACTACTGCTTTCAATCACCAAGGAGATAACCGGCAAGACAGGATGACAACTCAGCAACGGAAAATGATTAAATGACTTGGAATAGCGGCAACATGAAGACTGGCTACCTGGAATGTTCGAGGCCTAAGGAACAAAGAGAGCTTGGTGGAGCTAGAAATAAGAAACACGAACAGTGATTTAACCGTCATCACAAAGAAGAAACTGTAAGGAACTATCGATCTAAATCATCATATAATGTTCTATTCTGGTGTCCCTCAATCATCGAGGGTTTCATTTGGTGTAGGAATTATATTGGCTAATCGATAGAGGAACAGTGGAAGAAGTTACAACTTTGTTAACGACCGTATTATAATATTGCGATTAAAATTGAAAAGAGGATATCTAACAGTGATAGATATGTGTGGTCCGGAAGAAGGTAAAGAACAAAGGGAAAAGTTTCACAATACCCTACAAAAAAATTTGAATATGACCAACAAATGTCTTTATTACAATCTGTGGGAATCTTAATACGCGAGTCGGAAATATCTCAATTCCAAATATTGTAGGAAATCTAGGAGAAATGAGGCTTAATGAAAATGGGAAATGTCTCAGAAATATTGCTACCTTCAACAACTTAAAAATAACTAATACTTATTACTGTCACAAAGATATTCGCAAGTTCAGTTGGGCAGGAAGAGGGTGCCGATTATTGACTTCGTCATTGCTAACAAGAAACTTGTCTCATGTATTCAAGAACTACGAGTTCATAGTGGTTCGGAAATAGGGACAGATCACTATCTAGTAAAATCAGTTCTTAATATCCCTGCTAGTCATATAAGAAGCAAAATTTTGAAGATGAACCCAAGAGCACTTACAAAACACATTTGCTGAAAGGAGAAAGTATAAGGAAATTATACTCCTCACGTCTCTGCAAATACTTACAGGAAAAATCGCTAAGTAGAGACGTCGATACAGAATGGAAAAATATAAAGAAAGTTATGTGTCAATCAGCGTCAGAAACGCTAGGTAGAAGTCATAAGTGAAGACCAATGGTTAACGTACGTATAAAAACTTATGGACAGATCCAGGCGGAGAACCCGAACTTACAGACCAAGGAGAGGCCGAACCATCTGATGCAAACCCATTTGAGCTAAAAGAATTAGAAGGGGTATTGGAAAGTTTGAAGAACAAAAAAGCGCCCGGCATAGATGGAATAAATACAGAACTTTTTAAATCTGCACCAATAGAAATAAAAGAAATGTTTCTAAACCTCTTAAATGTAATTTGGACTTCATGTAATGTACCATAAGAATGGAAAATGGGCATTAAATCCCCCATTTTCAAGAAAGGTAAAAGAGAAAATTGCGACAACTACAGAAGAATCAATCTTTTAAACACAGTCTACAAAATTTACGCTACAATTAAAACGCGAAGGATGAATTAATGAAGTTATTCTTGAAGAAGCACAATGTGGCTTCAGGAGAGGGCGATCATGTGAGGAGTGTCCTTGTAATGGAGCAGTTAATACAGAAGCGTAGGGAACCTCCCTACCTGCATTCTCTTCGTAGATTTCGTAAAAGCTGTTGACTTAGTGTCCAGGAAAAAGTTGTGGGAAATTCTTAAGATTCAGGGAATTGCAAACACCTGATAAAAGTTATGAAAAGCTTGTAGAGTAAAAATAAAATATGTATTGACATGGGAAAAAATTGGGAGAAAACGAAAGATAATAAACAAAGGAATAAAACAAGGATGATCACTGTCCCTGCACTTTTTAGTTCATAAATAGGCAATCCCATAAAG
Organism: Teleogryllus oceanicus; assembly: GCA_964035755.1. Taxonomy (NCBI): domain Eukaryota; kingdom Metazoa; phylum Arthropoda; class Insecta; order Orthoptera; family Gryllidae; genus Teleogryllus; species Teleogryllus oceanicus. The sequence goes on along the minus strand of CAXIVR010000001.1, from coordinate 198,464,299 downwards.
GAATGGCAGAGAGGTTTTTAAACAGCAAGCATTATAATTTCTGGAACAGGCTTAAGAATAATTTTATTTGCTGACGATCAGGTTATTTTGGAAAACTCGGAGGCCAGATTGCAGAATGACATCTATAGCTCGCAAAATATACTACAGAATTACGAGTTGCGGATATCTACTCAGGAATATAAAGCAATGGCTTTTGTGGGCAAACATCATTTGAGGTGCAAAATAGTTCTAGAAAACACCATACTAGAACAAGTGTCCGAATTTAACTACCTCGGTCATAACATATCCTATAGTGACAAGAGACATCAAGAAAAGAAACTCAATAAATTTCAGTCAATGTGTGGAACAATTGAAAGAAAACTTAAAAACAAAGTAAGAAAGACACACAAATGAAATTTTACGAGGTGATGGCGGTTACTGACGAATATGGTTGCGAAAATTGGAGCATGAATCGCTCAGACAGAAGAAAATTGAGGCTGCTGAAATGTGATTTCTACCATCTGTTGCAGGATATACGCTTCCAGACCACAGAAGAAGCGAAAACATCAGAAGCGAACTAAAAATATTCAACCTCAATATGAGAACCCAAATACGAAAAGAGAAATGGTTCCATCATGCCCACGGATGACTCTTGAGAGACTACCAAATAAGCTCCTCCACTTCGCACCCGAAGGAGCTCGAGATCCAGGGAGACCTAGAAGACGATGGAGAGACGATCTTCTTGGCGGCGGAACAGGCCATTCGGCCTAGTTCTTGGTGATGATGATTATGATGATGAGAATAAATTGTACAGAAAATCAAGCAGCCTCTTTGATTTTATCGTGAATGATTCCTCGTTTCCCTTCAATTTAATTTTACATAGATTTCAGATTTCTACACGTTTCTAACCACCCATACTATGGAGTGGGAGCACTCAAGAGAAATAAGTATCCAGAAATGTAATAGGAAGTTTGAAAAGAACTGTTTGTAGAATACTACTTAAAAAACATTATTCGGTCCCCATATGCTCTCCTTTATTTCCCCTCAAGTGCCCTCACCTTTCTCTTATTTCGCTACAGGTCTTCCATCGTTTCTTGAAAACTCGTGACCTCACTTAACTCACCTGACTCTACAAAACTTGCCTCCTTAGGGGCACAAAATCCGCTTTTTAGGGTATAGGACTTGTCGTCCAGACCTATGCACGATTTCAATGTGTTGCAGTAATTTGTTGTAAATTTCTGTTGTTTTTTGTCTTAAATATCTTCGATGCACCTCTAGGAGGTAATTTCACCAGTACTTACGGTGTTTTATGTCAATGGCTTCTTAAAAAAAGATAGGTCATCTTTCATTAGCTTATTATAGATGGGATTATTATTTCTTAAATCAAAACCAAAGATATAAGAAGTCCGTGAAATATTACTTCATCTTGTAATCAGCTTCCTAAGGAGTAGTTCTACAGGCTGCGGATGTCACTGTAATACTTGGCGCAAAATATCAGCTGTTCCAAATAACGCAATATCTTGTACTTACCAGTCCTTTAATGACCTGGAAGTTTGAACGTGTCCTTGCATAGATTTTACGGAAGAAATCTCGGAGCTGTGGTAATTATTGTGATGCGTGGATTTACAATGGTTGATGTCGATTTCCAACCTCTTGAATATAAGGCGTTTCTCTGCCTCCTTGGTTACGACGTTCTGATCGTATAGCACAGCAACATGTGCTAGTAGACACGAGTTTTTCTCCAAATTCCGGATAATAATATCCGTTTTGTTACTGCTATCAGACATTCACTATTGACTCGTTGGTCGTACAAAATTGTACTCAGCCCAAAAGGCGGCAGATGTCGTCGGTGGGTATTCATACCACACACAGCACAGGTTTGGAACTTGGAGGGAGTTGCAGATCTGCCAGTGGAATTACCTCCAGACATCGTGTATTTTCAAGTATTCCTACTTAATATGATTGAACATGCTGAGACGATAAGATCAATTGTTTCTACCTCTTCGTGGCAAAATACGTCATTAATCATTCTGAGAAATTTTGAGAATCCGTTTATCATAATATGATGTTCTCACTGCCTGATCTTGGGCAACTCTTCCCATTGCTTCATTTTTCCACTTTTAAACCACACAAATTATTGTTTTTATTGTTCTACATTTACTCCAATAAATTTAGAAATTGTTCTTTGAGTGATTTGTCTCCACGACTTCTCTACTACTACTACTACTACTACTACTACTACTACTACTACTACTACTACTACTACTACTACTACTACTACTACTCTACTACTACTACTACTACTACTACTACTACTACTACTGCTGCTGCTACTACTACTACTACTACTACTACTACTACTATTGTTGTTATTATTATTATTAAATGTGACAATGTATTTTTTTATATTATTAAGTTGTAAAATGGTGTGAATAAAATATGATTCTAGTGTACTAAATAACCCGTCTCGGTTCCGGTTTTCAGATCAAACCACGGTTTCCGCTTACAAAGGGTTCATTGGACGCATAAGAGACCATAGGTCGCCAAGCAAGGGAAGCCACGTAGCACACACTGAAGACAGGAAGAGAGTTCGGAATGCAGCTCACCCCACTCACCGTCCACCTCGGCCCCCTCGTCCGGCTCGCGTTCCTCGGGGGGTCTGCGGCCGCTGGGCCCGACGCCGCCGCCGCCGCCACCGCCGCCTCCGACCCGGCGTCGGCGTCGCTGTCGTAGTAGCCATCGGAGCCCAGGGGCTCCTGCACAAGCAAGCACCCAGCTCCACTTATTTCACCAAACAATGCACAAAGCTCCTAAATCATACATATAAAATATAATCAACGTCACAACAAGAACTTCGTCAAAGTCAAATTAAGCAATTAAACTACTGGTGCTACGACAGTACACACTTTCTCTCATTTCATTTCTCTCTTTGTAAAAGCAACGTACTATTATAATTATAATTCTCCTTGAACGTGTAATAGTATTTCCAGCCAGCAGTTTGTTTCCACACTGGGAATGGAACTCAGGTCTAGTATGTCATTAATGTTTCTACTACACCACCAACCTCACAGCTGGACTCCTAGAAAATAAAGTTGAACATTTGCATTTGCAATTTTCAAATCTTCAGAGATTTTCAATGAATCATTTGAAAATCAATTTTTAAAGCAAGATTTTACTAAGGAAAACAGCATTTATCATGAAGCCAGTGCTTCGACGTGTTCCTCAGAAGTTCCGCTGGTAGATGTGGAACGCGTTGGGCTGCTGCTTAACGGCACCAAGGACGCGAGCTGGGGGTTGGGGGAGCGACTGTCAAGCTTTCCAGCTAGCAATGATGCATATCGCTTGTAAACGTAAAATTGGTGGTCTTCGCGCTGTTGTGTCCTGGAATTCTCGTCACGTAGCTATTAATTGGAGGTGTCCTGTTCCCGGTGTGGAAGACGAACATAATTACGAAAGGAATGAGAAACATGTCACAAGCTGGAGGACGAACTACCGGAGGCGGGGAAAAATAAATGAACTGACACTTAGAATACAGAACTAGAAGTTATGAGTGATTAACTATTTGTGGCAAAGTGCGACGAATGACCCGAGTAGTACGTGTGAGGTAGAAATTGTAAGGTAAATTGGGTAGCATTGTAACGAGAGAGGTGAAAGTGAATGTCCTGTAAAGTAAGTGTGTAATATAATTGTGAAAATGTACATGTACATGTTTACCAGGATTAAGAATAGAAGAAATTAAAAGATACGTTGCAGTTTAAGTGCAGCGGGTACAGTGATTCTGTATGCTGGCATGACCAATCTAAAAAAGAGATGTGTAAGCTTTAACAAGAAAAATTTATGACTACGGCGACGCAGAGGAAATTAATACCTGCCCAGATTGTTTTAAGTGGTGTGCTTCAGAAAGGGATGGACATTCAAATATTAGCAAGATGAACCTGCCTACGAATGGATGTCTGAACTAGTGCTGTTTCTAGTGCACTAGTGCACATTTCTAACTGATATGCTATATTATAATACTACATAAACTTACGAAAACATTTTCAACCAGCAAAAAAGTTTTTCCACTCAAACTCACATCCACCGAGTAAAGTCATCGTGAGCCGTACATCTACGCTATCGAAACGCCGTGTGTTTTGAAGTGGGTCGACGCTTAAAAATGTAATTAACTTATCCCAATCTTTCCCCTTCGCAATATTTTCAATTTTGGAAAATACGGAGAGTTCCACGAAAATGGCTCTCGCGCCATACTTTTACCGTCCTTTTTTATATATGAGAAGACATTAATTTTTTATCCGATTTGTGATTATGAAGTGATCCGGAAGTGATTATGAAAGGTCGAATATCAATTTTGGCCGTTTTACACAATGAGAGGGTCTAAAAATTTGCATTTTTGCATGAAGAATTCATTCTGCCTCTCTTTTTCTAATAAGATAACATTTAACTCGATATATTTTCATTTCTTTCACACTATTAGCAGGGCAGTGAACAGAATAACGTAAACAGTGATTGATGGCCCTTGTAACTAGAAATATGTCATTACCCATTTAAAACGAGTAAGTGGGCAAATAACTCCACCATATGGATCATTGAATTGGACGTCTAAGCACTGAATATACGCGCCGCGACCACTCCTCTGTGCAATGGCCGGCTGGCAAAGGGGCCTACCAACACTACTTGCACTTTCGCCGATCTCAGGGGCAATGTCTGACTCTGAGTCATTTGTCCGCTGAAGCAGGCGCTGAGTAGCCCTGGTGTAGCGTGGCATGACTACAGAGATGGGCATGGGGAATTCATCCCACCATGCAAATATAATGCCTGTTCGTAGATCCTGTAGAGCCCAGTAAACTGCACACTGAATAAAATGCTGGATTGACTCATTGCATTGACCAGAGACCCGACAGTCATCAGAGGGTACCAACATATCTTTGATAACGTATTTGAGATACCCGTTGCAAAAACGTCTTGGATTGCAAACATAAACCTCTCAGTTTCGGGGTGTTGATATCCAATACTTCAAGGCAATTAAAGAGGTTCAATGGAGTAAAATTCTTGTCCGTGGCACAAATTGCTTCATGCACAACCGTCGTTTTCTGAAGGAAGTATTTGCGAAGATTGTTGATTTGCTTCGCGCAAAGGGACTCAAAATCCAGAAGACCTCTACCTCCTTCTTTCCGAGGTATGTACAGTCTTGCCACTGAACTGTTGGGATGGTGCATGCCGTACTTGGTAAGAGTGGTCCTAACTGTTCGATTAAGCTCCTGCAGTGCAGTTGTTGTCCAGTGAAGAACACTAAATGTATAGACAACCACAGGTACTACCCAAGTGTTGATAGCTGACATGAGTTTCTTTCCATTTAAAAGTTTTACAAATTTTTGCGACTCTTTTCAACACTTTATTTTGAATATCATGCCTCATCTTGGCCTCACTTGTGCTCAAAAGTTGATGCACGCCTAAATATTAAATGTATTCTCTTGGCCAAGTTCTTGGATCTTGGTGCCACATATCAGGAATAGTTTGTCCGGGTCAAGGATTTTTCCCCTTTTCACGCGCACTGCAGTGCATTTATCAATGCCAAACTCCATAAAAATAGAGTCGCTGAAGGTCCATACAAGTTCAAGCAGCAAGGAAAGCTAGTTCTTATCTCTAGCGTACAACTTGTAATCGGCCATGTAGAACTGATGATTAATGAGGATATGGATATATTTGGTGATTTCATATCCCATATCGGAATCTCTTAACATTATGCTGAGAGGGTTTAGAGCTAGGGAGGACCATAAGGGACTTAGACTATCTCCCTGAAAAATGCCTAATTTATTATTCAGTTCGTTGGTGGTATAGCTACCTCCAGAAAAATACTATCAATAATTCTTTGCAACCTTGAGCACCCTTTCTGCAACCATTTTCCTCTGGTACCAGAAGATTGTTGGCTTTTAAATGGGTATTCAGCATTCTGAATAGCACAGATGTAAAAATCTTATATACTGTGGGGAGACAAGTGATGGGTCGATAGCTACTCGGAGCCTTAGGATTGTTAGACTTGCTTATCATAAACGTAACTCCTTCAGTAAAAGACGCCGGAATGATAGTTGGATCGTTGAATGAGGCTTGAAACCACCTGGCCAAGACCGCGTGAGTACATGAGAAATACTTCCACCTAATGTTTTGTATCCCATCAATACCTGGTGCTTTCCAATTCTGCGTCTTCCTGATTGAATTGAAGATATTTTTGTAATATTAGGCGAGCACATTTGTGGTATATCACAGCACTTCCCTTCCTCTTCTGCTATTCAGTAAGCTCCATCATCGTGGGTCTTGGGAATGCTCCATTATATTACTCCAATATTCTTCCATTTCAGAGCATTTAAGAACTGTTTCCGGCAACATTCTTTGATCTTTGAGTTGCCTGAAAAATGTCTTCTGGTTGCATGAATACATAGCATTATGTTGTCTTCGTTTCAGTACATCTTCTTATACGACACCCAAGGGCTGCGACGCGCTGTTGCAGGTACTCAAGTCGGTCTCGAAGCATCTCCCCAAAATTCGGCTGGGTTCTTCGAATTCTCATCTTATTATTATTATTATTATTATTATTATTATTATTATTATTATTATTATTATTATTACGAGTATTATTATTATTGTTGTTGTTATTATTATTAAAATATTATTATATTATTATTATTAAAATATTATATTATTATAATTAAAATATTATTATATTGTGGTGTTGGCTATTATGCTGGATGGATGAGCATGAGCGGTGCTGACGCGCAACGCTCAGTGGCTGACTGGATATGGCTCCAGGAGGCGCCAGGATCGACCCAACTGATGGGGAGGGAGGCGACCTGAGGGCGTCGCGGGGAGCAGGAAGTAGCCAGGCTGTGGGCAAGAGCCTGAGAGAGCAGAGCTGGCGATCGACTGGATGTGCCTCGGGCCAACATTTATCTGCGAGCAATGGTATGACCCGCTGCTTATTGAGTTAGCCCGATGATAGGGGAGGGAAGGGAATGGCTGACGATGCTTGCATGTCTGGAAAAGGAAAAGAGGGAGGAATAAGGGAGGAATGAAATTGGGTCTAATGAAAGGGTAGCGGACACTCGGGCAGTTTGAGCTGAAATTTTGGAATTGAGGATCCCTATCCCACAACTCCTGGTGTCGGGGCTAAACGGCTGGCGGTTGTAATCTGGCGGAGACCCGGCTGGAAATTCAGAAGGAACAAGTCGGCGAGGGAGAATTTCATGACAGATATGGGGCTAGCAGGGCAATATTGTACTTGTGGAAGGGATTGTCGAAGAAGGCAGGTACTCTGAATGTTGATTTAGATTGGGGAATAAGTAATTATTACTATTCATTTGTAAAACAATTGTTTTTTAACTTTATTTCTGACCTCGCAAGAGTAGTTGAAAAAGTGTTCGTGTTGGACACATTACTATACTATTGTTATGTCGGTGAAATATAAATCTACGACAGGTTGCATCCACCATCCATCAAGGAGCAGATACACTGACTGTCAGTGCCTCTACAACGCTTTGTAGAGGCGCTGACGCTGTCTTGAACTTCTCAATATTTTGTTTGACTTCCATGTTTAGATAAGTTCTCACATATAATTTGTGGAACAAATATCGAAACTCCGATAACTGTGATTTTACGTTCACGTCCAATGATATAGAATCCGTTATGGAGACTCTTCGCAATGATTTCTATGTAACTGAATAGTGCTTATTCCTAGATTCTAACAAAAAGGTCTGAAAGACGTACTTTTTCCTTTCTGTTCCAATTGTTCATACAGTTAGCCTGAAGAAGACATATGAGAGCTTTAAACTGCTCCTCACACTTATCAAATGTCAAAAATACAAACGGAATGCATGTGAAGATCTCAATGTAATTGCAATTCTGCTCGGCATGGAACTCGAGTACACAGAGCACTGCTTATTTCTATGAGTCGGACAGCAAACATCACAATTGTGAAAAAAATACCTTCTCGGATTGAAAAGGTGAACAGATAAATACAGTTAACACTCTTATTGTTGACCCCAAAATGTGTATCTGCCTTCTCTGCATATTACACTGGGTCTCGTCCAAACCTTTGTGATAGCCACGGATAAAACTTCACGTGGATTCATGTATTTGCGAGAGAAGTTTCCAATCAGTGAAGCATCAGTGAAGCAAAAAAGGTATTAATATTAGAAGGACCGCAAATTGAAAAATTAATGCCAATGAACATTTCGTTGAGTTAAGTGATGTACAGAAAAGCCATGGCTGTCGTTCAGAAGTGTCTTAAAACCTTAAGACCATAAGATAGAGAATTATCGCGAAATGATAGATGAACTATTGAGATCATATCACCGTATGGGACGTAACATGCCGCTTAAACTATATTTTTAGAATGCTCATTTGGGCTTCTTCCCGGATAACCTCGGCGCAGTTTGTGAGAAACATGGCGAACGTCTCCACTATGACATTCTTCAAATGGAAAAGCGTTATCAAGGCAATTGGAGTGGCACATTGTTGTCGACCTAATTCTGGACCTTACGATGAGACGTTCCTGAGACAAAGTATCGCAAGAAATTGCAAAGGAAATAATTTTAGGAATGTTCACTTTTCTTAACACCCATGTTGTATTTTATAATGGAAACATTTGGATCTGTTATTAGAGTTTTTTGCCAGATACATATAATACATAGAGAAACATACGCATTTACAAAACATCATGACATGAAAACTGTGGCAGATACAGAAATTCTTAAATTAATTCTGGAGTAGGAGTTAAATTATAGTGAGTTTTAGTCTTGAAAAAGTGTATTTTGTTCATGTTACAGAAACTTTTTTTGTGTAGACCAGTGTTATCAGCGAAACATTGAAATAGGTACGTCACAGGATGGTACTCTAACACACTAGGCACCGCGGCTGTTTGGTTCATTGACACTGGTAAGATTCCGAACAAAAGCACGGATTTCTAAGTTGTTTTGTAAGGATAAAGTGGGTCAACCTCTTTTGTGAGCTGGTATCTGACCCCCCAATGAGATTGACGATTTCTGCAGAAAAATTGACGATATTGCAAGTTTGGTACGAGAGACAGGTGGAAAGTCCGTGGCAGGTAAGCCACAGTGTGACGCCACAGTGCCCGAGTGGGCACGCCGTCGACAAGCCCCAGGGGAAGGTATTCGTTAGCTATATATAGTATTCGGCGGCTAGATAGGAACTGTTGTAAACGATGAGTCGACGTCAATATCCAGACGGCCCGGAGACGTAAAAAGTATTCCAGATTTCACCGTGGCCTCTGAAGAACTTACAGACAGTGGTGGACTGGCGGGTGATCAATGACGACACATGCAAACACCAATACATCACATTCTGTCTGCAGAAGAGGGGAGGCATCCGCCAGCAGAAAATTGAACTGTAGAAACGGCTGAAATGTCAAGCCAGACCACTCCAAACGTGTAGAAAACTGCTGCACGAAGCAACGAGAATATCCCAAAGCTACCCAAGAATCGGCGTTGAGGGACTCGTGAGCGAATCCATGGCTGGTCTGCACGAGATTTGTCTCAAATCAATGCCCCAGCAGACAACCTCGGAACCGCAGGTGACAGGCATGCAGGTGGACAGAAGTGATAGGAAAACTGAGGAGAAACTGCCTCAGGACCCGAGAGAGGGCTCAGAGAGTGAGACTGAGATCTCAAGTCGCACTACTGTCCACCCAATAAAAGGGTGCAAAGCTGTAGAGAAGAGCACAGTAGGATGTGCTCGGCGACCTCGTGATACAATTTCTGCTCGAGTAAGAATTTATTATGGTGATTTCATTGCACTCAGTAACTGACTTTGTTCATCTCGCTAATGAAACTCTCTGAACCCTTTTTCTCTTCCCGGTTGCATCTTTCCAAATTCTGCCAACAATTGCTTCGCGACCATGTTTTCCTGACGACCTCTTACGTTCAGTCCTCTGCTTGTCGGAATAGATCTTCCGCTTTCCCCCTGACTTGTGCTTCCCAGAGTACCGCGATAGTGTTGAGTTAACTGGCATTCTTCTTGAAAGAACAATAAAAAACTAAAATTGATATATGGTTGAGTGATATAAAGTTAATATAAAAATAAAGTTGACACATAAAATTTAAAAAAAAATGTTGATATATGGCGTCATCATTTTCTTAATAGTTCTCTGCATTTCCATTTCTTCTATTTGTTTTCTGACTTTCGTACTGTATGCTTGTGGCGCGGGATATATTTTAGCATTTAACGGTCTTTCTTCAGTCTATTCTGACAACTGATATTTCAGAACCGGTTGCGTCGATTCTTGTAAATATACCTTCATACCTTTTCTTCCCATTATCTTATTCTTATCCCTTCTTCCCATTTATTAACTCTGACGAACAGTTGGCGTTATCTTTGTCCGTAGCATTTACAATGGCGGTGGGGAGTTGACTTTAAGAAGGGACTTCGCCGCCAGCATCACGCTACTTTCATCCCCGGCCTTTCACCAGGAGCGACTTGTGAGCGATGATGTCTGGGTCGCCGGCGTGCAGCATACACCCACATCCACCCTTCACCCACATCCGCGCCCGTTTACACATTCCCCACCTTCAATGAAATGGCTCCGCGGAATATATTTACAACTCTAGCCGTCGAGGTACTACCCCTTCCACTGTGAATTTCAACCACCTGCAAGTTCCTACCTCCGCCTACCTTCCATTTGCTATATGAATCTTCAACGTCCGCGCTGGTAATTCTTTTCCTAATACTTCCTTTCTTCCTCAATACAACTAAATTTTCCTGAAATTACCGTAACGCTACTTCCCGTGTCTACCAATGCATCGACCTCAATACCAGAACAACTCCACCGCAGTATCATTCATCGATTATGATTTGTCCCTACTTCCTCCCGTAGTAAATCGTCTTCCGATACTAGTGAACTGCATGCGACCGGTACCTACGTTCTTTGTCTCTCTTCAAACTTAGTTTTCCACAATGGCATTAATTTGCTCAGATTCCTTTTGTTTTTTTCTTTCTTCCTTTTAAATTACTGTTGTCCACTTCCTGGTTTTTCTTGCGTAAAATACTTCTCTGTTGATTACTCTTTTATCTCTCCAAATTGTTTCTTCCTCCCTTCTGTACCTTGGAATGCATCCCGATCAATATTCTGTCCCATATTTTCCTTCGATAAATTTTGCGCAGCATCATCCCCATTGCCCGCTTGGTTTAGTCGAATCTACTTAAACGCTCCAATAATTCATCGATTGTCGTGGGCATCGCGTTCCAGAGCAGATTCTGGAAATGAATAGGCATTTGGCGATTTATGACACAGATCAGATCGTATTGGTTGTAGAGTTCGTCGCAGGCTTTCAAGATAGCGATGCAGCTTCCCGCGTGATCTGCACTTCCCTCTACACTTCCTTTTCGTTATCGCTGTGACATTACCCGGTAATTCATTCCAATTTCTGGTGGTCATTCTAGTATCGTTCCGTAAATTTAATTTTCCAAGCGTTGTAGTTCTGTGGCTCCAGATCTATCGCCCTCATCCCAACTTCCGCATTTCCTACCACAGACTGCTCTACCAGAATCAAATTAAAACGCTCGGGTATATTATTGATTTACAACTTCCAGCGTCTTCAAGAACGACCATGACTGTTCCTTCACGGGTCGTATTTATGAAGCTTTGCCAGCAGATCTCTTACGGGCCTGCCATTTGGGAGCTTGCTAGGAGGACAAGGGGACTGTAATTGGCTGGGGGCCGTTCATAAATCGCAAACCCGATCACTGGAAGCCTTCTAGGCCTGGCAGGCCCTTTATAAATACGGCCGAGATCCCCATGATATCTAATATGTATGTATTTGGCGTTATTGGGTCGGTAGTCCGACTTAGCCGGTCAGCTACCGGTGTACCCCATGGAAGGGCCTAGTTAAATTCCCACGCATGGGGGTACCAGCGACATTAGGCTAATATGACGTATTCTCTTCTCCGTAACTAGCAAGATCCGCCTGCGTGAGCTTTCCTTCATCACAAGCTACAGAAACTGGGACGATTTTTAAGGAAAGCTACAACTCTATTTTTACCGCGACCGGGAATCGAACCCGGGACCACAGCACGGAAATCTTGTAGGCTGCTCATGAGCCATCCCAGAGGCTGATATATAATATTATTATTGAGTAAATTTACTACGGCCTGGGAATGTACAATTTGACCAGTACTGAATTTATTTCTGACTGTAAGAAATTTGTCTCAATGTGGTCTCAAGATCAGCAGTGTTCGAATTCTGGGCTTTAATTTCTTACAATTTGACGGTTAATTTTATTTTCGATTTCCCCATTTTATTTTCAACAACATCAATCCGATAGTTGTGCTGCAATTTCATAATGTCTTTTCGTTATTTGTATTTCATATCTTGAAATTTCAACTAAATAGATTAATTCCCCCGTTTAATATTTTGTAATTTTATTTGCTACTGGTCTCTATATTAATATTCCCCCCTTGCATTTAATATTTTGTAATTTCATTTGCTATTTATTATAATTTTAAACCAAATAAATATTAAGTTCGGAGAGTTTCTTTTTTTTTAAAAGGTTTTTTCCGGCCCGACGGCCCCTTCCGGAGGTCCAAGGCCCATCATTATAACTTTGACAGCGACCTCTAAAGACGCTGCCGAATGCAAGCGAGGGGCCAATATAAACGGGCCCGGCGGAGCCAGAAGAGGCCGAGGAGGAGTGAGCCAGAGGCAGAGAGGAAATGCGCCATCAGCGGAAAAGAAATGAGCCAGAGGCAGAGGAGAAGTGAGGCAGCGTCGGAGAAGAAGTGAAGCAGAGATGGAGGCAAACATGAGACGGGGAGCAGAGGCGCGCGTGAATGCGCACGTGAACGCCGCTGCACTGTCTCCCCTGCCGGAGCACCTGCTTCACGGAGGGATGGGGCAAGAGGTCTGTGGAGCTCCACTCCTATATACCTTCTCCCCTAGTTTATCGCCCCTCTCTCTCCTTTAATAAGTTATAAAATGATGCATTGACTTGAGCATGACTACTTCTGAGTAAGCTGCCCCCCCTTCCCTTCAACTTTTCATAATTCGTTCAATCAACCACAGTACTCCAAGTGACGTGCCTCCTCAGGAATACGATGATACCAGTCAGCTCCGAGGATGGCACGTCACAATTGGTAGCACCGCTGCCACCAGTTGTGACGGCAGCACGTTACAACTGGTGGCAGCGGTGGCCGCACGTCACACGACATATATCATCTTGGGAAATTTTGAGAACCGCTTTATCATAATATCGTGTTCTGAACGCCTGATCTTGGGCAGCTATCAGAACTGCTACTGATACCCATTCTGGCTTCAGTCATCTCGTTTTAAGCCAATGGTTGATCTTTATTGATATGCACTTTGTCCATTCTTTTTAGATGTTGCTCATGGGATAGTTTGTATCTCCACGAATTTTTTAAACTTGTTTGTGTCTCACATATCATGTTAACTATCATCAGACGTTTGGCACATTCGGCACCCTTGCCACATTCGATTTTCAATTCGACGAACTTTCGTAAACTGAAAACACTTAAATGTATCATGTCTACGAATGTAGTAATATCATTAGTACAAAACAATGAAATATCAGTAAAAACTCTTATTTTTTATTTCCTGTTATTATTATTATTACATTCAAATAGACCGAAAACTACAACTGTTACTAATTGTTATTAAGTAGTATTTATAATTATTCAATAATATTATAAATACATGTCTATTTCTATGAAAATTATTAATTAGGAGCGGTTTCCAGGACTTAAAATGTTATAAATCAATCACAATTATTATTATTACACATATTACAGTAAACGACGTGTGTAATGTGCGAACGTGTGGAATGTACGAAACGTGTGTAATGCGGAAATCTGTCTAATGTGAACATAAATCGCGGTCCTGCCAATCACAGATTCTAGTCTTATATTGCGTAAAGCGCAATCTTGTCTAATACGGAAAAAATTCTGATCCCTTACGGTTCCGCTTTAAGCTTAACTGTATTATTAAGGTAGTTATTCTGTCACTTGAGGTGCAACTTACCCCGGTGCCTGAAGCATCCGTACGCACAGACAGCGAACTAGCCGAACGAGGTAAATCTTGAACACTAAGATTGTCCGCGTCCTGCATCCATTCATCCACATTCACTGAAACACACAAACAAAATTGTCTCCTAGGTTAAGATATATTAAGTTAGAAATTAATTACCTCATAAACGGTCAGTGGCTATTTGAGGACACTGAGTTTATGAGGTTTACAAAGGAATAACGTACTAACGTTTTAATAAATTCCGTGATAACAGCAGACATTTTGTGGTTATCGAAAATGAATGAGAATACAATATACGTCAACACAATTATTTTGAAGTAATATGTAATAATAAAACATTAGGCAGGCATCTTTGAGAAACATCTTTTCCCATCACAGACTACGAAGATGATGTTACCATATACGCGCCGAAATTGATTCAAATTTAGCGCCAAACCTCAAATAAACAATTATAAGATCTCCTGACATAAATTAAGATAAGATCATGCATTTCAAACATCCCGCGCTTAAGATCCTTCAAAACCCCGTGAATTCCATTGCAGAATATAAAACCATGTATCTAAGAAAATGTAACATTTTAAAACTACTTCGCAGCGTGCTAACAGGGCGCAGCAATGCCCAGGCCGATGCGACAGACAATTTCTCTGAACAATAACCAATTCCCATTAAGACGCCATTAGTTCGTATTGTTTCGTGAATCGGCAGCCGAACCAACTTATGGCCGATCGCGTCGCACACGGAGCAGAAGACATTTTCGCATATCTCGACGCAGTTAGAGGCTATTGACGCTCAGTGAATTATAGAAATTCTTTGACGTAAATATTTTATTCCATGAGCAGGCGCTCGCGCGGGAAGGCAGCGAATATATTACACAGGCTACCAAGAAGAGGTTTCAGAAAACTTTTCAAATCTTGATAGCTGATTTTTATAGTTTTTTGGGTGCTGTATCCGTCTCTGAACTTTGTTTGTTTCCATCACCCACAGTTTAGCCACAATTTGATCATGTAAGATACGGGACAATATGCTGAATATTCAATAAAATTGGAAAGTAAAATACTTTTAAAATGACAATTGAACTAAATTTAAACATAGAAGCTGGCTTTACATTCTTAACATTCCATTATACAAAGATTTTATGTGTCCATTATCCTATATTTTCTTTGTCTCTTTTTTTTAAAGCCATTGATTTAGCTTTTTCTTCAATTCACCATTTGCTGATTCTCTCGATAAAGTGACGAACAGTAATCCCCCATCACGTTGGTATTCCAGCGTCCCTGATAAGTTTTCCATCGCTTTTAGTTGTTGATGAAAATGCCATCTTGTTCTTTACTTACATTACCTGAATTGTCCGGAAAGAATTGTAAATGTTTAAAAAGTGAACCTTGAGGGTGATTAAGGCATCCAGCATATTAGCAAGAATTGCTGAACAGTCTGGGTCTTTTTTGTAGCATAGGAACCTATTTACGTGTTTAAATGCAATCCATGCTTCTTTTTTATTTACTGTCATATCTAGTTCAAATTGATCAAACATGTCTTTAATGTCAGACCCAACGAAGATATCTTATTTTAATTTTGCTTCAGACAATTGCGGAAGCATTTCACAAAGGTGTTTGAAACATTGTCCATCTTTAGGTAAGACATTCATAAATTGTTTCACAAATCCTAATTTTATATGCAATCGAGTTGGCAGAATTTTGTGTTCATCTACCAGACGTTCCCGTAGGATGTTCTTTTTTTCTCGCTTTAACCCTCCACCGGTCGCGTTGATGTATTTTGTACAACACCTGCCTTATTTTAGTTGTCTTTCGCTTCTCATCAGCTCCTTGGAATATTGGCGCCAGCTATTCCTCGAAACAATACTCTTCTTGCCGCCTGCCCCACCCCACCCAATTGTTGCGACTACTTTTCTGCCCATAAACAATTTAGTCAGAGCGTGCGTAACAGTTATACGGAATACATCGCGCGACCGCTCTCGCTCTCATTGTTATCCGTCACGTTTATTCTTTCCTAAGCTGTTTGTTACAAAATGTAAGTGCAACTATTTTTTTATTTTTCTTATTTTTAATATTAGTGATTAGCATAGTACATTTGGAATTTTTTATTAGGTGGGAACCTGTAAAACATGAAGATATTCCTAGAATTTTGCAAGAATTAGAAGAAGAAGAGAATGAAAGCAGAGCTCAAAATCAATCAACAGGAAATTTTTAGAAAAGCGATTCTGATTTCAGTGAGGAAGAAATAACAAATGTTGACCAGGAGTCTGAAACTGAAATTGAGGGTAGTGATCGGGAGGATGCAGATGAAACAAGGGCTGAAGATTTTTATGTTGGGAAGGATAAAGTTACGAAATGGTACAAATCAAATTTATTGAAATCTTCAAAAATCAAGAAAAAAATATTGTAAAAATGTTACCTGGTCCTAGAAGAATTGTAAGACATTCTGAATCTCCAATTTACGTTTTTTCTAAACTTTTCGATGTAAACATGATTGATGAAATTCTAAGACACGCTCTTGCAAAAATCGAAAAATTACGCCCAATGTATGGGCGGCCCCGAGATTGCACTGATTTAACCAGAGAAGAACTATTGGCTACTATCGGTATCCTTATCCAAATCGGCTTGAGAAAAGGACGAATGGTAAATGTGGAAGAGTTATGGGCAAAGGATGGAACGGGAATGACACTTCTGAGAGCAGCTATGAGTTATCGCAGGTTTCTACTAATTTTGAGGAGCCTTCGATTTGATGATAGCACAACCCGCAGGAAAGAAGGAAGCTGGATAAACTTGCTGCCATAAGATATATTTTTAAGCTTTGTTCAAAATATAAGAAAACTTACAGCATGAATTAAAGTTCAGGTACAGTACAAAAAACCCATCGAAACCTGCTAAATATGGCAAAAACCCGGCAGGAAAAGATACAAAGACATTTTATTGTGGAAATTTGGAGGTATATGTCGGTAAACAACCACCAGGCCCATACTCTGTTTCAAACTCTCCAGAAGAAGTTATAAAGCGTTTTGTTGAGGACTTAGTCAATACAAACAGAAATCTAACTACCGATAACTGGTATACCTCTATGCCTCTGGCCACATTCCTTATATCAAGAAGTATTACACTTTTAGGAACAATGAGAAAAAACAAAGGCGTCATTCCTCCAGAATTTGCCTAACAAGACAAGAGCTGTAGTTTCTTCAATATTTGGTTACCAAAAAGACCTAACTCTCGTTTCGTATGTAACCAAAATTAATAAAGCGGTAATTTTGATGTCTACGATGTATGAGAAGAGAGAGATCAGGAAAGTGGAAAGCCAGATATTATTCTAGATTATAATAGAACCAAAGGTGGAGTGGACACGCTAGACAAGTTATGTGCTACATATAGTGTAGCCAGAACAACAAGGAGGTGGTCTCTATCGATTTTTTCGCTCTTATAAATACAGCTGGAGTGAATAGCCAGGTGATGTACATAATGCTGAAAGCAAATGAAAGACCCATTTTACGTAGAATTTTTTTGAAAACGTTGTCCCTTGAACTAATGAAGGAACATATGTATTCCAGGAGCAAAATTACTTGCCTTCCAATAGACATCAAAGCATTTATACAGCTCCAATATCCACAACCCTCAACTTCAGCTTTATCAAGTCCACAAGAAAAAAAGAAGCGTGGAACATGCAGCCTTTGCGGGAGGTCTAAAAACAGCTCCGCAACAATGACATGTAGTCTGTGCGGTCGCTTTGTTTGCAAAACTCACTCTGCAAAAAAAAATTGTCTTCAGTAATTATCAGTAATCAACAAAATGTAAAAATTTACTTGCGTTGTAATACAAAGAAAAATAAATGGTTCTTTACATTTATTTTTGTCTGTTTTAATATAATAAACAAATTTAATATTTATATACCCCAAAACACATTCTATTTGATCATAAAATGGTTAAAATAAGTTGTTTAATACATTTAATCTAAAATAGACCAATAATTGAAGCAAAACAACGTGCTGTACTTTGTGCAACGCGCGACCGCTCATGTGACAGAAATAGACGCGACCGGAGGAAGGTTAAATATTTCCTTACTGATCAACTCTGCTGATCTCGAGCCCTACTATCCCATTCACGTAGGAAACATATTAAAATCATTTTGCTGACCAAAAAACATGCATGCTATTTTTAAATCACCACATATCATCGATGAGCGCAGTAGTTTATTTTCACTAAAAATACACTGCTTTCAAAACTTTCCTTCACGCGTACCGAATGCGTGACAGGTAATAATGCATAGGTGTTACCATTGTTTAATAGAACTGCTCGTAATTTAATTTTAGAGTTATTACTCTAGAGTTATCACTCTAATAGATAAACATCCTTCATTCTTCTTTTTTGTATTCAATTCTGAATTCATTCATCTTTCAATATTCGAGAAATATACTAAATTCTGTTCTTGTTTGAAAAAATGAGCAAATCGCTGCTCCCTTCTCCTGCACACATGAAGTGAAATTCCAGCTGCGAACAAATTATTTTCCGTTAGTTCAGAGCCAAGCAGTTCAGCATTCTCCTTTATTAAGACCAACTCTCTCACCAAATCATTTAGCTCATTTTGAGCAAACAATTGAGGTTCCACACTGTTTACGGGACATACACTCATCGTCACTTGACATAGTATCTAGATGAACAGTTGCAATAGCCAGTGGTAGTTCAGAAACAGGCACATCCGGACCTGTTGGCCGAATTGCAGATGGTAGGATAGGGTGCTGAATTACTTTTTTTGTTTTCTGAGTTGTAACCAGTAACATCAATGCAAAAAAGTAGAAATAATCCGAATGATTCCTTGGACCCCTCCATACCATTGGAATGACAAATCTAAAGGATGCGTTCTCCTTTTTAACCATTTTCTATGGCGCCCAAGATTTGTCTTGATCACCATGTTTAATTGAAAAATATGACAAATACACCCACCTAACTAAGTCTGTAATATTCCGTTGATGTTTTTAATCACAAATTCGCAACAAATATAACAAAAACTGCCAGGACTGTTCTTACAACCACGAGTAATCACCATTGAGTACTAATTGCTAAACTAGTGTAGCAACAACGCAAACACATGCGTCTCGAATAAAAGACACGGTACTGCTTGCCAAATGAAACTCTGACTGTGAAACCGCCACGCCTATCGATGCGCTGTAGTGGGAGCGATCATAATGAAGGAATATTATACCGAAGACCCTCCTTGTTGTCCCAATGCTTTCTCCCTGCATCTCATGCGGTTCTAGAGAAACAGAGCTGTATTTGCTATACAGAAGAAATGTTCAAATGTGAACAAATGGTGGGTGATAGGGCATTTTTAATGTTATTTTAGGAATCAGCACACTTAAAACGATAATAATTACGTAAACATATCCAAAAGGTTTTTTGGTCGTTCGCCTGTGTTATTCGTGGAGTTTTGGAGGATACGTGAAAATAACGCCAAGACAGATGACACATAATATTTTTCTTGAAAATACTTAATGTTGGAAATCAGATTGTAACGCAGATGTGTGACGACATCCTAATTGTTCCATTTTCAGAGGCAAGAACAATTGGATGCTGTTGAGAATCGCCGGTAACATAAAAATGCTTAGCTCTCCCAGCGAACGTTTAGATATTTATTTAGTCAAAAACAGTAAAAAACTGTATTGACGTATGGGGAGAAAATCATCTGCGCACGCTTTCTTGAGTTTCAGAATCCCTTCCCAACAATTTAACTATTAATAGTTGAAAGATGAAAAAATAATAGCAATAATAATAATAATAATAATAATAATAATAATAATAATAATAATAATAATAATAAATTTAAAAAGCGAGAGATTAACATTTCAAAAGTTAAATATTTTCGTTTCATGTTGAACGTTGGACGAC
Organism: Teleogryllus oceanicus; assembly: GCA_964035755.1. Lineage (NCBI taxonomy): Eukaryota > Metazoa > Arthropoda > Insecta > Orthoptera > Gryllidae > Teleogryllus > Teleogryllus oceanicus. The sequence continues at coordinate 198,444,388 of CAXIVR010000001.1, read as the reverse complement.
GCATTTCGATGTGTTAACTAAACAAAATCAAATCATGTACAATTATTATGAATAAATGAATGGAAATATTGACATTACGCTGAAAAAGGAGGAGTAATCACGTGATGCAAACGGGTGAAAGCACGTCAGCGCCACAGTGATCTGAGATTTCTAGAAGGAAGTCGAAGAGTGGAAAAAATACTTACTGTAGAGTTTTAAAATGTAACTGCTTTTCATGTGGGATTGCTCCCTGAGGCATATCCACTCTGGGTTTCCTAAAACTTTAAAAATTCTTTATGTCTTTATTTTCTAAATAAGAAATTAAAAATTTGTATTAGGCCAAAGAAATGGTTGTGTTGAGTTAGATGGTTATCAAAATGTTTACCCAAATGTACAGTAGTTTTCGACATTTACGGTTTTCATTCATCCTGCAAGAAAATGTCCTCTCAATTTCACCCATATATGCAGAATTACAATCTTTACATTTCCATAGCTATATTCCACTCCTGTCCAGTAAAGGTATGGAAAATGTGTTAATAGGAAATAGGGTTTGGAGAGAATTTGAGGTTTTGTGTGCTGTTTTAATTAATTAATTTATTTATTTATTTTGAAATTTTGACTTACTTTTTAGATGGGGATTCTCTGGGGATACAACTCATGAGAGAACTCTAGTGACCAACTACTAATTTACGGCCATATCTCAAATTTCAAGGAAGTACGTCTTGTGACTACCTCTAACTGGTGGAAGTGTACTCTCAATTAGTAGAAGTGTTTGGAGTCGTTTCTGCGCCAGTATTACGGCAAAACCTTTAAGACAGGTTGTATCTACCTGTTAATTACATTTGAGTGTGTTGATGATAATACACCTTGGTTTGTGACTTCGAAACACCATGGTAGAACGGTTTCATTTATACTTTTTTTGCAGAATAGACGATAAAATAGTATTACTTGGGTTTTCGAGCTTATAATTACGAACAATGAGCAATTATGAGCAACAACAATTATGAGCTTATAATTTGGATTCAATTGTAAACCTGATGACACTGGCCAGTTATTTAGGGTTATCAAATTTTCATGATTTTTTTTATTGGGACTTGGGAGCGGGGACGGGGGCCCCCTAAGGTATATTTGAAGATCATCCGTTAACCTTTCATGGCTTCAATATTTAAGTGCGTTTCCTGCGTCATTTACACAAATAAAAAAGGCTAGTTGACCTAACATTTCTCTAAGGCGCTCCACGGTTGAGCTGGGATATTGTACACCATTCTCCTGTCTTTTCCGACATAAACTGTGAACAATAAATTGCTCTAATTCTTCCAGTAACTGTTGCCCGCCAATTATTTATTTTTCTTTCCTGCACTATGTTGGAAAGAAAGTATTGGAATCATTTCAACAATGTGATCAATTTTCGGTCGTAACATCCATATTTAAGGTTCTTTTGAGCTGTAACTTTGTAGAGATTGTGTAGGTAAGAATTGAGGTCTGTCGGTGCCTTTCTAAAAATGTTTCTAAAAAATGTGTTGAAAAATGTTTAAGTTTGGTGAGGATATACACGTCATTTTCTTCCCCAAAATTGGGATGTCAATTAAAAGTATTCCTTTTGAATGTGGTTGTAAAAAGTAACTATTATGTTTTTCCTTAAAATTGTGTAATGATAGTGGTCTCTGATGGCCTGGATGTTATAAATCTTAAATAAATAAATAAATAAAAAATAAATAAATAAAAAATAAATAAATAAATAAATAAATAAATAAATAAATAAATAAATAAATAAATAAATAAATAAATAAATAAATAAATAAATAAATAAATAAATAAATAAATAAATAAATAAATAAATAAATAAATAAATAAATAAATAAATAAATAAATAAATAAATAAATAAATAAATAAATAAATAAATAAATAAATATTTTTTTAGAAATTCTTTACTCATGCTCTATATTGATTACTATCCTCATTAGAATGTCTCTATAAAGCTGAATATCGTCTTCAGGAAATTACTGCATAACTTTACCGATATCCTTCACTTACCTTTCTTTTACGGGAACTTATCCTAACATACAGCCTCTGATAACTTAAAACACCCTTCTTGATTTGGATAAGTATGCATATTATTTGTATGATAAATTTGCTCATTTGTTGTCGTGTGCACTGTGACCGCACAGAGCCCGATGAAACGACCCAAGTTCTCCTCCCCCTCGTTAAGTAGCAATGAGCCCCGTACGGAGCACCCCTTTCCCCTGAGACGGGTTCGGGACGGGCAGGAGTGATAACGGGCTGCTTGTAAGAGGCCTAGCAGCAGTGTAGGGACGGGGTCGATGGAATGGGATGGAGGAAGTGAGAAGAGTGGCCAGGACGTTGGCCGTTCTCGCTGCCAGTGAACGAAGCGTCAGGACACTCGCATGCCAGAATATAGGTATGTGAGCAGGGATACGAGCCAACGCCATCCCTCGATTGATTGATTGATTGATTGATTGACTGCTGATTCCGGGCGCATCAACTGCTGAGGACATTAGCCCTGTAAGTAAAGTGCATGTTTTCATCGCGGGAGGTGAACTTCCTCCGTTGCCTGGTGAGGTTCGGCGCCGACTTACGTCCCCAACCAGGAATCTCCCACCAGCGGGCACTGCCCCAACCGGGACAGCCTCTAAGCTTCCGACTGGTCTCCCGACAACTGAGATAGTGTTGTGCATGCGAGTATAAGTGTGTGTAAGTAAGGGGTGAGGATAGGACAAGGAATAAGATGGAAAGATAGCACCGTCCGTGGCCCGTTTGTTAGGGAACTGCTCCGGCATTCGCCTGGTGTTGGTCGGAGAAACCACGGAAAACTACGGATCAGAGGAGCCGGCCGCGAGAGTTTTCCTTTGGACAGCGACTGAATTCGACCTAGCTGTCTAAGTAGTGCCGAAAATCCTGCCCCCATCGGGACTCGACCTCTAAGTCCTCCCGATCAGAGGCACTGGAGTGACACCAGTTGACGTCCTGAGCCACCTTTGCTGGTGTGTCCCTCGAGTCGGACCTTCCACGCGCCAAGGCCTGCAACCGACAGCGTTTTTCTTCGTGGTCCGTAGCTGACGCCGCAAAAATAGGACGCCACGAGGAGCGAGGATCTGTCGCCGGGTTTCTGTTTCATAAACTTAAAACTGCCAGCCTACGTTTTCTGGAGTGTTTCAGCGCCGTTTAGAGGAAAAGTGAACGTAATAACATAACATCAAAAGTTATTTTGAATGTAAAGGAAAAAAGACTATATGTGCGTGTTACAAATTACAAATATGTCATTTTCCATAGTGCTTTGCAATTAATACAGACGTATATTTCTGATAATTATATGATATTTTTATTTGTAATAGATTTAGAAAAATGTCAGTTACTTTGAATAAGGAGAAGACTACTCACCAGCACTAATTTGGAAGATCAAGGAAGTGAAAGATGATTGAAATGTCCGTTGAGATCTGTATATGCCGTTGTTTAAATTTATCATTTTCGACTTCAGTTTAAATGCTAAGCTTCAAAGAAAAATGGGTGACTCCCAAGATCTATAAGATAGTAAATCATTGCGAAACACGCAGTAACTATTTAAATATCTTAAAATTCGCATGTCTGCTACCCAATAAAGTGCGAATGTAACACAACGTTCGCTATACCACAGTTATGGATTGTGATCATTGTTAATTGTTGTGTTAGTTGTAAATTTCCATTAGAGAGGAGAGAGAAGAAAAAAGAAAGAAAAAGGGCAAGAAAGAATGAGAGAAAAAACGTATGGAAGCGACGAGTGAAAGAAATAAAGAGAGAGGGTGAAAGAGAGAAAGGAAGCGAAGCCCATCCTAATTGATAATTAAAATCTTGGCATATTTCCTCAGTTTGAGATTTCGATTCGCGTCGTTGTTCATCAAATTGAGATTTTATCCATTGATGTGAACTATCTATCATTGTTATTAACTGATTATCACGCAGCCATAGACGTTTAAATTGCGGTCCACGAACACTCCCAATGGAACCGTTTTTGTACATGCGCTGACGAGTCCAAATGTAAAACTCGAAATAAATGAAATGCAAAAAGAACACAAATACACATAATTGAGCAAAGAATAATAAAATGGCACATTATCTCGCATCTACTACTCAAGAAAACACTCATTGAGCGCCAATTTATGTTATGGATCTTTAATGAGCTTAAACAATCTGACGATGCTATGTTGTGGCACGATTATAAATTATGTTAACGCATTTGTTCCGGCACGGCCTATAGAACTATTAATTTCGAGCCCAATTGGGCTCTACATGGTGTTAGCAGAGGATAATGGGACCAGAATATGAATTTCACTCGCACCACTTACAAAAACACAATAAATTTTTATTTGGGCGACGCGAGGCGAGAGGCGATATTATGTTAGGCAGAAGGTGGGGGCTGGAAAAAAGTAGTTTCCTTTTGGGGCCAAGTCAATGAAATATTTCTTCTGTAAATAAATGTGCCCTTTATTCATCTTGAAAATAGTATTCATATTCCTTGTGCTTTCCCTTTTCGGCAAAGGTTTTATAAATTGTCCCTAGTTTTCCCTATTTTTAGCAATTATTTCCAATCGATCCTCGGCGAGTCAATTCGTATAATTTTGATTCACGAATAATGAATGTGATATTTGAACAATATATTTGAATTACGGTAGGAATTGCTTTATTATAAATTAAATTAGTATATGTAACATGGTATTATTATTTGTAACTAGCAATTACTGCAAACACGTAGTGCTACAAGACACGTAGTTTCCCGCATAGTTTGTAACGATTACGTGATATTATAGTACTACTGATCCCGCAGAAGGATTTCTAATCCATAAAAACTTTTTTCTACTCTAAGATTCGAACTCGTCTATTTAGAGAGATGAAATCATAACCTCTCTAACCGCTCTAACCGCTCTATGATTCATGATGCGAAAACAAAGCGAGAATAAATTGCAATTCAGTGTTGACGATGCATCCTTTCATGTCAGCAGTGTATGCATCCTGGTTCAGACACTTCTTCAAAGTCACTTCTTCTGCGGCGTTAATAGCATCTGACACATAGAACTCGAACTCGTAGTGGGACTGGTTTGTTACCAAGAAATAGTGTGGGATGACATAGATTGTTATAGAGAAATTACTGCTTGATTGCAAATGACGGGTGCAGATGATTTGGAGTAAATATTCGGTTGGAGTAAAAAATCGTTCTTTGATGGGGCAGACGACCAGAAAAATATAGTGATAATATTTAATCTATATATTTAAAATAATAAGGTATTCTGCCATGGATTCGTTTAGAGCTTCTACTAAACCAATTGTAGTATTTTTTCCTTTAAATGAAAAAATGTGATCCCTAGATGTGTTATCATATATTATTTGTGTTGATTCAGCAACATTTATGGTGTAAATTAATTAATTAAATCATTCTTTAATAGTACGATTAGCAATAGTCAATTGTTTTTTGCTTTTTTTTTCAAAGAGTGGCTGCTTCATGGTGGCGCTGCTTGATGCTTTATTTTGATTGTTGAGATTTGTTTACAATTCGCCAAGGTTTTGTTTGAGTGTAATAATTGCATTGTGGTGTTGACAGTTTGCATGTATTTGCTTTTGTGGTGTATTTTGTTGAGAACATTAGGACAGTGAATTTTGCTCGGTTGTACTGAAGTAGTGAAGTTGTTCACAGGTTATGACGAATTCCGAATCCTTGCCCACGCGCCCCAAAAGACGCAAACGTACATTAACTGGGCGCAGGGAAAGAGTAAGTCAGCGTAGGTGTCGTGATAGTGAGGTCATTTCGTTTTCTGTTGGGTCATTGTCAATGTCAATGGGTCAATGAAATGTCAGTTTTGTTCTGATTTGTACTTCCCATGTGAGAGAAATTCTGCAAACCAGTTTATTCTGTGTTGCTTAAATGAGAAAATAAGTTTACCTTCGAGCAATATGCCAGAAACAATCAAACAGTTGCTTATAGGACATGATGACACATCAAAAAACTTAAGAAATAATAACCGTCAGTATAATAGTGCTCTTTCTTTTGTGTTATTTGGTGCCGACATTACATTGCTACCTGGTCATGGGCCATACGTGTTCAAAATTTTGGGAACTCCACATCACAGAATATCTTCGTTGTACCCTGAAGATCCAAAGGATGCAACGTATTGTGAACATTAGTCTGGGCACAGTATTTTACACTTATCTCAGATCTCTCCGTCAAATTTTGACGGGTTCTCACTAGTTGGTTAATAATTTAATTAGTTCACTTTGATTTTCTAACTCACCTCCACCATTCCTCAGGCATTCTATTCTTGCCTCAGCTTTGAGCTTGGAAGTCTGAAACATGCAAAAACAATCACTTTAAAATGCGCAGAATATAAAAAAATAGAATATTAAACAATAGAAAGCAGAATATAAAAAATAGAATGTTAAGCAATAGAAAACAGAATATAAAAAGAAAACATTTTCATTTGACCAGATCGTTGCGAATAAATTAAAATGGTTAATAAATATGGTGGAGTACAGTAACGGATCCAGACGACCTAGAGTTTTCGTTTGTTACCTTCTTTTATTAGGCAAAATCGATTTAAATATTTATTTATGTGAGAATTATGTAATTATTAAAAAAATAATATTGTATATTATCATATACAGTATTATTGTTATCACTTCGGGCCGCAGGTAATATGATAACATTAACCCATTGAACACAATTGACGAAATATTCTAGTTGAAGATTGGCAAATGAAAACGAAATCTACATCAATTAGTTTACTATGGGGTACACATCCTTTCATAAAATATTCACTGGTTTCTTTACCGAGAAAAGAAAATGTATTTAGGGATTCATATTACACTGACACAAATAATATTACATGTTAGACACATTTTTTTTTTAATGTTAAAAATTTCTCTATTAAAGTTTGCTTCTAGTTTTCTCCGAGGAATCCATTAATGCAAATCTAATACTCATCGTATTTAATTAAATCACACCTATGCTAAACACCGCATCGCAATATTTCTAATGCCTGCCTCTAATTTTCTAATTTCAGCCGTTGTTGGGGGTTGAGACGTTTCCGCAACATTATCGCAAATTTCTTTTTCTCCACACACTCCTGCTGCCACTTGTGGGTTTGTAGAATATATCACACACATCGTTTTCTCTCTATTTACCAGATGTGATGTTTTCATCCACAGCCATCCATTTCCGAAATTCGTTTCCCGTCATATTCGGTCGTTGAAGGCACATGCGTGCACATCCACGTGGTGATGTTTCTCTTGAGAAAAAAAACATGTCGGAAACAGTTCTGGATTGTACTCGCAGACACTTTGTACCATGACAGCTAAAAGGTGTCAGCCATCAAGAACATTGGTCTTTTGAAGCAAGATCATTAGCACATTCCGTGTGTCTCTTCTATGTTCTCAAGAATTCTTGCGCTCATCTCATGGTGGCAATACGCCTTTAACCCGTAATCAGAGACGGGAGTCAAACTGATTCCACTCTCTTCAATTTTTTATTTTATTTTTCACACTTATGCTATTTCCACCAGGACGTCAACACGTTCAAACTAATTCTTCATTGTAGCGAAAGTGGATTGTCGATTTTATAAATCTTGATTTATCATATTTATTTCCTGTTAAAATTAGCTTTGCACGTCTCGGAGTCAGTTTGACAATAAAATTTTTAAATGCAATTTCATTGAGGATGAGATATCTCTTATCTATCAAATAAGGTTGTTTAAGCTTGGACATTCTTTTTATATCTATTAAGAATTTGCAATGATATTTCACATTGCAATGGAGGTTCCGTAGTGAATTTGTGTTGGTTGACGTTAGAATTTTAAAAAATGTGCAATTTTACTGAATTAATAAAGAACAAATATTCTAAAATTCGCAATGACACTTAGGAGGTCCGCTAGTGGTCTTTAATTTTGTAGAGAGAACTCTGTTTGCATGCACTTCGTATTCTAGAGGAAGAGAAATTTCATTCCGATAATGCGTAGATTTAGCACGTGTACTCGCATTCGAATATTTTGAATGAAAACATCAAATTAACAGTTTTAGAAAGATGATCCTAAAATATTGAATGATAAATTAAATTGAAAATATTAACTTAAAATGTTTGTACGTCACTTAGAAATTTCTACTTGTAATTGAAATACTTGTGTAAATAAAGTAGCATTTTGTGATGTGTGATTCTACTTATATGATCTTTCAACACGCAAAATTCAATATTTCTTTATTTGAAAACTTTAACATTCCATTCATCCAATCCAATACGTTCAGAAACAGAATAGTATGTTTCCTATTTTTATGTAATGATTAAACAGAGGAACAAATATTTCGACTCGGTTTTAAAGGAGCCTTAAAAAATTATATTATTTGAGTTGCTCAACATCCCTTGGATAGAGAAGTAGAGACTATCGTTTCGTCGTAATTCATCTCGAAAAATAAGTTGTTTATAATCAATTTCCTCTCTATTTGATAAATATATCGACTTGGCAATTGCAGGGCTAAAAATATAATATAAAAACAAAATAAAAGTTATGTTCATCCTCACCGTAAAAAGACAGATTTAACGTAATTAAATTGACCACAGAATTTGTTTATAGGCTAAGTGCTTCTAAAGCGTACGTGGCAGGCAAAATCGCTACATTGGAGAACTGTTTTTTCAGTACGCTTGTGTGAAGTGCAAACAAATCGGGTCATTGTAAGATGTTAATTTCTTATTAACAATTACACTTATTTCGAGAACGAAATACGATAGAACGGGAAGCTAGTATCGCGTTTAAATGACATTCAGATGGAAATTCATTCATTTATAAACAATTTATACCTTTTGAAAATCTAACGGGGGGATAGTCTCCCGATGTCTCAGAGCCGAAAACCGTGAATTAACAAATTTGCAACAATTTATAATTTTGTAAACAAATTCGAAATATGCATTAGAACGGCCGGGAAGGCTCCGCAAATTGTTCCTGAAATGAACATATGAAAATAGCAGTATGACAGGAGTTACAAATCGATTGCTAAAAGTTAGAATAATTGTTGCTAAAATGCTAAATATTTACTGGTCCAAATATTTACTGACAGTAATTCAGGACGAAAAACCCCGCTCTGAAATATATTTTCGTCGGGGCGTACGCTCAGGCAAAATCTCTCCATCGGCAGGGAAATATAACTATATTTCCGTCTCTTACGTAAACGAACTAGCACCCTTCTCCTGAGACAGCGTCCTTTCTACCTCTCGGGATTCTGCACCAATTACAGACGACTGTGATTCTACCTGCTAGCGTTTGGTCAACGCTTCCCTGCCCCTGCCCTCCTCCTGGCCGCTGTGTGTCCAAATTTGTTGGTGGGGATGGGAAGGGTGAATTTTTTTGAGGGTGACTGTACATTTCTGGAATTCGAACTCGGGTAATTTGAACTGGTCCGTGGCAATTTTTTTACTACAGATTATATTTATCGTTTGCTTACGTCAAATTTTGCATAGCGTATAAATTGTTAAGGCTGAAGGTTGAGGAGAAACGGTGTCTTTTACTTGGGTAGGGCCTTCCCAAGAGGTACATTTCTGGAATTCGAATCCGAATAATTAGAACTAACCGGTCCGCGGCATATTTTTTCTTACAGATTAGATTTAGCAAATTTGGGCATAGAGTATAAATGCGACGTGCTATTCTTTACAGGGGTCGTCTCGTTTCTTCTTTGAAGACGCTCGCAAGAGGAACCTAGGTTTTATTTTTTGTTTTTATGTAAAAATTTTTGAAAGAATAGAACAATTTGATTTCTTCGCTAAAAGCGACCACTTGGAATTCAGTTTTTTGTGTATACTTGCATTATTAGCAGATTTAGATGTGTGGTCGCGCTAACTTCCAATGGAAGTTAAACACCAATTTTTTTGAGAAATTGAAATTTTGTTTTCACAACTTAGGAACGGAAAAAAGTTATTAGTTATACAGTTTTATGATTGGATGAAATGGCTCTCCTTACTTCCAAAACGTCAGTCGTTGGTTACTTCTTGGAAAGTATTACGACAAAAGCGACCACCACAGTTAGTAAACATTAATATATAATTGTAAGATTAAAACTACAAGCAAACAGCATCTTTATATAGCATTCGAGGAACCTGTGTCCACACGTCACTCACGTTCTTCTCATACACCAATCGCGACCATGAGGTGTCATTCGACGCGTCTCGGTCTCCTGGAGAGGAAATGAGTCGTCTGCGGATCGGATCATCCCCATATAGGGCCTAGATCACTCGAAAGCAGAAGTCCATCCTCACCGTAAGATTTTGTAGGATAATTTTGTTATGTGTAACATATACGATGATGCTAATGGAAACTCCCCTTTTGTAAGATAATTTCGAATACAAAATTATTTTCTTATATAAATCTGCGAGAATGGAACGGTATGTTGTAAAAAGGAGCGTGCAAATTACACATTTTCTTCAATAACCCGCCTGATAGTACGCATTCAAAATTTACTCTTGAGAACAATTCTTCTTTGAGAGTTCGGGTTAATTTTTACATCTTGTGTGGTGGGTAGTAGGCGTAGTCCGAAAGAAAATCCGACAAGAAGAGTTTCATCTCACATTTTTTCATTATATTCATTATTTAATTATAATTCTTGAGAAATTGTTTTTTACATACAATGTCCGGGATGAAAACCAGATAACTTGTATGTTCAAAATATCTTTTATTTAGAACTTGAAAGTACAATTTTTTAACATTTGAAGATATTTTTAAAACCGTTTACCTCCTATGAGAAAGTAAAAGAACAACTCACCTCCGATCTGCGAACTCCTTGTCGTAATTCTTCAATTTTAGTTTCTAAATCAGGTCCATTAATATCATTTGGGTCAGTCTGAAACACAAATACGTACCTCATTACTCATCACCAGCACTAGTTAGGGTAAAATAATTTCATATTGCCATGTTATTTAGCAAGCGAATTTATTGGAGAGAGATATAGAATTATTCATATACGAGAAGAATATTTGTCTATGACGAAATAATATACAAACTATATAATAATAATAATAATAATAATAATAATAATAATAATAAAAGAAGAAGAAGAAGAAGAAGAAGAAGAAGAAGAAGAAGAAGAAGAGAAGGAGAAGGAAGAAGAAGAAGAACGAGAACTAATGGTTCTATCACAGCACATACTTTCTCGGAATATTGTTAACGGTTATGCAATATAATCATGTTGAAATTTCTATGTTCCTCTGCAGTTATCACTTTAAAATACTTTTCGACTCAGAAGCATTGGTTCCCGTAGAAAGCCTTTTGCCTAATTTTTCCTTTTGTTGCACGTACTTCGTAACGAGAGAGAATCGCGCACCGGAAAACGGCAAATTTTGAAATTGAATTGACATAAGCTCATATTCAATATTTGGAAAATGAGTCGTTTTAGTGTAATTTTGCGTAAAATATAGGCAATTTTAAATATTTTCAACATTTTCTCAAAAACCGCTTAATTTTTTTCTTTTAAATGTATCCTCATATGTATAAAGGATCGGTAAAAAAACATGGCGCTCGTCTCATTTTCGGCTGTCTCCCTACTTCCAAAAATGCAAAAAGTTAACATTTCAAAACTACAAAATTGAAGATAGAGATTTTTATCTTAGACAAGGTCTGTCATTCTATATCCATATCAATCATTAAAAATCTTTGTAAGAATGTAATTTATTATTGTATTCTTTGAAAGTATTCTAATTATATTTGCATTCTATAATGAAGTTAAATATTAAACGTCTCATATTTCAGCATTATGACTTTCAGGAGAAAATTATCAAAATCATTTGTCTAAATGATAAATGTTTCAATGTTTCAAAACACTCAATGGATAAAAATTAACGTTACAATGAGAGAAGTTCTTGATGACAAATAACATGAATTGTGTAATTTGAATATAGCACCAAATCCTATAATCGTGTACGTTTTTGAAGTTGGCAGTACGATATGTCCGCCATATTGAAAATTCTAGGGACCTTAGCACGCTGAAAGATGTAAGAAAGAACACGTCCTATATATCATGACGTGAATCGAAGTAGTTACAATATGTCTGAACTATTTTTTGAAAAGATGATTCTGTATCCATACACATGAAGCTCTTCACCCTGGCGGGGCTCCTTGCATTAACTGATTATCCATGTTTTTCTGGAAAATATGATCGTGGGCGGAACAAAATTCCCACCAGCACTCATGCAGATCACAACTACCATAAGTAATTCCCTCCGTGCAAAACTTCCCTCTCAGCTGTGACCTGCTGCTTCTCTTCTAAGAAAGAACACGATGTACATAGTTTATTTTGAGTAATATTAATCCTAGTTTAATTTACGTTGAAAATTCTTTCTGGTGGACAGTTATGCCTATTAATTTCTTCTGAGAGGACAAAAATTGTTTGAATATTTTCTCTTGTGAATCCTATTTGCTTATGGATAGATGTCGATGTAGGCTTTCTTAAAGATATTTTCTCCCTGGGTTTACTCATGAAAAACAATCCTATTTCCTTTCTCTCAATCAAGAATAGACGCGATGCATTGTACCCTATTACTAATTGACCAGCCATAATCTGCAAATCCATCCTTGTTACGCCAACGAATTTATTCTCAATTGTCAGAGAGGTGCTAATATACGTCTTCTTTCATCTCCGGCGATAGGACTGTTTTTTTGCCAGAGTTTTATTTTGAGTAGCCTTTTCTTTTTGAATATTAATGTATTGAGTGTTTCGCTCGTATTGTAATCTTGTATTTTTTTGTATAAACACATATATACATTTAGTGGTAACTCTGTAAAAGGGTACTTCACTTGTTTATTAATGCTCCTAATATGTTCGTAGAAAAAAGTGCTCTACTATTGTTGAACTATAAACCGGTGTATTTCTTAAACATTATGCGTGATAAGAACGAAACACTTCAGACAACAAGTAAGATTTCCAACGTCATTTCTCATTTTGCCAGTCTAAATTTTCAGTTCGCCAGTTTGCGGCACCTTAGATATTTTAGATGCTTTGAGAAATTCTATCTTCTTTTCTCTCTTTTTTAATTTGTTCCTCCCTTAATCTAACGCAACCCAACGCAACGCGGCTCTTCGCCTCTCGTCAAGCGTTGAGCGCGGAGTAATCCTCCATTATCTATACGTCTATTCCAGACGACGCTGTATTTTTATGTCTCGTCTCGTCAGTTGTCAAAGAGGTAGCCAGGTAGCATCTCCGCGTACGCGCCTCTTACTTCACGCGTACCTGCGTTTTTACCCAGCGGCCAGAATTGGGAAGGAATTAGGAAAGGGGTGGGGTTCAGGACACTTCACAGGGGTTGGACTAGCCCTTGTGAAGCGGCCAAACTCGTTTTGTCGGAACGAATTTCACATGAGATCCCGTCGGATCGGACCCGGACCTCAGTGGTGAAAGGCTAGTGACATCACTATGTGCCACTTTTATAATTATGATTCATCAATTATGTTATGATATATGTATTACTCCGGATCTACCTACTAGCGTACCCGTGCAAGGACTTTCGCATTTTATACTCCACTTAAAACAGTAAGTCCCTTCAAGGTCACGAGTTGACAGATAAATTTCAAATCTTTCTTTATGAATACAATAGAAGAAAAAATATAAAAAAGAATAAAGTTAACAATGTAACAATTTATTGACAGTATTGGAATGATATGTAAAACTCCACAAAAATAATATATGTGAATCTACAAGTATTTTATTGTGTAGTTTAGTTTTGGTTATTACTTTTAGTTATAAAGTGAAGAATATTTCGGAGCTGGAACTCCAAATAAGAAAAATGTAATTTTTTGTGGAAAAGTGAGTGACCTTATGATCTCGATTTCTCATTCTGTATTTTCTTTTGATTCCTTCCTATTCTCCGCACCACTCGGTTTCTTTGCAACCGTACCAATACAATACTCCTACTCCTATACTCCTACTTTCTTCCCAGAAAAAATTGAACACGAAAAATACTGTATTCTTAAACAAACTACAATTTTGGTGCAAACAATATTGGAGTTTTTCATTAAATTGAACATATTTTTATGAAAATCAACATAAATGAAATTATACCAAAGAAAGAAAACATAATACTCTCGACTCTTTAGCATTCATTGTTCCGAATAGGCTCTGTAACAACCTCTGTAAATTGCAACAATCAATCCAAACGTAATGTTAACGCTATAACGTGCACTCTCGCACGTGTTTCCACTTGCTCGGCGGAGGTGACGCGAAGCTTCAAAATGAATCGGACATCAAGATCCCTCCCATGTATGTACATTTATATCATAATAACTATCTTAAATTAATTCTACATTTAAAACAACTACAAATGAAAGACGTCCTTACGAAACCAAATGGAGTATATACAAAAGTTAACTTCTCTCAAATATTGGACTTTCGCACATTCATAAAATTATGTGGATCTGCAAACATTCAACCTACCCTGACCCAGGGAAAAAAGCGCTACCAATTGTTATCAAAAACCTTCCTGTATGATAAGTGATCAAGACATTCAACAAGCGTTCGAACGCCTAGACTACCGAGTTCTTAAAGTGTGCAAGCTGTTCATTGATTGGATTAATTTATTATTGGTTTCAGAAACATCTCTTTTTCTTTTAATCCTATTTTAAAATGTTCAGATCACTGCAATCTGTTTCGCAGACATTTAGATTCTGGGGAGCTCTGGCGTCATGGGTAATTATTTATTCGCACTTGTACATCGTGAAATATTCCAATATTAAATTTAAAAAATGTACGGAAATGCGACATAGTATGAAATAAATCGTGTGTTACGGCACACGGGCGAAATGCTACATTTCTCGTTAGAACTTTCAGCCTCGGCTCCTAACGTCGCCTCGGCTGGAAACATCTCACTCGTAATGTAACATTTTCCGTCCTCATGATGTCAATTACTATTGAGCATAGGAAGGTGTACAATAGATGTCTCAAAATCACTTCAAACAGAATGCACATTTAATTCAGTCATGGAGATAGAATCGATTTCATTTCTAACGTAAATACCACCACCTTCATATGCAGGACCCTTTTTTCGAGTCCCTTTCTATACAATAATAGCCTGCGAGATAAGTTTGTAATTTGGAAAATTCTAAATTCATTACAAGATTCTCCGTGTTCTATAAAGCAAAAATAATCAATTTTATTTAAATCGCTCTCAGCGTGGATACATTTATTTTTATTTGAAAGAGATTGAACATTATGGTGATGTATGTGATTTTTTTTCAAGTATCTATACGAATTTGTTTTGCTGCATCTGATGATAGTTGCTATATATTTTCTCCATTTTTACCCCGAGTGCGTGGACGGAGGTTGTAACGTGCCCTAGTAGTGACAGATTCTAATGAAATTGGGACAGCAGGAAGAGAAAAATTGGTAATGGAATTGGTGACAAGGGAGTAGATTCAGAGGAGGAGATAAGAGGGTTTTTCATTCGATAGTTACCATTATCCCATCGATGTTACATCATTGGAATACTGATACATGATATCATTTTCAGCTTTCGTAATGGGAAGTAAAAGAACACACAGTGGATGCATTGTCAACCACAGTATATCAATTTTTGGTGAATTGCAGGTTACAGTTATCTTGTGTCAATACACTGAATTATAAGAACTTAAAGTAACCGTCTTAAAGAAGAGAAAGTATGCGTTGTGTTGTTCACCACTAGTTTTTAATTGTATTTTCATTAATTGTTTGATTTTATTTGCATTCTCTATTCCTGAAGCAAATCTCGTTTCGGCTGGTGGTATTCTATCACTTGGGTCAGTATCTTGTAAAGAAATGTTCAACCGGGAGTAAATCTTCCTATTGTGTATTCTATTTTAGAAACGCTCTACGCACTCGTTAGGAATCCATAATACTAATGAAGTAAGAGTGAGTTGAACATCGTTATCTAGTAAGAGCTAGTTGAACAGTAGCCTCCCGATACTTACCTTTTGACCCGAATCTCGCATCTGCTGGTAAATATGTAATTTTCGAGTGTATTCGCGAATGTTGTTGTTTTCGCGCGTGATGCGCGTAGCCCAGCGTCTTGCTTCCTTGCTGAGGCTTTGGACAGCTGACGCGTGCTCTGCTGTCACTTTGTCAATCGTATCATTCTCGCACGCTTCAAAATCGTACTGAACGTGTTGTTTCAGCACAGGGTAGTACAGGTAGAGGCACTGCAGGTTGTACTCACGGGTCAACTGCACAAAAAATGCATAGTTAATTTTTTATACAAGAAAAGTGAAGCAATAGATGTGAGCTACATCATTTACAAAATATCCCAAACACAAGCACATGAAACTCGCATATTTTAATAAAAATGTCCCATATCACCATCTTAGTGTAGGCCAGTTTGACAAAACAAAGTTTTGTAAGGCATTTATAAGTGTTCATTAAATTCTGTTTTAACCGACAATACTGTTTTAACAGAGGCATACACACAAACAGAAGCAGATAGACAAAGGGAGACAGAAAAAAAAAAAACAGAAAAGATAGACAGATAGAGACATAGAAACAGATAGACAGAGGAAGAGACATAGACAGAGACAGACAGAGACAAATAAACGCAAGAGAGAAGAGATACAATTTCTCAATACTACGTAAATAGTATGCGAGAAATATTCTGAGAGATGTTCAGCTAGTGCTGTTGAGATGGAACAGAAGTGCGTAGTATTGCTGTATTTTTGGGATAAAGTACATCTATTAAATCCACTTCTCTACGAAATCTGAAAATTTCCTAACAAAATTATCATTCAACATCGCCTCTTTGCGTACTACACGACAAACATTAGTTGAACAATAGCGTTGCCTTAGAACATGTTCATACAATGTAAGCGTAGGAAATCAAACCACCGTAGGCACAGTAATGGGGCTGGAAAATTCGATCTCCTGCCAGTTCCCTGAAAACCATATGGTTCACATGTTTCATAACCATATGGTACCGTTAAATGTAACACCATTTGCAAACTATGCAAAAGCCTGTTGTGCATCAAAACGTAAACTGATATCTGATACTTAAAGGGGCATCTCTATACTGGTGACTGCAACATGGATTATGATGAGGCCGGGAAGGAAATAGAGTCCTGACCGGTGATCTGGAATAGTGTGGTTCCTCACCGATTTCAGCTTCAGGGTCACGCTCCACCGCTTCTAAAGGAAAAGGGGGGGGGTCCAAGGCGCGTGGCCCTTCCCCTGCCGAGCGCCTTCCGCTGTTGAATTAGAATGTCGAAAAATTTCCTCGCTCATTTTCGCTTTTTCGAAGAGAATATTACAATTCTGTAGAGAAAATGGCCGATTTTTAAATAGAGAAACTCACTTTGAGAGTCTCATTTACCAATTCTTATATTATTTCTGTTTTTACGCAACTCACGTACGTTTACATGAGGAAAGAGTCAAAGGTTGAAATCCGAATCGTCAAATAAAATGCGTATGTGTGTGTTTAGTCGTGCTGCCTGTCCAGAGACTGTACTCCTCAGCATGTGTGTGGTTTTAACATGGTGCAAAAACAATCTTTCTTATCTCTCCATCCCCCAGATGAACAGGTGATAGGAGAGAATGGAGTATGGGAAGCGTGAATGGATGGGTGATGTTTTGGACATGCGAAAACGGGTTGATATGTTAGGTATAGGATTTAGAGGTTGTTTTGTTAAAGGGAGGGTATTGTGGGAGGAGGTAGGTTTCTTAATTAAGGTGTAGGAGGGGATCACAGATTATTTTAATGCAGGTGTAATTTTAGGGCTGGGAACATGTCCGATCGTTAAAGGGGTTTTAGATGGGTTATTTTATTTGAGGGTATTGCGTCGCTATTGGTTATTTTGTTAAGGTATTGGTAAAACTGTATATGGTACATGGAGATTGTGGGGAAAAGGGGGCATTTCTGAATTTTAGGGAACTCAAGTCGTTTAGTAGAGAGGTAAGCCATTTCCGAAGTTTTATAAAGTCGTGAATGTAAGTGCTGGTAGTCCAGGTGCCTGGTCGTATGGTCTACGTAGCTATATTGAGGGAGAAGGTAGAGGTAGGGTGAATATGTCAAGCGGGTGGCGCTTCCTGTTGTGAGGGATGGTTCTGTTCATGATATGAGGATGAGGTTCGACAAAAGCAGAGAAGGAAGGATTGTACATTGCTTCTAGCAGTCGTTTCCGTGCAGTTTTGTAGGTTTCTGTCGCAAGAGGTTTAATATCGAGGTAGCAGTCGTCAGGTGCGGGTCTGTAAGTCAGTCTGATTATTCTGTTTTCCAGTCTCGTCAGCAAGTTATAGTTTGATTCGAAAGTCGAGGCTAATGTTTCAGCGCCATATATGGCTATTGGCTTGATGTACGTATATGGGGTATATGTAAAGTTTGGTTTTGTGTTTAACGTTCTTGTTTGTCATGATGGGCAGAAGGGCGGAAGGTTGATTGTCATGAATGGGCGGAAGGTTGATTGTCCAGTGAGCTTTTTGGGTCTTGTCCTTGATGTGTCGCGTCCACAGTAGTTTACAGTTGAATGTCAGTCCAAGGTACGTCACTTCTCGTTTCCATGTAATGTCCACGTCGTTGATTTGAATGGGGGCTATTGCTGGATTTGCTCTTTTCCATTGAAATATGATAGCTTGGCATTTGGATGCGTTGATTGTTATTTGGTTTTCTCTGGCCCAAACTGTGAGAAGGTTAGAGGCTTGTCGTAATGTCCGTAATGCCATTTTAGTCGTGTGGTTGGTGACAGTATATGCCAGGTCGTCTGCGTATAGATAGTCATTTACATTGTGAGGTACTGGTATGTCATAGGGTAGGAGACAGCACAGCGCCCTGAGGGACGCCGGCTTGGATGGGATAGGAAGAGGAATGGCATGAAAGGTGTCTTACGCGGAAGGAGCGCAGGGAGAGGTAATTTCTCAAAAAAGACTGAAGGAATTCAGGGATGTATGGTTTTATTTTGAGAAAGAGGATCTCGTGGTTGACTGAGTCAAAGACACTGCTGAAATCTGTAAATAAGGCAGGGACGTCACATGGATATTGTAGAGATATTGAAACGTCTAGGGCAAGTCGTAGAGTCTGTGGTACCGCTGACCTAATGTCTCTGAAACCAAACTGTTTTTCGTAATACGTTAGAAGTGTTGTCATTTGTCTGAGTAAATGTCGTTCAAATAGTTTGCTGGGACTGGGTAAGAGATTGATTGGTCTGTAGCTGCTAAGTTGTTTATGGTCTTTGTTTGGTTTTTGGATCATGATGACGGAGGCATGTTTCCAGATGGAGGGGTAGTGAGATAGACGTATGCATGTGTTGAAGATGACAGACAAATGGTGAGTCGCATTGAGTCAGATGTTTTAGTGCCGCCGTCTGAACTCCGTCGGGGCCTGCAGCTTTTGTCGGGTCAAGAAGTCGAATTTCATCTCGTATTTCGTTGTCAGTTAAAGTCCAGAACTGTTGCTCAGCAGTTGGAAGTGGCGGGGTTTTGAAGAAATGAAGGATAGCGGATGAAGGGAGTGGGGGTTGGTTTCTGGGAATTCGGAGGAGTGGAATTGGGCAAAGGCTTCAACAATGACCTTGGGATCGTATGTGAGGGTGTTATCTGGTAGCATTATGGGAGAGATAAGTTGTGGGGCTGCCTTCATGGTTTTAATTATTTTCCATAATCGGTCAGGGTGTTTTAAATTTGCGCCCCGTATAGTATTGTCCAAAGTATTTCCGTGGTGTTGAGTCAGTTTGTTGTGGAGTGCACGTTTGAATTGTTGGTAATGGTCTTGTCGCCTTTTTCTCTAGTTCGGTAGCAACGTCTTTGCGCCCGTCTTTTTTGTCTAATGAGGTCTAGGAGTTCATTCGGAAGGTTTTGGAAGTGATGTGGCGACGAATATAATGTAGATTTGCGGATGCCGGATTTGATCTGATGGTTGAAGTGATCTATGGCTTATCTACTTGTTGGCAGATACTGAGGGATGAAGGAGTTTTTATCGATATGAGATGCTTGGAGTTTTTCCAGTCTATGGTGCGAGAAGGGTGAGTGGGCGGGGCTAGAGAGTAAGGTGTTATATGAACCGTGTAAGTTATTGGTAGATGATCTGGTATTAACTCGTGCCGGGGGTAGGGATTCGTGACGATGATGGGGAGGCGAGGATGTCGTTTGGTTCGTCGTTTATCATGTGGGTAGGTTCCTGAGGGGTTTAAGGTAGGTCTGGTTAGGAGGTAGTTGTATAGGTCTCGTCCCGGTTGGTAGTCGTACTTGCACCCCCAATTTGTCAGTTTAGCGTTCAAGCCGCCCGCTATAATAGAGTGTGTGCGTCTATCAGTTAGTTGGTCCAAGTCTGCTGCTTTCAGTCTGCTGTGAGGTCTGTTATACATTGAAACGATTTTGATTGTTCCGAATTTTGTTCCTATTTGAATGGAGGTAGTTTCGAAAGAGGTACTGGGAGTCGGAGGATGGTATGTGGGATCGTATTCCGAATTAAGATGGCTGTTCCTCCACCCATGGTTATTGGCCGGTCTGTTCTGTATATGAGGAATGTGGGGATGGGGAAAAGTTGGTTAGGTTTCATCCAGGTTTCCTGAATAAGAAGTGCCCCGATGGAGTAGTCGTCAAGAAACTGATTAAAGCTTTTTTGTCGTGTAGTCTGCCTTGTGCATTCCAGGATGCTAGTCTTAAGTAGTGTTGTCTGTTGTTCTGACTGTTTAAAGCAGTTCGCATATTTTGGTCGCAGCAGTCAATAGTTTCATGAGTATGTCCTCGGGTCCTTTAAAAATATTGATAATGTCTTTTACTATCTGGATGATTCTGGTAATATTGTTGTTCTTGATGAAGTCGATGATGTCTTTTAGGGTGTTGTTGGTGCTGTTGCCAGTTGTAGTCGAAGAAGCCTGGTTGTCAGTTCTGTTCGCAGTAGTATCCGCGAACGTTCTGCCGTCGGGTCCGGGGAAGGATTCATAGGAGAAGTCTGGTGGGGGATGGTTGGTGTGATTACTATTTCTGTCTCTTAGTCTGGTGATTGCTTGTAGTCGGGAGTTGTTGGTGAGTTGGAAAGCTGCACAGCTGGGCCAGGATGCTTTGTGGTTTTGTGAGCAGTTGGCACACTTTATAAGGGTGCTGGTGCAAAAGACGGTGTCGTGTGATTCTGCGCATTTGCCGCAGACCCATTTCCTGGAACAATGATTTTTGGTGTGCCCAAATTGTTGGCACCTGTTGCAGCGGGGGATCCTGTTATTATTTTTGTAGGAGTCAATCCTAATACTATAGTATGACACATATTTGATAGTTTCCTTTATTGACGGTATCAGGTCCTTGTCCGTCTCACATACGTATAGTCCTAGGTGTCCTATGGTTTTGTCTTGTTCCATTTTCTGCATTTCTGACAGTGGTATATGGGAAAGCTGTATGTATCGTGTATATCAGTCAGTAGGTCCTGTGTATTTAAGTTCGGGGGTAATCCTTTGATAACGAACTTTTCTCTAGGAGTAGCTATTGCACGGTGATAGAAGTAGGTAGGCTGGTCAAAGAAGTAAAGTTTCCGTATGTTGCTGTCCTGTTTAATAAACTCGAGCCTTTGTCCCACTTTATAGTGGGCGGTCATTGTTTTGGTTTTTATTGGTATATAATATATTGGGCCTTGTTGCAACGTGCGTCAATACTGTTTTTGACCATTCATTTAGGTCTTTCACAAGGGTCTGACAGTCTATGATCTTGTTGAGGTCCAGGTGGTAGGCTCCGATTCAGGGTTTTAATCCGGAAGTCAGTATGATGGGGTTTTTAGTGTCATGTGCGTCATCTGTGTTGTCATCATGGTTGTTTGTTGTACCGGAGAGTCCTGGTCCTGTATTCTGTCCTTGGTCCTGAAGCGATTATTCATGGAAATAATTGGAGGTAGTGATGGAAGGGGAGTGCGCGCGAATTTGGTAGGGAATTCGTAGGTTTGGCCATCCTCTCCTAGAATCTTGCTGTCTGGTTGTCCAGCCTTGGACGTGGGTTTGCCCTTGCCTTTGCCTCGCGGCTCCGCGGGGTACTCGTCCACTACTTCCATGTCACTGTCTGACATACCGCGGGCATCATGTAGTAGTTTTGTCCTTTTTTGATCCCTCGTGTTGGTCAGATCATTCTTTCGCCGATCGTCGTGCATTGTTTGTTTCCTGGTGATTGCTGGCCTTATCGGCAAGAGACTTTTGCCCAAAGATTCATTTTTTGCAGGCTGCTGCTGCAGCCGCGCGGAGTTTGTCCTTCAGCAGAAGTGTAGTCTCTTGAACCAGTCGGGTTCGTAACTCTCACCCGTAGCTGGTTGTAGGTTCACTGGTAGTCTTGACCTAGTCAGAGGTGCCGTTGTCGAGGACGGTTCAGTTGTCCGTTAGTCCCAGAGGCGTTGTCAAGGGCCGGGAGAAAATCCAGCCGCGAAGCGGACGTCCGGGTCGCCGTTGGTGCCGGGTCGTAGTATCCGAAAAGAGCCAGGTGTCCGAAGTCCGTGAAGAGAAGCCAGGGATGAATCCGAGAATCGAAGTCCGTGAAGAGAGGCCAGAGATGAGGCCGGGTGTCCGAAGTCCGTGAAGAGAAGCCAGGGACGAAACCGTGCGCCAGGTAGTCCAAAATTCGAAGGGTAGTCCAGGTCGATAGCACAATCACTAATATAACTTAGTAAATCGGTACTCGCACAAAAATGATCCTGTGAAGTATGATTCTGATCGTCAAATAAAATGTACCTACAATATTATGAAATAATAATCATCTATGTCTTTATTTAATATAACTGCAGTTTTAGTTAATTGATTGTCCTTACTCCAAGGAGTACTGCATTAATTTATTGCATTTAATTGGACAATCATTAATTAAAAATGTATAAGAGTAAATTTTATTGACGCTGATTCATGAACTCATATCATGTTGTCAACATGTGTGTCTCCTATTAAAAGAAATTAACCCTTAATTACGAGCGCTGTCCCCCAGAGTGCGCCAGTCGCCTTCTTTTGCTTCCTGACGACAATACTTGCATCATATTTCAATGATTATCGATCCCTCTAACCAATCTTCTGAGTTTCTTTAACAGTTGGAATTCATGATGACTGCTCTGTTGCAAATGGCAGGAGTATGCTAACTGAAATCTTTCTAAAACGATTTCGGTGCAGTGTGTGCACAGCTCCAGTAATTATATAAATACATTCAAGAAAAAGTTCTACTCAATTCATTCCGTTCAATTATTATGTATGAAGATATGAAATGTGAATAAAATATTATCGTATGTTTAAAATTATTTTTTTTGTTATATTTAATCAAATAAGAATCGTAATGTTTAAACGCAAATTTATAATATTATATTTTATTATTTCTTGTGATATTATTAGATACTTTGTCCAAATAAATATTTCGTAGTTTGCAAGAAACTACATATTAAGTAGTAAATGTGACTATCTTCCATTTTTCGTATAATGTTAAATTGTTCCCTTATATTTATTACCATTATTACCATCATTATTATTATTATTATTATTATTATTATTATTATCATTATTATTGTTATTTTTATCATCACCAATGTGTATTATAGTGGTTTATTAGAGACATACAATTTATTTCACATTGTAAATATCACACATACCGCATAATTAACACTAAATATTGTTTTATGGAACATTTTTCTTAATAAATATCATTAATGTATCGCATTTATAATTTTCGTTATTGAATATACAATCGTTCCTTTGGTGGCGCATTCATTGCGCCGTGTGAGTAATGGTTAATATGATTTTAACAAAATTCGTACATTTTTTATCGCTAAGATATTTTTAATTTTATGGCAACTATAATTATAAATGCATTTTGATCAAGTTTTTCATGTTACATTCATTGTATTTAATATTCATGTAAAACATAAGCATATTTTTATCATGATTGGATTTCTGAGGGTTTATTGCATTAATTTTTTTAACGTGAATAGTACAATAGTTTCATCATACTGGTCCATTATGCTACGTTATTTATTGTTTTATTTATTTATTTTACGTCAAAAAACAGTTGAAACAGCGAATGACGTGCTATGGGGATAAGTGAATTCTGTGCACATTTTCAAAATTCTGTGATCCCTACACTAAGTCATATACTACATAAATTTTGAAAATTAAAAAAAGTTCATTAATAAAATTTTAAAAATTTTAAAAAAATAGCAAAACTAATCAAATACCCAATTAATTAAGGAAGGCGTGCACAGGTAATGAAGTTACATTTATGTCCACAAGCAAAACAAGGGACTATCTCAGCATTTGCTCAATGGATCAGGGAAACTGGATGAAAACCTGATCGAGATGCGGGTCATTGCCCCGGAGGCTGCAGTACAATACTTGTTACAGGTTGTTTATACATATTTATACAGCCCAAATGGTAAATAATGCATTATGTATCATTGTTAAAATTAATGTTACTTTTCTTATGATGCTCAGTACAGTCTCTAATTGTATAGAAACAGTTATGCAGCAGAAACGATTTCACTTTGGATTTAAACTTTTCTATTGCATTTAATCGTTCAATGTCATCTGCAAAGTGTTGTAAAATAACGTACATGTATTGTATGAGAATTTTTTGTAATGAGCTGTTGATACTGTCACCTGATGAATATGACTTCTACGTCGAGTGTTATAGTAATATACTTTGGCATTTTCTGAAAATATATTCCCACCTTTAAGCAAGTGATTTTTGACAAAAACCACTGATTCGTGAATCAACAGACAAGGTAATGGTAAAATTCCTAGATTAATGAAGAGAGGCTTACATGAATCACGTGGGTGGGATTTGGTTATTATTCGTACAATTCTTTTTTGTAATCTAAAAGTCTGGGAGCTATAAGATTATTTCCGCAGAATATTATGCCATATCTCAGGCGGGAATGAACATTCGCGAAATATACACGAGTAGTATGAAGGCTGACTGAATTTGCAAGAATTCTGAACGCGTAGCATAATGAACTTAATTTTGTGTTCAATTCATTTAAATGGACGTTCCATTTAAGGTTTGACTGAATTCAGAGACCTAAAAAGTTTGTTGCCTTCATATCAGACGATGGTACACCGTTCATTTTCAATGGAGCACAGAATTGTTTATTTGAAATGGAAAACTACATTAAAATCGTTTTCTTTTCGTTTACTATTAATTTGTTATTTCGGAACCAATTTGAAAATCTGATATTGTACTATTTACGGTTTCTCATCGCAAAGGATGTTCGTATCATCCGCAAAGAGAATTGTTCTTCCGTTTCGAATCGTCGAGGGCATATATTTTCCGTAAAGTAGGAAAAGAATAGGCCTAAAATCGATCCTTGGGGAACTCCACGTGCAATGGGCAAAGAGTCGGAAAGGTGCGTACGTAATATTCCATCAATCCACTAAGATATTTCCACTCTCTAAGATCGTAGTTTAAGGTACGAACATAACCGATCCAGAGCAATACCACGGATTCCATTTGAAGGTAATTGCATTTGAAGGATGAAGGTAATTTGGAAGTAAAATGTCATGATCAATGACGTCAAATGTTCTTGAGAGATCTAAAAATAATCAAATAGGTGCCTGCTTTTGATCCCATAATGAAGCGGCATCTTTAGGAAAAGAAAGTATGGCTGTTTACGTTGATTTTGATTTTCTAAATCCATGTTGGCAATCTGAAAACGCGTCTTGTTTACTGAGAAAGGTTTCCATTCGTACGTAAAAAAGTCTCTCTAATATTTTTGAAAAAACTGATAGAAGAGAAATGGGCCGATAATTTTGAATTTCATTTTTGTTGCCTTTTTTGAAGAGCGGCTTAATTTTAGCTGTTTTGAAAATATCTGGAAACGTTCCAGTGCATAAGGATGCATTAAATATGTGAGTTAACGGATATATAATGGCATACGCACAGGTCTTTAACAAAGAATCTGGGAATTCATCTAAACATGACGAATATTTATTTTTTAGTTTACCGATTATTTTGAGAATTTCATAGGAAGAAGTTTCGGAAACGAACATCGTGTCTAAAATTTTGGGTGAACTGACTATTATTGAATTTTGTGGGTGAAGACGCTTAATGAGATCGGCAGCATTTCTCGAAAAGTATTGGTTAAAGAGACTAGCCACTGTTGCTGGATCGTTCACATTTGTATGTTTAAAACTACATTCTCTACAAGGTTTCTAGTTGATTTGGTCGTATTTTTTATTATATTCCACATTGCTTTCGTTTTGTTATTTGAGTTCAAAATATTGATCGTTTTTCATGATTTTAGCCTGCCTTATGACTTTTCTTAACAATGATTTGTATTTTTTAAAGTAGATAAGGAAATCTTGAGATACGTCATGACGTTTAGAAACGAAAGAAAGGATTCGCTTGTTTTTACAAGATGTCTTAATCCCTTGTGTTATCCAAGAATTGCTTTTCCGTGAAGTATTTAATTTTCGTTTTTGAAGAGGAAAGCAAGTGTTACAATGAAATGAAAGAGTTGAAAAAAAGGAATTATGTTTGTCGTTTGTATCAACAGTATTATAAACCGCTTCCCATGACTCCTGCATGAAGTAAACAATGAATAATTTTATTTTACTTTTAGTAAACAATCTAGTAATACGTGAATTATTTATTGTGTCAATGTTCGCATTTCTTATAATGGTAAGAATTTGTGCATCGCGGTCACTGTATACTAAATCTCTTGTTTCAACTTCATATCTAGTAGTAGTTTTGTTAATTATAATTTGATCAATTGCCTTCATCGAATTTTGTGTGATCCGTGTATGTACATTAACTGTAATGTCTAAATTGAAGGAATTAATTAAATTGAGAAACTTTTTGCATTTACAACTTTTTGAGAAACACGAAAGTCGTTCATTATGTTTAACATTTGCTTACTCATCTGTTTCTGAGAGGTTACATATACATTTAATTGCACATTCTTAAGTATACTTATGTATTCTTTTTGTTATATTTGATATAATTCTGTAGACTTGGGGAATTTTGTTATAACCTATTTGAAAATACTTATAACATTTTTGTCTTCACTCGGGTTGGTTGGTTAGTGATTCCGGGCGCGTCAACAGCTTAGGTCATTAGTCTCATAAATGTTGTGCATGTTTTTCCTCGGGAGATGGCGTTGTTCTTCCCCCACAGGATGGCGAGATCCAGCGCCGACCTACCGTCGGCTAGCAAGATTTGCCCCTAACCAGGACTCTCCCACCAGCGGGGCACCGCCCTAGCCGGGACAAACTCTAAGCTCCCTACCTGTCTCCCGGAATATGTGGTAGTGTAATGCATGTTAGTGTAAATGAGTGTGTAAGGGGAGAGGATAGGACAAGGAAGAGGAAGGAAAGATCGCGCGCGGTCTGGGGCCCGTTTGTTAGGGTACTGCTCCGGCATTCGCCTGGTGTTGATCGGAGAAACCACGGAAAACTACCGATCAGAGCAGCCGGCCGCTAGAATTCTCCTCCAGACAGCGACTGAATTCGACCTAGCTGAAAAGCTAGTGTCGAAAATCATGCCGCCGTCAGGACTGGAACATAGGACCTCCAGGTTAGAGGCGCTGCAGTGACATCAGTTGATGCACTGAGTTACCGCTCCCGGATACTCGGGTATGAATATTTTATAATTCAAATAAATTATCATTGGTTTAAATTAATTATATTCATTTGTAGCCTTAATCGTTGACATAAATAAGATCCCAGTAAGAATTGCAACGTTGTTTGAAATGTATTGGACTGAGACGCATTGGACGACCAGCAACCTACTCGTATACGCGCACACACCGGGCGCAGCCGCCCACAGGCTCCCCTTGCGATCCGAGAGGGTTAAGACTACGCAGCGAGGGGGGAGGAATAGTCGGAGACATTGAAAAATGCGTAGGAAAACCTCGCGCAACAATCATTAATCGACAAACGCGTCGGGGAACCACTTAACGGGTCAAAATGGACGCACGCATCTCAGGCGAGATTTCGCAGATGATGAGGTTCGACCAATCAGTTCAACGCAGTCCTCGTGATAATTCAGGATCATTGCAGTATGTGAAATTGTTAAGAAAATATCAAAGTCTGTAATAATTCAGTTATTCCTTAGTAATTATTTCTTCTATAAGACGTTAAACTATTACCATTTTTATGATCATTTTTTTATTAAACAGCACTCTTACTAACCGCGAGCTTAAGGGTAAAATATCAATTTGCAAGTATCAGTCAAATTTGAATTAACTGTATTTCAAAGTACGTTAGTGTGGCTTATGAGCATCGACCAATAATCTCAACATTTTTTTAGATACAGATGAGAGAAAATACACAGAATGTAGGTAATAAATATATGAAAGGGAAGAAAACGGCTTCGAAATTCGCTTCTGTAGAAGTTAAAAAACGCTGAATACTGTTCGTCACTCTTTCAAGATTGTCCAAAAGATGTCTACAAGCCTAAACAAAATTACCAGAATAAAAGTAATGATTGTTACAAATGTTTGTTCCAAAAAAATGATTACATCATCAATGTAAAGCTTTAATCACCTAAAGAACACAAGAATGTTGAAAATTGTTATAAATTTAACTGTACTATATTTTTGAAACTGCTTTTTAATATTTTCAGTGTTTACAACTGCTGCGTTGGACCTGAATTGCAGTAGTTCTGGTACCTGTTGAGCTTGGTCCCTGATGCGGGTAAAAGATGTCTGCGTGGCTGAACATGTGAGCAGTTCCGTTCGCCCAATGAGCATAAGGTATTCGGCCACTTTTTCGAAGACACAGTTCTCCATAGTCTGAAACATGACATCCAATTTCAGAAAACAGCTTCTTAAGGTGCTGAAAAGAGCGTACAATTCAAAGATTAAAAATGCAACATTGTGAAAAGATATATACTTTCCGTATTAGTGTATGTTCTTTACAATCCAATATGAATCAAATACTGACTACACAATAAAATCAAGATAACTATTCCTTTTCATGAATGGATGAATATTGAACAGTGATTGGTTCAGTGGCAGTAGTGATCATAGCATTTTCTGAGGATAATAGAGATAACTATTTTTAATTCATATAGCAATAATATCTCAAAAATCCGCATTATAAAAATTCGAAATTTACAAAAAAAATACTTTTTAAAATAAATTTAAATACTTTTTGTACTTTGACCTCAAAAATTAATTTTTTTGGACTGTTGCCCGTAAAGAAGAATGTGACAATGGTAACATCTGGAACGCAGTAACGCACGCCGGCAGATTTGAAGATTTAACATTACCTGAATACGAACTACTCACTTTAGTAACACTGTAAGATTTTCATTTTTAATAATGCTTCAGTATTTTCAGAATAAATAAATCTTCATATTTGCTTGAAACATCTCAAGATCTTAAGTTTTGGAATTTTAAAGATTACATAATCTAATACATTTTCAGAATTAGCCTCCAAGGAAGCCGACTCTCCTCCCCCAGACAACCGCTTCAAATATCTAAATTCTGATCAATTTTCACAGTCCATTACAACCTCCAAAATACCCCAATTGTCATTTCCGAGATAACAAGTATCAACTCTTTCGTTATTGAAATTAAAAACAACGTATCTAAAAGCTTCATAGCTGAACAAAAAAATAGCAAAGTGAAAATAAATCCCGGCACAGCTGAAGATTTTCGCAATATCATAAAATACTTAATAAACACTAATAGAAGGTTCCACTCCTTCAAAGACCCAGCAAACAAATCTTTTCGGTAGTGTTTAAAAATGTACACCTTTCCTTAACTGTGAATGAAATCACGCAAGATTTAAAACAAAGACACCCATCCATTGTTAAAATCACACGTCTTCAGAAGGACAGCCACCCCATTCCTGTAATAGCGGCCGAGTTCAACGGTAACGAACCACTGGAAACAATTCTCAACATGCCAAAATGTTCTTCAAACCAATCGCGAAGAATTGTGACCTGGTGACATGGGGAATTTTCATGCATAGAAATTCCATCGTTTGGGAACATCAAGTCCATGAATGGTTGCAAATAGTCTCGGACTAGCTGAACATAATCATTTCCCAGTAATGATGTTATGTTGGGGTATGGATTTTGCGTGAATGTATTTGTATTATATTAACTGTGTCATATGTTTCTTAGGAATGAGAGTTGTTGATTCTTGGGTTGAAGAAAACCATGCATGTTTTAAAGTCTCGCGATTTTAAATGTGTCAAATTATGATTCACGCTAGATCGAATTTAACAAATAATCGATTCAGTTGTACCAGAGGGCCCAGTTCATTCCATGCAAAAACCGCTCACCAAACGGAGCGAATATAAGCGTGTACAGCATCTTTTTGACATCTTGGGTCCATGGTTTCGTGAGGGTTGTGTCACACTCGAACCCTACCATCAGCTCTTACCAACCAAAGTTCGTTCAGAGAAGGCCATCGGCCGCTGCGATGTCCATGGTGAGAGGTTATGCCTGGAATTAGGTATTATCGGCACTCTTGACACTGTGGATCTCGGGATACTGAATTCCATAACGATTTACGAAAAAATGTTCCATGCTTCTAGCTAATCTATCATTCCGCTTTCAAAGTCTGTTAACTTCCGTCGTGCGGCCATAATCACGCCAGAAACCTTTTCACATAAATCACTTGAGTACAAATGAAATCTCTGCCAATGCACTGCCCTTTTATACCTTTTGTACACGATACTACTGCCATATGTATATTTGCATATTGCTATCTCATGATTTTTGTCACTTCAGTGAATGTTAAAATACATTACCTTAAATTATAATCCGATGCACTACTTACCGTCATTGTATTTTGCAGATCGACCACGAAATAGCGAGTTTGATGAGCATTAGCGAAGCTAAGCTGAGCAAATATTCATTACGTGCGCCTGTCGACTTTTCTTCTAATTGCTCGCGTTTCGATGAGACCTAAACAAGAAAAAAATATTAGCTTCAACAGTTTTGCTTAGTTTTATTACTATATATTAGCATTAGCATTGCTAATATTAGTGTTAGTAATTCCTAATAACAAGTACAGCCTAAATGGGCTAAAACGTACCTGCGATTATCACTTTGATGGAAGAGTAATGTAATAATAGTAATAATAATATAATAAAATGTTTTATATATATATATATATATATATATATATATATATCTGCAGAAGGTGGTTGAGCGCTGTTGTGTTGAAAGCTGCCGCAGAATAGTGCGAAAATTTATGGAGCTAAGGGGCACGGACAAGGATGGGCAGCAATGATTTTCTAACAAGTAATCTTTGTAAATATACACTTGGCCATGTATGACTTGGGTATTTGTCTTAATAATAATAATAATAATAATTATTATTATTATTATTATTATTATTATTATTATTATAACAACAACATGAAAAAGAGCAGAATTTATAAGAAATTTCGTGGTATGCCATAATAATGAATATGAGTGTTAGGATGAATAAGAAATTATCAAACTATAAATGATACGATTACAAATAAAAGTATCCAAAATTTTTTATGACAATCATTTATTTCAGGAATTGCACAACGTTTTGTCACTAGTTTTGTTACATCATCAGGTGCTAAACTTAGTGAGGAAACGCTATCCCATTGAATTACCTCTGCAGCAGAACATTCAAGGAAACATTACGAAATACCTCACTCTCACTCAGTTGATACCACACAACTAACTGTTACGAACAGACACTCCATTCAATGGGATAGCGTTCCCTCACTAAGTTTAGCACCTGATGATGTAACAAAACCAGTTACGAAACGTTGCGCAATTGCTGAAATAAATGATTGTCATAAAAACTTTGGATACTTTTATTTGTAAACATATATTGAGAATCAAGAAGAAATATTGATTTATAAATGATACGTATTAATATTTATAAAAAACTAATTTCCATACATAGCTTTCGGGAACATCTTTTCCCGTCTTTAAGGGAGTCTACAATGACTAGGAAAGGAACTTTTTTAAAATACAATTTTTAAAAGAAAGGTGTACATAATGAATGGACAGATGAAAAATGCAATGAGTAAAACAAATGCACAACAAATTAATGGCACTGCAAACTGATACAGATTTTCTCGCGTAACATATATCCTACCCTTTCTAAGACGAGCCTCATCAGGCCAAAAGTATTATACAAGGCAATTTGTCTAAAAATGAGTGTTTTCGCTGTAAAATGAGAACGATATATTCTAGGAAAGTGTTCCTTTTCGTTTTGTAGAGAATGATTGTGTCTTCCATGTTCTTCCTAATACTTACTTGATGCACATACATCACGGAAAATATACGGGATTTTCATGGACTAGTTGTGGAAATCGGGTTAATTTTGTATAGAAAAGACTTTTCTACTTTTTGGAAGTTACTTAACATCAAAACATAATTTTTTTCTTGTAGTGGTAGGAGGAGAGCTATGTATGTTACTATTCTGTTGGCAATGAAAACAATCGAATCTACAATTCGTTTACTAAAGCAAATAAATTCAGAGCAAGAATTTCTATTTTTATTCAAATGTTGCTAAATGTTAAAAATATTACGAAATATCTTGAGGATACCCAATACATTTAATAAGTGTAACAAAAAACCTTTATAAAAATACACAAATTATAATTAATACCGGAAGAACAAAAACGAATGCAATGAAAATTAATAAAGGACTGAGACAAGGGGGCACATTATCACCTACTCTATTTAATGTATATATAGATATATCATAAGACAATGGAAAATGAAACAAATTCGGGAATAAAGCTACACCTCCAAAATAAATGCATTAATACGTTAATGTTTGCAGATTATCAAATAATTATACAGAAAACAGAAAATGAAAAATTTATATTCTTAAACTAGATATGTGAGCTCTATTATTTTCAAATATCTGTTAAAAAGACGAAAGTTATGGTTTTTAAAGGGAAATACCCTATACTTTCCAAAATTGTTATAAAGGGGCAGGTAGTAGTTCAGGTGTCACATTTTAATTTCTTGGGCTGTGATATCAGCTATGAAAGTGAAAATGATATGCAAAGTAAGCTAAATAAATATCAAATGATATGTGGAACTATTCATAGAACTTTAAAAAATAAAACAATGAAAGAAACTAGAATGAAATTTTATAAAGTAATGGCAGCACCAATGCTAACATACGGAAGCGAATCATGGAGTCTAACAGCAAAAGAGCAACGACGAATATAAATAGCAGAGATGAAATTCCTAATGAGAGTGAAAGGTTGCTCGATATTAGATCAAATAAGAAATGAGGAGATTAGATCTGATTTAAACATATTTTCCACGAATGAGCGTATTAAAGAAAAGAAACAAAGCTGGATACAACATATACATAGAATGGATAGTATAAGAATAACAAAATCAGTATTATCTTATTCACCTCTAGGAAGAAGAGAAACAGGACGTCCAAGGAAAAGTTGGTTGGAGAGAAGACGGAACAGGCTATTAGCCTAATCCTTGGCAGTGAAGACTTTTGGTATGTCTGCATATACGTTAACTAAAGACACTCAGTTGCTGTTTTAGGGTATAGATCAAATTGAGAAGACTTGTATTGTCGATATTGTGGTGAGTGGATACCGTGTTTCCTCTTAATATACACTATTTTATTTCTCAGATATTTGCTTCTATCTCGTCTCTGGAAAGCTTCCAATGTAGCAATATCTGATCTGAGGCGTTCGATCCGTTTCGCAACCGTATTTTCCATGGGAGGTCTTTTGGCAGTCTCTGGGAACTCCGAGTTGACTGAATTTTAGATATTTGTCCGCCATTCATCCTCACCATTGCAACTGCCATAGATTGTAGAGTCGAGATGGTCATAGGTCATGATATTTGAGATCTCATTAACCCTATTTTTTTCATT
This sequence comes from Teleogryllus oceanicus, assembly GCA_964035755.1. Classification (NCBI taxonomy): domain Eukaryota; kingdom Metazoa; phylum Arthropoda; class Insecta; order Orthoptera; family Gryllidae; genus Teleogryllus; species Teleogryllus oceanicus. The sequence goes on along the minus strand of CAXIVR010000001.1, from coordinate 198,410,651 downwards.
TGCTACTTTGACTAGCATGGCCAGTTTCTTTTCATTGTATTGTTTAAGGATTCTCGGTCTCAGATGAGGCTCCATCCCCCCATATTCGATAATTGCCTATCGATTTTGTGATTCAAGGTTTTCGTGTAGGTGATCTCAGGGCATATCTTCTTCTGGAAGCTCAATGAACAGCGTATCTTGTGAGCCTAGTAGTTGGTTGGTTGGTGATTCCGGGCGCGTCAACAGCTTAGATCATTAGTCCCGTAAGTGTAGTACATGTTTTATCCTCGGAGATGGCGGTGATCTTCCCCCGCTGGATGACGAGATCCAGCGCCGACTACCGTCGGCTAGCAGGGTTTCCTCCTAACCAGGACTCTCCCACCAGCGGGGCACCGCCGCAGCCGGGACAAGCTCTTACCTCCCGACCTGTCTCCCGGAATATGTGGTAGTGTAGTGCATGTTAGTGTATGAGTGTGTGTAAGGGGAGAGAATAGAACAAGGAAGAGGAAGGAAAGATCGCGCGCGGTCCGTGGCCCGTTTGGTAGGGTACTGCTCCGGCATTAGCCTGGTGTTGATCGGAGAAACCACGGAAAACTACCGATCAGAGCAGCCGACCGCTAGAATTCTCCTCCAGGCAGCGACTGAATTCGACCTAGTTGAAAAGCTAGTGTCGAAAATCATGCCGCCTTCAGGACTCGAACCTAGGACCTCCCGGTTAGAAGCGCTGCAGTGACATCAGTTGATGCACTGATACCGCTCCCGGTTTGTTAATATATTTAAGTATGAATTCTCTTGATAACGTTGTCCAAAAGTATTAGTTTAAATTGATTAAGATTATCAGTATATCCAGGAGTTCCACTTGACGTAACAACAGATCGCATGGAATAATTTTGGTTATGTACTTTCAGGAAACCGTATGTACTAGGCAAATTGAACACTAAGTATCCAAATTCCACAATGCTATTCTCAAACCTTTACTTCACGTGTATTACCCATATGTCATGAAGAATAGTTATGAACTGATCTTGAAATTAAGCCCAATAAAAATGGAAAAGAATTACAGAATGATATTACTTGATAATATTTCAGTGTTCCTCGCGATTCCCCATCAACTAATTTTAGAGACACTCCAACAAAATTTGAAAGATAACTCCTCTAAGATGTACTACATTCCTCAACCACAATTAATGAGTTGTGTTAGATTTTTACTAAATAATATGAAATTTAAGTTAAACAACAAAATGTATTCCCAAAAGCAAGGCTGCCCTATTGGAGGCCCATTAAGCTCATTTTTCTATGAAATAGTGTTGTGCTATATTGAACAAAAAGTTTTAACTCAGATTAATACAGTTCTTTATGTCAGGTACGTGGATGATACATTTGTTTTTACAGTAGAGGAGAAAATTCCATAAATTTTAGAACCCTTTAATACATTCAATAAATCTATACAATTTGAATTGGAAAAAGAAGAACATAATCGAATTATTTTCCTTGATGTTACAACCTTCAGGCATAATAACAAAGGAGTTGGTATACTAAACCTCATTTTTCAATAATTATACTTTTTTTATCTGGTCATGTAACTTGCATGAAAATTGATGAATCTATAATTTAGTTGATAGAAATATTAAATTATCACATCATCAGTTCCATACTGATAATCTTAATAAAGTTAAACAAATCCTTTTGAACAACCACGACCCAGAGATACTTAAATTAATTAATATTTAAATAATAATTAAATTAATTCATACTTAAATATAACAAACAGGTCAACAAAATTTTAAGAGTTCAGTCAGCATGGTGGCCAACATTTCTACTGAATCGTTCGGTTTCACTATAAGCGAGTGATATAAAAAAACTCTTTCCGTGTGAGTGACAAAATTTACTCCCAACTGACGAGTGAGTTAGTCCCTTCACTCTCGTTTGAGTCCGTTCAGCGGAGCGTACTCAGAAGTTGGAGTCGATACGACACATATACTCTCTGTAACATTTTTATAGGTATTCTCTGCGACATGAGTAGCCGAGCACTACAATGAGATATTGCGCGTGTATTCATTGCACATGTGAATGTGATTTTTTTAAAATTTATTTATTTGTTGAGTCTACAACTTGACGCAACGCGTCTCCATGCCCCTTAAGGGGCGTTGAGCGCTTTGCACTGGGGAGTAATCCTTCATTAATGTGCTTTATTTCTGGAGTAATCCTCCGTTACTGTGTAATTATTACACTGAATAATTACTATATTTGTCAAGTCTCGTCACGTTGCAGTCAGTCAGTGCCTTTTATCCCTTCGGACAGAGGCTCGACGCCGTTAGATCCCGGGGTTCCTGGCCGGTCACCCAACCAGGAACCCGCGAGTCTCGAATTCGCTTAACCTTCGTGACTTCACGGAGCGTAGTAAACGAATTCGGCTAGCGCCGCCGGCTGAATGCTTAAATTAAGAGATGAACAAGTCAGTATTTGCAATTTGCGTATACTTTCTGTTCTAATAATTATGAATACACGTGCGAAAATGTTTTCCACTCTCAAGAATGTAGTTACATCTGCGGGGTATATGATCTCGATTTTGAGGATATATTTCTTGATTTAATATAATGAATCAGTGTGTGGATGCTTGACAAATAGAATAATGTCAGAGAAGATAATTATCAAATATAAAGGTTAGTATATATTAGCATTATTGGCCGAAAGTATAGTTACTTTGAAGGTTATGTGTATTGTAGTAATAACCCCCAGAATATCTTTTTTAAAAGAAAAAGTAAATATAATGTGGATATGGTTGTATTGTATCCACATGGTACATTGTGTTAGAAAATACTCCAGTAGCATATAATGATTCCATCAAGACTTAAGATGATATAAGTGAATTATGATTATTTCATTAAAGTAGTGACAATTCTTTGTACATGTCTTTATACTGAGGAGGTACATATGGCCATATCTGAAACTAAAATGATATATATTTGTAAACAATGAGACAAATTATAATTCTCTCAAGGTAAGAGAGAATGGAACAAGATATTGTAATAGATAATGTAGGCACTAATTATGATTCTTAGCATGCACTATTCATAAACAGAAAAGAGATATATTTGTTGTGAACAATATTGAGAGTGATAAACTGTTGTCACAAAGCCAGCAGGTAACAATTGTATTCATTGTTGATGGTCTTTCTTGAAGGAGGTATCCAATTTTCACCATGGCTGATGATACTCTATTTCAAATCATATGATATAATTGAATATTTTGACAAATTTATGAACAGATATAACAAGGAATATATTATATTTTTGTGGGAATCACATGTTCTTGTTGATATATAGGCCTTCAGCAGGGAAGTCATTTGTTTACTCTTGTGTATATTGCTTATAGACTTACAGAAAGAATCAAGCAAAGTCTCTCTAGAAATTAAATGAAATTACATTAAGTTAATAACATTTTTTAACTACATTCTCTTTCAGTAATAATGTAATATGTTTACATTATCTTCATTATTTATCGTTAAAAATATATAATGAATATAAAAATTAAATTAATTTGTTAAACAGGATTACATTCAATTACAACTTAAGTAATAATTCAAATTGTTTTTTAAATAATATATAAATGTAAAATTATTAACTAAAATAAAATTATTATGTTCTATAAATAACATAATTGTGATTTTAATGGATTAATGCAAACAGTTGGTTACAGGAAAAACCTTGTATAATTGTGATTATTTATATTGAGTCTGAAACCTAATTCATGTTGAAGAGGTGCAATCCTCAAAGAGAATTATATCTCTTGACAATCTCTGCTACACAGAATTTCCATTTTATACTTGAATTATATGTTCAAAATTCTATTTATTCTGATTTTCTTTTCAGGTAGAGACAGTGCAGTTTGGCTATTTTGGGTGCAGATAATAATGGATGTAATAAATTCAATAAGTTTATTTAAAGATTCCACATCAAGTCTTTTCCATCTCTTGGTCACAGAATAATGTCTCATCAAGTTTACATTGGAAAAACAGGACAATATCTTAAAAAAAGGCTATACCAACCCAAACATGATATGAAGAAAGACTCATTCTTGTGCATTTGCTCAACATACTAAATCAACTGGCCATTCTTTTAACTTCAATGCTTTCCAGAATTTGGACAAGAGTCAATTACAAAAAAAGATTAATTAAAGAAATGATGCATATCAATAAATACAACACATGAGACAAATAGACAGACACAAATAATTTCAGCAAAATGTATGGCAACCTCATTAATAAACAAAACTGTTCCTATTGATGTAATTTTAAATAACATGTTTAATATTGACATTAATAGTACATGTTTCATAATATCTCCAGAAGCCGGACTAGAATGAACTAACCATCAGTTGGTCATGTTACCCTCCTAATTTTCTCAATCAATTTGGACCTCAGACTCTTTACTATTGCCTTGTTGGTATAGTCCATTTTACTACAACTTGTCAAAAGATCTTTTAATTTACAATAGCAATTGTAAAGAAAGTAAGAAAGGGGGAAATAAATTTAAAAAATGGAAATTCATAAATGACAGATCAATTGTCATGTAAAAAACTGTACTTCATTAAGCAAGGTATATATCATGTTTAATTAATGATAGATCCTTACCAGATGCAAGTTTTACATCACCATATCATAGTAAAGAATTTTCTCCTTGGTGCCCAACATTCTACCATTAGTAGTCATGGTGGGTGTGGGTGTGGTGAAAGTGTATGTGTGTTCCTCAGATCCTGTGAGGTGCCCTATAGACAAGAATATATAGCAGTTTATTTACGAGTATTATGTTGGTGGTTGCAAGGTGTGTAACTTTTGTGTGTGTGTGTGTGTGTATATATATATATATATATATATATATATATATATATATATATATATATATATATAGTTTTTTTTTAAATGTGATCAACGGTATCAACATAGTGTAATTGAAACTGACACGTTTTTGGTGACTTGTGTAATTGTGCTTGCTTCTTTCTCATTTTGTATAGCTCTGAGGATGGAAATACATTTTCTGATACGATGCCAATGTTTTAAAAATGTTTTTTACTCCTAGTGACCAAGTCAAATTAACCTGACTTCAGAGTACTATTTATGAACGTTAAAGATTCTCCATCATTTTATGTTTGCATAATTTCAGGAAAACTAATATTGAAAGTCAATATAATAATAATAATAATAATAATAATAATAATAATAATAATAAAACAATAATAATTCCCACGCGCAGAGAGTCGGGAAGGGAATTCCCCTTCGTCCTACTGCCTGGAGAGACAAGCGACCCCAAGGTCGAATTCTACGCTGACAGTTGAAGTTCCTCTCCCTCACCGTGCGGCTGGGCCACGACTAAATCGCATTTCACAGAGATAGAGCATTTAAAACAGATTTACAGATGCATTCATTCCATTAAGAATATTTCGCGTGTCTCTGCCGATTGCAATAAATTCACAGGAATTCCGTTTTATAAAGGTTTATTTTTCCTATAGGACATAAAAATCTGTTCCGTATCCGCGTTGGGCAGATTCCGTTTTATGCTGTGTAAAATATCCTATTAACTTCACGGGCCGGAGAAATTTTACAAAGTTACCTAAATGTCACAACGATTTCTTGTAATACCTTCAAGGAATATAATGGTTTATTTTTTAAAGTGATCCTGTCTTACATAATTAGGTGAGAAGAATTGCATGGTGGATTGAGAACAACTGTTTTTTTATTTATTAAGAAAACTTATTTAATTGGTCGCCATTTCGGTCAGACATGCTGGACCTCTCCAGAGCTTTATTTAGAAAGAGTACTATTCAAAGTGAATATTAGAACCTCTAACTTCCATAGTGTCTGTATTTATCCCCTTGCTGTTTCTTAGTCACCATATGACAATTTAAGGTACAAGAATAATCGTTTTTATGTTATGTAGTGTCAGTTGAAATTCACAATTCTTCTACAAAGTTATAGTTTCTGCTTTTAAATTAATGTATGTTCCCCATAACCAGAAATATCATTTTGACAGGAGAGGTTGGAAACTATTTCTCTCTAAATGGATGCCGGGAATACTCAATATTGAGTGCATATCCACTCACTGAGAGTGATATCGTCTAAATCACTCGAATCGAGGGAACGGTCAGTCTAGCGTAAAGTGAATTATTTCACTTTAAACGAGTGGATTCCACTCCTTTCGCGAGGTTCAATTCTGGCACGAAGGATAAGTGAAAATTCACTGAAATCGAGTTGAATTTCACACCAGCAAGTTAAGAGAGCACGTAGTTAAAATCAGAAATGTTTGTGTATAATTTGTATATATTTTGTATATGTTTTTATATATATATATATATATATATATATATATATATATATATATATTACTTTTAGTTTTTAAGATATATAGCTTGGTGAGCTTTCATTGAATTGGGTACAGTATACATTTAGTTATTCTTTTTTGTAATTTTTAAGTTCTTTCGTCTTTTATCAATAATGTAAAAATCATTTTGAGTTCATAATTCTGAAATATTTTTATAATTAAATGTTCAGTTCTACCTGACGAGAGAGACAAAACAGTTTCCGACACGTCGTCTGAATGCATAAATTATATAAAATTATAATGTAAACAATTTTTGGAAATATTTATTGTGGTTGTCCAAAATTTTAAAAAGGACTAAACAACTTTTGAATAGAATTATATGTGAAAACCAATTTAAAACTTAATCTTATTAAAATTGCATTTCCTAATCACGAAAAACAAACAGCACTTAATTTTAAAATCTTACCTTGGCACTGTTCTTTTGGAGTGAGGTTATAGACTGGAAGAACGAACCCTTCTTCTTTTTTAGCCTAAAACAAATTCACATATTTTTAGATCGAATAATTTTAAATTATCATATATTGTATGATTATTTTGTGTCGCTGGATGTTTTTTCTGAATTGTACACGCACAGAATGTAAATCAAAACTTGTTTAAAAACGGATCCTCCGTATTGGACAAATGTAAAATAAAATTTGTGAACCAATTTGCCGGCTTCGTGAGCCGAATTGTTTAATTGTGCTCCGTGAAGTCACGGAAGTTAAGCAAATCGAAACATCAGGAATTCTTGGAGGGGTGACCATCAGTGAACCGCGATTACTAACGACGTCGAGTCTCTGGCCGAAGGGATAAAATATGACTGCGACGTGACTAGACAAAAAGACAAAAACCTAAGAGAGTTACGCTCAATATTCCAGATAATCTCAATGCCCAAGGAGAGCTAAGTGAAGGGCTGTCATTATTTGCAGTTTTCAAAAATAGAGTTCTCTGAAAATGATACCAGCATCCGTTTTTTACTGTTCTTTGTTATATAGGAGGAAAATAATTAGGAAAAAATCGAAGCCATATTTGAGAATACAATCTATATAAATAAAAGTGAATCGCCAAAACTTCACCAAAAGAAATTTATTAAAAAATTGAACAGAAAATTTAAAAAAATCTCAAAATATGAAAAGTAAGTGAGTGAATGATAGGCAATAATGGTTACCCCCTGTATCGTCGTCGCTCGGTAGAAGATAACGGAAGAACAATAACGTTGCAAGTCAAAATAAGGATGTCGGTGTCAACAACAGCTGGATTGTTCCGTATTCGCCGCTGCTTTCCAAAACATTTAAAGTGCTTTGCAATGTTGAGTACTGCAATTCGGTCAAGTCGATTAAGTATGTTTGCAAGTACGTCACGAAAGGCAACGACATGGCTGTATTTGGTATTGAAGCTTCAAATAATAACGATGACGTATCGCAATATTAGATGGGAAAATGTGTTAGTAGCAATCAGGCCGTTTGGAGAATCTTTTCATCTTCTATACATGGACGTAATTCCTCCATTGTCCATTTAGCTGCTCACCTGGAGAAGGGACAACGAGTTTATTTCACGGCAGAAAACGCAGCGCAAACGACTGCCAGTAATAACGCTGGCTAGCTTCTTTGAGACATACGCAAGCGATCCATTTGCTTGAACATTGCTTTACTCGGATATGCCAAAATATTTTACATGGAATGCATCGTATAAAAAATGCTGATGTCGGAAACAAGGACAGCCTGTATCGAGGTACGTGAATATATATTTAACCGATGCATTAGGGCACGTTTACTTAGTTCACCCAAGCAATGACAAATGTTTTCACTTGCATTTGTTATTAGTTAAGGTGCGTGGACCCATTTCATTGGAATTTCTACGAATGATCAATGGTGAATTGTGCGCAAAATATCGAGAAGCTTGTCAACGTTTACACTTACTAGAGAATGATATGCATTGGGATCACACACTCGCTGATGCTGTTATATCGTCTACTTCCAATCACATTCCATCACTTTTTGCCATCATAATTTCAACGTGCTTTCCATCGAACCCACATACTTTGCGGAACAAATACAAAGACAATATGGCTGAAGACATTTTGCATGGAGTACTTTCAACAACGGCAATCCCGAACTTCAAATTTGCGCAGAGATACACAACGAGATATTAATATCTTTAGAGCATTTGTGCGTGAGGATGTTCGACAAGATGTTGCACGAATTAGGAATGTCTGCGCCTAAACCCCCATGCACTGTGCATTCAATCGTGAATTTGAATGAGAACGGCAATACGATAGAAATGCTTTGAGTCAGTCCGTACAAAGTGAAGTCCCACTTTTAAATCAGCAGCAAAAAACAGCTTGACAATACAATAATGAAAACAGTAAATGTCGGCAATGGAGGATTTTTTCCCCTCAATGCACCCGGCGGAACTGGTAAAACATTCTTGATTTCATTAATTTTACATACAATTCGGGCACAAAGTAAAATATCACTGGCATTAGCTTCATCTGGGATCGTTGCTGCATTGTTAGAAGGTGAACGAACCGCTCATTCTGCGCTCAATGACTACCAATGAATTTGCAAACAAGAGATGAACCGATGTGTACTATAACCCAAACATCAGCAGTGGTGAAAGTACTACAAAATTGTAAATTAATAATTTGGGGTGAGAGTGCGATGGCACACTAACGAGCATTAGAGGCATTCGATCGAACATTAAGAGATTTGCGTAGCAATCAGAACTACTTCGGAGGCGCGGTGATTCTACTGGCTAAAGATTTTGATAAAGGCAGCTGATTTTTAAAAGGCTGCTGAGTGATAGTGCAGTGTATGGAGTGTTTCACAAAACTGTTGTCAGAGCGTGAAAGAGAACGTTGGGCGAAGAAGTCAGCAGAAGTTATCAGCAGGTACTGTGACATTTAGGTAGTACTGGCCAAGGAATAAAAAGATAGAAAACAAGCATTAGTAACTTTGCAGTTCAGTTAAAATTAGGTTATGAATGCCATGTTAAATGCGTAAGATCGACAAGCAACCGATGTCGTGTAATTCTGAACTGCGCAATCCATGGAGGGTAGTAATCACTATACACATCGTGGAGTGAGTACAGCGCAATCTCGGGGGAATAGAAGAAACTAATAATTAACTGGCTCGACACCGAAGTATATTCTGATCAACGCATCTGAGGAGTGTACATAAAACTACATGCTTGCATACATAGTTGCATTTCCTACATGTGCACATGTGCCTCACAATACCTGCTGATAACTTCTGCTGACTTCTCCCGTAGTACGTCACACACAGTTAACTTTTTTTTTACATAAAAATGAAAAATATACTCCCAAAGCCTTCAGTTCGTTCAGATCCAACGGGGATATTAATTTTGTAGAAAATCAGATGGACAGACGAACGGACGGACGGACGGACGGACGGACGGACGGACGGACAGACGGACGGAAGAGAGACGGACGGACGGATAGACGAGACGAGACGGAAAGACAGACGGACGGAAAGACAGACGGACGGAAAGACAGAGGACGGAAAGACGACGACGGAAAGACAGACGGACGGAAAGACAGACGGACGGAAAGACAGACGGACGGAAAGACAGACGGACGGAAAGACAGACGGACGGAAAGACAGACGGACGGAAAGACAGACGGACGGAAAGACAGACGGACGGAAAGACAGACGGACGGAAAGACAGACGGACGGAAAGACAGACGGACGGAAAGACAGACGGACGGAAAGACAGACGGACGGAAAGACAGACGGACGGAAAGACAGAGGGAGGGAAAGACAGACGGACGGAAAGACAGACGGACGGAAAGACAGACGGACGGAAAGACAGACGGACGGAAAGACAGACGGACGGAAAGACAGACGGACGGAAAGACAGGCGGACGGAGAGACAGGCGGACGGAAAGACACGGACGGAAAGACAGACGGACGGACAGGCGGACGGACAGACAGGTGGACGGACAGACGTTTTGCCGTCAATCGATTTTTCGGTATCAAGGAGCCACAAAATGTAAATTCTGGCCACATCACATGTTATTGTATATAGCAACTGCATTTATGCACTTTTTCGTTACCAGGGCCTGGCAATAAGATTTTTTCTTTTGAAAATTCACTGTTTTCCGGTGCACAATTTTCACAAACTTCTTCTTATGAAGAAAGGGAAAGTGAAAAGATGAAAGTAAGATGCAAATTCCCTTTTAATTGTTTACCGAAATTTTGCACATGTTTACCAACGTCAGAAATAATTTCTGAATAATCATTTTTACAGGTTCACAACGTGTTGACGCCGAGCTGTCAGCCGAACCCGATGGCACAGTCATCGCCACGCCAACCCACACGTGCGGAGACCGCGACCGCGAGATCCACCAAGCCCTCTGCCTCGACCCGATCTGGAGCACACTGCGTGGGCGGAGCTCACCCGGATCTCACGCCTGAGAAGTAGACCTCGGATTTTAGGACAAATGTCTCATTTGTTCCTTTGGAAAGTTGTGGAAAATAATTTGTTGTTTACGAATCATAAAAAAATAGACCTACTGAAAGTATCTAATAGTGCCTAAAATGTTATAAAAGGGTGGTTGATGCCAATTTTGATATTTTTTTACCTAAAACAAGTAATTTTGAATAATTATCATATTAATACGGAAATACTTTCCCGGATTTCCCAAAACGTGAATATTCCCTGGTGGACGAATATGCAATAGACTACGCACAAGAATCTCCACCCAACACATCGAACGTAAGGAGTTCTCCCAGTCAATACAAAGAGGATGTTTCAGGCTCGTCTCCGATCAGCACGAACTTCTTACGAAATTGCACCAATTCCCTGCGCAGTTGACAGGTTGAGGCTAATCGCCACGGCGCGTCCTCTAGTAATCTAGGCGAGGAAAGGCACAGATCAGGTCAAAAGTCTTCTGTCGGAAAGGCGAATTAAGATTCGTGCCCCTAGAAAGTAAAAAGGCACATTTCGAGTTTTCTTCTCTGGTGTGTGTAGTTCGGTTCGAATCGTGATTATACACTGTGCTGTTGCATTAATAATGTAAATAAAATATTATGATTCTTGTCACTCTCATAAATGTAAAAATACTTAACTTTCCTGAATAATAAAAATGCCTAAACTAATCCTTTTAGATAGATAGATAGATAGATAGATAGATAGATTTATTAAAGTTCGCTTTGAGCTAATGCTCGGTGGCAAACATTATTACAACTAGATATACGACAATTACAAAACTATTACGAATATTTACAAATATAATTACCAGTGATCAGTTGTGATCAGTTTTAGATGTCAGGAACATTACTTTTCATGTCTAATGATTTTTAAATGCATGATTTAATAATTTTGCAATGTATTCTAAGTAACTAAAACGTCACTTTGCATGACTAATAGTGTCTAATTTCATGATTTTATTACCTATGTTAGGTGCCTAAATCACCACTTTTCGTGCCTAAAATTCCAAGGTCTGCTGATAAGGCGTAGGCGACCAAAGGTTCCTACAGCCACGGAAACGACATTCGGCACCTCGCGGCACAAAGTAGCGGGAATCCCCGTTAAACAGTGAAGCACGGGACGAAATGTCGACCCTGTGCTGGGGGCCGTGTTGCGGCGGCGACTCGCAGACGCTGCTCGCTGCGTCGCCTCCGCCACATTCCCTCCCGTCCCGCGACCGGCGGCCGGAATACCAACGTACTGGGATGGCTAGACTGCGCGCTTTGCTCATGATTCGCCCTGCGGGATATTAGAGCTACTCAATCTCCATGCGAGGTCATTGTTGTAGAAGAGGTGGTGAATCTAACACTTTTATTTTCATATTTGTTACACCAGTCACGCTTTACGCAGGGCTGCTGTGAGCGTTATCTAGAGAGTGAAATATTGCTCGTCGACAAAATGCGTGTTTCAGAGGTGATCAACTTTGGAGAATGTTTTGGCAAAAAAGATTGTAGAAACCCTATTGGCAAGCCTGTCTTCGCATCAAAGTGTCCGAATGTCAAATTATCACTTGCAGCGGAAACGAACAGGACCTTCAAGACAGGACTAACAAATTGTACCATAACGTGCTGTAAGACTAAATTTTCTTCGTAATTATATTCCCGATTTTATACATTGCCTTTTGCTAAAACTCGACCTTCGCAACGACAATTCAAAGCAAGAAGTTCTTGTCTGTCCTGTCTGTCCTACCTATCCTGCCAGCCCCGTCTGTCCCGTCTGTCCCGTCTGTCCCGTCTGTGAACAACGTTAGCGGTTAAACCTTTCAACGGATTTTCTCCAAAATTGATATTCCTCAATCGATCTGAGTGTTGTGGCGGCCCCTTGAATTTGAAATTCATATTTTAATATTGGAAGGTACTTCACATACAGCCCCCAGGACATTTTCAATTCCTTAAAAATATATTATAAAATAAGGTCTGTATTTTTTCGAAATTGAGTACTTTTCGCATAATTTTGCGTGAAAATACGGGCGAGAAAGTACTACCTGCTGTTTTAGCACAACTAGTTTCACGTAGCAGTACATAACTTTCTCTCCACTGCGTAAGCTATAGCGAGAAAGTTAAAAACACCTTATACCCTCACGTCTTTCAACAATGTTCTAGTTTCACTAGCAAATAATACTAAAGCAATTGGGAATAGAAACGAATAATAGAAATGAGCTCATAGACAATTTTGTCGGCTTTCATTTTAAACGCTTTTGCTACAGTGAACCATTTCCAAATTCTAATCGTACACAGACATTCGCCATGTGGATGAGATTCAGGATAGAGCTCGTAGTAGGATTCAATTTCTGGAAAACAAGTAATAATACTACGCAACCGCTACAAATAATACGAGAATGTGTGTACGACCACTAGTTCTGTTTTAAAAAACGATGCCAATGGAAGTTCTGTTGAATTCAGTAGTCTGTACATAAACAGTTCATGTGAGAGAATAGTTCTGCACTAGTTCGAAGAACAGTGCAAGCACAACATCATTTTTCTCAAATTTTTGAAACAATATTTTCCAGAATTGTATGAGAAATTTTTCAGCTCCAACGTGCACAAACATTGCGACCCAAATTGTGGCAACATGATATGTTATACTAATCGTTCTCTGTGTTCAAAATGAAATTTAGCAGTGCAGATTGTGTAATGCATAAAACCTTTGTATGAACAGTCTTCTGGAAATTAAATATCTTCAAATCTTCTGAATATGCACTTTTTTTTGCTATTTAAGAAAACTTTTCTGCCGAACTCCCTACAAGGACTTCACCGCTATTAGATTTCAAATACGAAAGCCACGGTAGTATAAATACATTGAAACGCATCGTGATAGACCATGAATCTCCAATACAGAAAGGAACAAGTGGTCGACACCAAAATATTGTCGATCACTCTATGGTGGAATAACACTCCATATACGTACCTTATGATGAAATAATATACTTACACCGTGGATCACTCAATAGAAAACAAGGATGTATTGATTTTCTTTTAGTATATGAAAATAGTCTCGATTGTATAACCTGTCAACCAATAAAAAAGTTTCTGTAAGCGTGATCTTAAGTAGAAAAGTATAATAAGCAATTTATTTTTAATCGTGGTGCCCAACAGGCCAAAGCAAAATACGAGACATTTTGTTGACCCGAATAAAGTTTTCCGAGACAACCGAAGAAACTCGAAACTAGTAGTGTTAAAACAGCACACACTTCGCATTATTTCTATATTATTCTACTACATAAACATTCAAAAATGTTTTCAACCAGCAAAAAAATATTTCCCGAGACTGGAACGCAGCTCCTGCGAGTTAGCTCGTCGTCAGCCTCATCACTAAGCTGCAGAAGGGCCATAAGGATCAAACTTAGGTCGACGCTTAAAAATGTAATTGTGACAACCCATTTTTTTCCAAAACGCAGGTGTAATTTTCGAAAATACGGATAGTTCACCGAAAATTAGGCGAGCATCATATTTTATACCGTCCGTAATTACATACGAAGAGAAATTTAATGAAAATAATTAATGGGCTTTTGATAAAAAAAAGTTTTTAGAAATTGAATAAATTACAGACAAATTACGCAAAATCTACTCGTTTGTTCAAGAAATTGTATATGGCCTTTTTTAAAGAACTGATTTTTGACAACAGACTTTGTTTATGAGAAAAATCCCTATCTTCAATTTCGTAGTTTTGAAATGTGAACTTTTTGTAAATACGAAGAGTTCGCAGGAAATGCGACTGACGACATATTTTTTACCGTCTCTTGATACATATGAACAGAAAACGTAAAGAAAAATTTGGAAAAAGTTGTTTTAAAAATTAAAAATTTGCCTACCTTCCGCACAAAATTACATGAAATCTACCCATATTTTCGAAAAATTGAACATCATGTTATTTGAGGATTACTTAAAAGACATTTCATTCAGGAAAAAAATGTCTACCTTCAATATTATAGTTGTAGGAACGGGCCTTAAAAAATTGCACTTTTTCAATTATCGAAAAATGTAGGATTTTAAGGATCATGGAAGTACCATTCTCTTAAGAGTCCCGCTATTCGAGGACAAAGTTTACTTAAAAAATTTGGTACCATTTTTCGAAAATTTCGAAAATGTTTTTAAGGCTTCACGTCAAGAATCCTCAAAAATCAAAATATCCGTTTGAAACTCCCAAAGCCTTGGGTTCATTTTGATCGATCGGGGAATATCAGTTTTGGAGAAAATTGGATGAACGGGTTAAGCACTAGTGTTGATCACGGACGGGCAGACAGGCAGACTTTCTGCCGTCAATCAATTTTTCGATATCAAGGACACACCATGTGTTAGAGGAAGTAAATTATATATATAACAGGATTAATCCACTTTTTGTTACAATGGCGTGGCAATAAGAGAAAAGTCCCTAAAATTTTTTAAATAGGGAACTTTTAAGCCCCTAAATAGTTGAGTTGGTACTTGCTAACTTAAAAGTGAGAGTTTACAACGGTCAGTATAAGCAGATAGCTGCTCTAACCTGGTCTATTCTCTCTCGAATTTCAAGTCGCATACTGCACGTTGAAAGGTTGCACTTCCCACCGCGTATTCGGCCGCGCAGAATATTTATTAGTTTATAGTAGTTTCATTTACATTTGCATGGAGTAAACTACTGAAAGTATATTCATTGTTATTATATAATTTAAACCATCACTTGTAAATTGTCTCTTTTCAAATGTTCATGATGCATAAGCTGAAAGTCCCACGTAGACTTGCCATAAAATGACTTTTTTGTGTACCTTAAATCATTATTGAATACATTAGTACAAAATCAGATGCCCGTTCTTACCCTTTTTTTAATTCTAATTTTTCTTCATTAAGTTATCATTTTTCCATATTTGAGATCTTAAACATTCCACTGCTTTTAGGTCTGCAGTCTTCAAATAATGGTTTGTATTGTTATATTGTTGTTATTATTTTATTATTATTATTATTATTATTATTATTTAAACACCTGAGATCACAGGATCATAAGGCTATTGCATTGTTAAAAGCGTCTACTGGGGAACGCCGCAGTGATTTCAGTTTCTCAGCTGAAAATAGTTGCTCAGATGAGTCATTTCATTCGTCTGATGATAAATATTGTAGTATATGAGCCATTCCACGTCAAATCGCATAAAAACAAAATTTGATCTTCATATTTTTTATTTTTTCTATTTATTCAGAGGAGATCAAATAAGTTAACATGTGTATTTTTATTTTTTCTAACTTTATTATTTTCGGAAATATTGCTTGCTTGATTGATTTCTTCATGTTTCCGGGAACGTCAACAGCTTTGGTCATTTGTCCCGTAAGAGTGTTTTTTCCTGTAAGCATGTTTTTTCCTCGGGAGATGGCGGTGATCTTCCTCCGCTGGATAGCGAGATCCGGCGCCGACCTACTGTCGGCTAATGGGGTTTCCCCTTAACCAGGACTCTCCCACCAGCGGGGCATCGTCCCAGCCGGGACAAGCTCTAAGTTCCCGACCGGTCTCCGGGAATATGTGGTAGTGTAGTGCATGTTAGTGTAAATGTGCGGGGAAAGGATAGTACAGGGAAGAGGAAGGACAGATCGCCCGCGGTCTGTGGCCCGTTTGGTAGGATACTGCTCCGGCATTCGCCTGGTGTTGATCGGAGAAACCACGGAAAACTACCGATCAGAACAGCCGGCCTCTAAAATTCTCCTCCAGACAGCGACTGAATTCGACTTAACTGAAAAGCTAGTGTCGAAAATCCTGCCGCCGCACAGTGGTCTATTTTGCTCATTTACGGGGACATTTGCCTTGAAACCAAAGTTGTTGAAGCCTCAATGTATCGATTCAGGAGTGTGAACAGAATCTTGAATTGTTCGAAAAAGTATGAATAGACCATATTCTATGAAGCGTAGAGCGATGAGGATTAATGAAACGAAGCGAAAGACACAGACCGCGCTCAGTCTTGTTTGGAGGTCGCTCGGTAGGCTGTGTTCGAGGTGTTCTAGTACGTGCGTGTTATATTCCTGTGAGAAACTTTTTATCCCATCATGTAATCTGGTTCTTCAGATACGTTATATATTAATTTTAATACGTGTTTATCGTTTTAGAAGTATAAAATGTATTTTATTAAAAAACGGGGGGAAAATGAAGGTGTGTAACTCATAGTCGAAATTCATTGGAGTAGAACAAAAAAGGACCTCGTTGTAACATGACCATTTTTTTATATGATGTAGAGTATTTATCTACCTTTAAAACAAGACTAATTTTAATGTGCGGAGATTTGCGGAAATTTTGTTATTTAGTTTTATTTGTCGGTAGGTGCGCGACTGGGAGTGACGCGTCTGGAACTGTTTGGATATCTTTCGCACGAAGGTCGTCTGTCTCAGGCAAATAAAACTCATGTTAGAAAGAAGGTAGTTGATTTGATCATGTCGAGAGTGCAGAATGTTACAGAAGACGGTATTATCAATAAAATTAGATTTTTTACTATCTCAATTGTAAATTGCTGGAAAGCAAGCGGAAAGCGGAAGGAAACGTTTTTGAAAGAAAATAAAGACTGGTTAGAAGAAGAAATGATCTTTCTTCGACCTGATATACGACCACGAATGTCCACGACACATCATCAAAGAGAATTTGATACGTTGAGCACCAGAACAAAGAGAAGGCGCACAAGAAAATTAGATGAGGGCCACCGTCCTGAAGAACTAGCTTTTGGGACACAGTCTTCAGAAAACAAGGCAAAGAAAATGTTGCTCATGTCATAAAAAAGGCTACAATTTCAAGCCCTCGTTCGTTGAGGACAATGAAAAAAATAAATATGCAAAAGAAAAATGTTGACCCTTACACTCCAGAAGAAGCCCTGGCTCTGATTATAGACGCCAAATTGAGTAAAGCACAATATATTCTGATAAGAAAAGGTGCAAAAGAGAGAAATTGTGATATATATTCGGCCTACAACAAAGTACTGAAAGTTAAAGAGCAGTGCTACCCCAAAGACATAGTTATTTACGAGACAAAAGGCGAGGTTAAATTGCAAAGCCTACATGACCACACAGCACATCGTTTAACCTAAGCTCAACACGAAGTTCTCAGCAGAGTTGTTAGTAAGCATGAAACTTCCTCTTTCGAAATTATTTACAAATGGGGTTTTGATGGAAGTTCCTGTCATTCAACTATTTGTGGAACAGTATGGGTGGTTCAAAATGCCAGCGAGTGTCCACAAAATTCTAATTCACGGTGCTGACGTCATGGACACACTTTTGCTTCCTATAGGACAATTAAGCGAGGAAGCATTAGAAACAAGACATAAAGAATGTCGCTACTTTCGCGAGCACAATACTCGCAAAAATAACAGGCAACGAAACATCGAAGACCTTCTCCATGCTCTCTTGATATCTTCTGATCCAGTGATATCTAGCATCAGAAATTTACCTAAAAGAAAAATAAATCAATTGCCACAGCCCGTCATCAATCTCTTAAAAGTCCTTACACATTCACCAGAATTGTCACGAGTTCACCAGCATTCAGATGATTCATTCCAAAGCCAGAATGAAGAAGACTTGGAAGATTCTTCAGGCAGTGATTTTGATATATAAATCGTTTGGGTATGTATTTATCACTTATTTTCTTTCGTAAAATACAGGTTCTACTCTTTACAATTCGTTTAATTATAGAATATATGTATATCCTTGTTTGTACGCAATAATACGCAGAAAAACGATTCGAATATCTTTTGCATATTATAGAACAGCAGTTAAGAGTGATAAAGATTTCAAAATTATATACAATTAACAAAAAAACTATTATACAGTTGATTTCAGTTCAAAAAGAGCAATGTCCCCCTAAATATTGAAAATAGACCACTGTGCGCCGTCAGGACTCGAACCTAGGACCTCCCGGTCAGAGGCGCTGCAGTGACATCAGTTGATAAATATTGCTTGACGAAATCTACTAAAACTGACGCGCATCACTATCTTACAAAATATCACATATTTGAATATACTAATTATAGAAACTCCGTTTTAATTCCATTCGAAACTTAAAAACATGTTTAATTTTTGAGATTTTGCAAAATATCTAATTTCCTAAATTTTCATTTCTTTTTAAATTTGAAAATTGAATATTTTTGTAAAGTCTATGAGTTAAAATTTAAAAAAAATAAACGCATTAGAATATTGTTGAAAACTTCAGAAAAATCAAAGTGAGAGGTCAGTGACTTTAAGAAATATTAATTTATTACGAAACAGTGTGCAGTAGATTGCTGCAACAGATGCGGTTCTTGCGCTACTGGCCATGGGTTTCTTTGAATGAAGCAGTTATTTAAGTACTTCTTGAGGTGGTACGACTTAACGATTGTTTTTGGTAATATCTTGACTCACGTTCTCACTGATATTTTGAAATTTTCTGGTCCTTCACAACTCACTCCAAATATTTGTTCTCGCTTACCTTAGAACTCCTGAACTTTCGACACAATACATAGCTCTAATACCTTACTGACTTTACTTTCAGGTCTGGACAAAATTCTATTATATATATTCGATTTGTACTTTCTATTCTCTATTTATTCTATTTTTTATATATCCAACATTTTAGCCACTTATCACGTGTTTGGTTGCTGCGAAGTGTCGTTTAATTTTATTGTATCTCCAACTTTCAAAAATTGTCAAAATTTGAATTTTCAATGTTTTGTGATCTGTTGAGTGAAAGGAATCTATGTTTCTGAGGATGATTTATGAGACGGGGATTGTCACTCATGTTGCACAGTTTACGCAGGATTCACAGAATAAACATTAGCACTTTTCTCTTTATAAGATGCGTATTACGATTGATGCTCAGAAAATTGTACTTAAGTCCCTTGACAAGTGGTGTGTTGTATTTCACGAGCAAGGTCAGGATGGCACCTCATCCCTAGGATGCAAGGGACTCAGCAGTAAAATTCGTTGCGCTAACACGACGAAAAGCAGTAGTTGACTTTTTTTGCTGTCACCTATCTATTCTGGGGACAGAGAGGATATGAGTTGGTAATATTTCTTGAAACCGTAATCAGGCAGAGGTCATTCCTTTGATTGTTCTTCGCCACTTGTATCAAAGACTGATCGAACACAATTCGTTAGTCCAGGAGCAAGAAGTGCACGCCAGCATACTTACAATATAATTTTTAGATTTATACATGTTCAGTACCCAATTTTTTCTTGTTGTGTTTTGTAGGAAATTGAATAAGAAATACGCCTGTATTTTTTCACATTTTTATCTGAGCGAATTCATACAGAAATTTTCATTTTTTTAAATAATTTCTTGTTTTTGCTGTGTACAATATCACAGCATTTGTGCTCACGAGGTTCGGTGAGGTGGGCACACTGTACCGGACAATATAGTTGCGGCCCACTGTGGCCGCTGCAGGGTTGCGCCGGGGGGCGCGACCAGAGAAGGAATGAGAAGTACGGGAAGACGCAGGAGCAGGGCAAGCGGCGGCGCTTTTCCGTGGGCACCGGACCGCGTCGGCAAGGTGGTCACCGGAGGGGCTTTTCCCCTCGATTACCCGCCACGGAGACGGGAAGTGAGAGACTCACTCCGATGCCTCAGGGCGTATATATAGGGCCCCGTCCGGGGCGGTAGACAGTAACATTTCGGATGCAGTAATATAGTGCCTAGTGACAGTAGTGAGTTCTGGTTGACGTGCGTGTGCTACTTGTACGGTCTGTGATTCTTCTGGCGGGCTGAAACTTGGTTTCGCATAGGTACATCTGGAACTTTGGTTGTGACCTGGCTTGTATTTTGGATTGGATTTGGATTGTGGCTTGACTGTAATAAACTTGTTGCGAAAGAACTCTTGTTTTTCCTTGTACATAACATTTTTAATGAAATATTTTTTGAGGAAATAATTTACTGAGGAATAAAATCCGTTTATCCAAAGTATTGAAGGAAACAAATCAGGAATTTTTATGTGAAGTATATTCGGAGCATCAATCAATCATACTTTGCGGAATACGCGTATCTTCCAAAATTTCATATACGCATAACTACACAAATAATCAATTTTCAGGCAAATAACAAAAACTCGTGTCTCTTTTCTTGATGTCCAGATTTAAGAAAAAAATTAACGTACATTTTAAAAAAGTCGTGTCAACTCTAGTACGATTTGACGTGGAATGGCTCGTGTGCTTCGATGCATATGTTTGAGATGGAAAATAAAAAAAATTAATGTAAATATAATTTTATGTACAACATAATTCTTCGAAATCGAGTACCGCAATAACCCTAATATATCATTTTTGTGTTATTGTATGTAATTTTTGAAAACTCTCACATTTTTTACAACTGCCTCTTAGTTATCCCAAAAATAACATTAAATAAAGAATCTGTGACCTAAAAAAACTATAGATGCCTATATAACATTGATATAACAATGGTTCCTACAGTTAAATCCTCATATTGGATCTGCCATTTTTTTTAAAAAAAATGTCAGATTCGAATCCAGCGACCTCACAAACCTTATTATATATAAGTTTTCGAAAAACAAACAGATTTTCATTTATAGAACATTTTTCAATTTCACGTCCGCCATATTGGATCCGTCATTTTGTTTTTTTGAAAAAATAATGTCAAATTTTAATTCAGCGACCTCAGAAGCCCTACTGTATTTTCTGAATACTATATTTTCTGAATATCCTACTGAAGTTTTTGAAAAATAAATCGGGATTTGGACTTTTCGCCACATTTTTTACATTTGCCACTATGGTGCGACGGTTCGAACCCACAGATGGGATTGCAATTCATTCCTGTTATCCCCAGAACCGTAGAACCCAAAACGTGAGTGCCCTCTTTAGAGTGCCAGGGTTGCCACGGAGATATAGCAATGAAGTTGCACGGCTTCCTCCCCGCCGCACATTCGCAGGGGGACCATTTCACTTCCTACTTTCCCTGGAGTTCAGTCATGTAGTCCAAAACTATCGGGTCAGTAATGGGTTGGCTCCCGACAGCCCGTCTAGAAAAGGCCGAGACCAGTGTATTGAGGCATGGAAAATGTTAACCTACATATGTAACAACGTCGGTGCGATCTACGATCTGTAAATGGAGTTCTGCACCAAGAAATCGAATTGAAAACAGGCATCAACCGCCAAGCCACCTATTCTCTCTGACATGGGTCGCCTTGCACGACAAAACACGCGAGTAGGCGGCGTTCAGCATACCAAGAAGACGTAAAGAGGGCGATAAAAGAGTGAAAGTGAAATATGAATTGGAGGGAAATGAAATGGGGAAATGGAGAAATAATCACACGAGTATTCCCTGCAATCCCTCATCAGGATGTGCACTGACTAACCTCGACGAGCCTTTCTTCGACCTTGGTACTTTTTGAATTTATCATTATTTTTCTTCCCATAAAACTTGTTTTATTTTCTTTATGACTTTATCTTTTGCGTCGAAAGTGCATTTTTGCTGTTTGTTTCGGATGCATAAAATAGTTCAGAGTTGGCGCGCGCAGTGGAGGATCGCGTGGCAGCAGACGCAGCCACTGTGACGACAGGGGAAGGCAAGTCTTCGAGTGAGTGATGACGTCGCCACGACTGTATAAGGGACACCAGACAACGGATTTGGCGGTAAGATTTTGTGATAGAGCTCTAAGTATTGTGGATTGCCTAAGCCGACTGTGCCTCGATAAATTGTATTTCTATTTGGAACCTGGTAACTGACTTGAAAATCTGCTGGCGACGACAACCGTGCATGTATTGTTTGACATCTTCTGGAGATACGGTAGTAAGCAATGTTACTGGTACGATTGGGATCTATGGCTTGTATGAAGTCAACAATAAACTTTTGATACCTATTTACTTCTTGGTTTATTTTTTCTGGACGTAACACTGTTGATATAATACCACTTATTTTATCTTTTAGAAACGTTTGCTTTTTGACAAATGCACCTTTCGCGTTTCTCAGTCCTTTTGATTTCTGCACTCATGTCCTTCGTTATTTAATGTCGCTTGTATTCTATTTGGCAGTTGAAACTGACGCGATGTTTTAATCCATTATGAAATTTAATGTAAAGTTAGTACGTTTTCATATTCGGTTAACTGATCTTAATAACACAAGTTTAAATCGTAGATTTCATTTCGTTTAATGTAATTATGGATGACATGTTACAAAACCAAAAACATCAAACACTTTGCCGTTTCTGGTAAATTAATGTTCAAATTTCGTCACGATAAAGAATGAATTGATATTGTGTTAACCCAGCCGTGCGCTTCATATTTGACTTTTTTAATTGAAAATGTTTAACGAGAGACTTAAACCGTCATTATGTATTCAAAACACTTCAAGCACCAAACTCCGCAGTGATGAATCTAATTAGACATTGCCCTTAACAAAGAAACATTCATAAAGCAGTGAACTCTGGAAACAAGATAGAGAAGCCACTTAACCCTGGTAACTATTTAGCCCAGTTATCGACTTGAATTCAATAAATAACACGCTTATATATTAAAAGTACTAAACCCACATAAAGCAAATCTGACATATTTTGTCACAAATCTTCTCACTCACTTTTCCTCGATGTCCTTCGCCTTGTCGCGCACATCGTGCGCACTATGTTCCTCTTCAAAGTACATTTTTTTCGTCTTGTCAACATCTTGAACACACATCTGTAATTCCTTCTGAATCACCTGCAGTTGTTCCACGCACTACAAAATAAGAATGCAGATTAGAAATACTGTGTGGGGACTGTTAATATATCAGTATTGAAAGTGTTAAAAGTATGGATAATTATTATGTGTATTTTGCAAAAACTCATAAACATCATACTTCCTGAAAAAACTAATTTACTAAAAAAATATAGGCATATCCCAATTGATCATAAAATGAGAGCTTCTCCAAATGCGAACAATAGTTTAAATCAACATATCCGACGGCTCGGAGAAGTTGGATAACAGAAGGAAACATCGCGAAACATTCGAACTGTCCACCCGTGAAAGATAAAACACAATTATCACAATTAATTGGCATTTCAAACTGTCTTACTCTGTTAGATTTTATCCCAGTTTACTTTCCATCCAATTGTTACCCCTCCAATCATCGACAGACCCAGGACCAAACCAATGCAAACATGTTAGAAAACCCATACAAATACACGTAGTTGCACACCCTAACCCACCAATGGAAAAGGACCTTGAGATCACTGAGCTCCACAAACGATATTAATTTTAGAAGAAACTCATGGGCAACAAATCTCCCCACTCAATGTGAATCTGCCATTCAGCTTTTCTGTCAAGATTTAAACCTTACGGGAGATTCGCTGACATGATCAGACATATTCACTCATAAAACGGGCCAATCGGCACACATAATTGTATGATTGGCACGGTTGTATCATAAGAGAACAGAATGACATCAATTTAGGTGATCACTTTACACTTGACCAACATTTTGAATAATGACGTGTCATCAAAACAAAAGTCAGCGTCAAACTGCCCTTGTGTTACAATAGACTAAGAATGAGGCATTCAAATAAACAATTGAAACTGCATCTCTGAGACAGAGATGTTACAATACTTGAAGGTAATTTTATATCAGTAAAACATTTCTCCAAAGCTTGCAATATACATCCTTTCACATCCTGAGTAGTGACTTGCTCAAGACCCATCACCTCTCACCTAGTTTTCTTCCATCCTTCGCACTTCTTTCGGATCCACATATCGTATTCCAGAACCTATTCCGTATTCCACATCTCTAATTACCCACTCCTCTTCACCTATTGCCCCACCTGCGCCTTTCACTGCTGGGCAGCTTGCTCGTACTTCGCACTCGGGGTTAAGTTAAAATAAATATATAGCAAATACAGTCAAATGCAGAAGAAAAAATGTGTGTGGACAAAAACAAAAGACTCTCCAGGTACATCATATCGTTCAGTATCTTTTAAATAAATATACGTTTATCGAGCTAGCATATCGGAATAATCTATATCAAATAGACATTTTTACTTTCTCGAACATGAAGTATATGCCTACATTTAAAAACAGGTTATAGAATGTTGCAAAAATCGATGTCACGAATTTAGGAGAAATACATATCGCGGCCAGTGGCGTTTTCATTGCGTGTGCAAGTCGTGTGTCGACGCCCAAGAAAATAAAAAATATTTTTTCCTTTGAGTTTATTTAGATTTTTCATTTATTCGGTCTTCCGTGGGATCGGTGTCATATCAGAACCTGCGTGTCCATGCAACGCAGGCAGAGAGCAAGCGTAGTTCAGACCGTTGACGAATGTCTCCAATGCCTTCAGGACGCATTGGTTGGCTTTACTACTTTAAAGTGCATTATTCTAATCTTTGCAATAGAATCACAACAACGTCTTCATAGCTCGTCACAGAGTGTTTAATTGTTTTTGACGTTAAATAAATAGATAACACAGGACTGTGACGATTTGCCGCTTTCGATGAAAATGGGAGATTATGAATCAGTTTTTCATCTTGATTACATTTATAATTTTAGTTTTTTTTCTATCGCGTACAGTTTTTGCAAAATTTTCGGGTTTTCGTATTTTAAATTAGCACGCGCTATGTCATACGTAAATGCAAAGCTCCTACAATTTGCTGCTTTTGATTCAAAGCAGGGTAACAATGATTCGGTGTTTCAGCATCAGTCATTAATTATGTCGATTAGATTTCTTTACATCTCCCACAATTTCTGTGAAATTTACGATTGATTAAATTTCAAATGAACGTTTGCAATGTATTACAGTAACTTATGCCAGCCATTAGACACGTACCACGTGATCCTGGCATTCCTATACGAAATCCTAACATGACCTAACATCAACATGATCTTCAGATTGTTCAGATTGCTGTGATAGTGAAATAGAGATTTCTAATTTCCTCAAAGAAGAGAGAATACCCAGTTGTTTAATCAAGAAGAACTTAATAGTTTGGTGCGAGATCTTGGCCTCTCTAAGGAATAGGCTCAGGTTTTACGCTCACGGTTGACAGAGAAAAGATTGCTCGTTCCAGGCACAACGTTTTATTGATGTCGAAAGAGAGAAGAAGAGTTTCTTGATTGTTTCACGAAAGAGTCAGTTTGTACAATGCAATAGCATTCATGATGTACTTTCAAAATTTGAAATAAGATATGCCAGTGATCAATGAAGATTAATATAGATTCTTCGAAACACGGTCTCAAAGCTGTTCTGCTTCATAACGGAAATCAATATGTTTGCAAATAAAAGTATCCAAAGCTTTTTATGACAATTTATTTCAGCAATTGCACAACGTTTCGTAACTAGTTTTGTTACATCATCAGGTGCTAAAGTAATGGGACACAGAAACTTATTCTACATATCAATTAGTGTAATTACTAGAATAGTTCACAAACACTACAATTGTCTCAAAAGTATAAGTCTATTGAGTAAAACTACGATTTAGAAATAAAACACGCGTGTTATCCAGAAAAGCACACAAGGAAAGTTGAGAGATTTCCTGCAAAAGGTTAGAGCTTTATTTGCTTTAAAATTGGCTTCAAAAGTTTCAAAAATATGTCCAAAAACGAACGAGATAATGCACGGGTATATTTCATCTCAGAGCAAAAATGGTTTGAACACCATAGGACACTTTTATCCTCAGACAATATTGGAGAAGTGGAGATAGAGAAAATGCCAAATAATGAAGAGATAACAATGGAGGAGTTAGAATTAGCTCTACAGAAAAGCAAAAATAGGAGATCTGCCGAACTGGATGATGTGCCAATGGAATTATGGAAATATGCAGGAGATCAGATGAAAAGTTTCTTATTAAAATTCTTTAACAGTCTCTAGACTGAAAGCAAAGTACCTACAGAATGAAACAAAGCCTTAGTAATCAATATACATAAAAAAGTAGTCTAAAGAAGACTGTGATAATTATCGTCGGATCTTCTTGCTGACTGCAGCTTCAAAATTGTATATCACAATATTGAAATACAAATTAACATTACAAGGATAAGGAGATGGAGAACTTTCTTCAGGAAGAGGTTAATGGATTCAGGAAAGGAAGAAGCTGTAGTGATGCAATTTTCACTCTGAAACCTATAAGAGAAACGTAGAGAATACAATCTGCCTACGTACATGCTGTTCCTGGATGATTGCAAAACATATGCCAGTGTGGAAAGATCAAAATTATGGCGTATTTTAGAGATCTATGACATTCCAGGAAACTTGATAAAATGCGTGTACCAGAACACCGAAATTTGTATTAAGGTGAATGATTGCAACACATCGGAATTTCTGAAAGTCAACCAAGATTAAGACAAGTGTGTGGTTTGTCCCCAATCCTCTTTAACATATATATGAACAAAATTATGGATCTATGGATTACCGTAAATCCAAAAGGCATACCAATATCAAGGAATAAACAAATCACACATCTGACTTATGCAGATAAAGTTCTTTTGGCTTCCTCGGAAGACGATATCCAAAGAAATATAACATGCCTTAACCGAGTACTACAGAGTTATAATTTAAGGATATCTAGTCAAAAAACTAAGGCTATGGCATACCAAGGCAAATATTTGAGAAGAATAAAAATTGTTACAACAACAAATTATTGAACAAGGTTCCAACTTCACTTACCTTGGCTGCGAAATATCAAATGACATAAAGCCTGAAATTCAAGAGAATGTAAGCAAATACAAGTTGAATGGCTTTATGAAGAGGCATTTTAAAAATAATATGTTGAATAGCACCCATTAGGGTGCAACGATTTCACAATGTTATAAGTCAACCCACTTCTTCTCTGCTTCACAAGTGAAACGTGGACACTGAGGAAAAATGACAAAAGAATATCAGAGGTTTCCCAAATGAATTTCTTAAGAGCTCTACTGGGTCGAACCTTGAGGAATATAGTTCCAAACGAAGACGTAAGGTGAAGGTTAAATTTTGACAGCGTAGTAAATGACATCAAAAAATACCAACAGAAATGGTTCTAGCATGTAAATAGGATAGAGCCAAATAGACTACCAAAGTTAGCTCTCTCCTGTATACCTAAGGGCTACGGAGATATAGGTATACCTAAAATGAGGAGGTCAAAGTACTTTTGAGTCTCGGAACGGGCCATTGGCTCCCAACCCTTGTCAAGGAAGAAGAAGAAGACGGAGAAGAAGAAGAAGAGAAGAAGAAGAGAAGAAGAAGAGAAGAAGAAGAGAAGAAGAAGAGAAGAAGAAGAGAAGAAGAAGAAGAAGAAGAAGAAGAAGAATATCTTGAAGTTATTTCACTTATCAATATTTGCCTGCGTCGGTCACGTGAAACCGTTTTGAAGCCTGTCGCTAGGCCCGCGCATTTGTCTTTTCTGCAGTTTATCGCGAGCCTTACATAATAAAATTCTGTATTCTTGGGTCACTTTACTTCTGTTGATTCTTTGTATTTAATTAACACTCGAGATGCAGCGCCTCTGAAAGTTATGCGAGCAGCAACGCGGTGCAAATTTGCTACCAGCTACGTTTACTTAGAAATAATGTTATTCTATGTTTTTTCTCTCGCAAAGAAGGCTAATTGTTTCCTTGTGAACATTTTTTATTCAGATGTACATTTTTACAAAATTTATATTTAGACGAATTACTTGGGAAACTGAAAATTCGTAACATTGACACAATTGGCAAAATTGCGTATACAACATAATGTTTGTTTATACAAACATTATGTTGTATACTGTATATTACTGTCTTGTTTGTAGTCAAGTCATTCTGAATCATAATGAATAACTTGAAAGAATCGAAAATAATTCTGATACGAGCAAGCTTGTCGCTTTTCGTACGGTCAATTCTGGTTTGGGTATTGTTAAATCTGATTAAACGCAACAATTGTACAAATCTTCCATAACTCATGCAAGCACGTAAAATTACTATACCAGTTCCATCTGTGTCCCAAAGTTTCTTCACATTACTATGATTTCCTTTCTTCGTTCCTATGAAGTACAATATGCCTAGCACAGCCAAAAGTTCATTACGGAATATGTTCCGAAAATTTATCACCTGTGTATTGGACAAAATTTGTTTGTACAAATCTTTATACGATGTTGATATTTCATTATTTTATCTAACATATTTTCATCAGTAATCTCAAAAAATGCTTCTATTTTTGATTCAGCATTTATAGCACTATCTTTGGGCCCAGGAAAATTTTTTATTGTTCTTTTGACTAATCTTCGAAGACTTTTGGAAGTGATTTGTCCTCCATTTTATCACGTTATCTCTTCCAACAAAACTATTTTCTTTCCCTTCAAGATCATATACCATACCAGAAATATTTTCTCCATCAATAACAGAAATTGAATCGCGATCTCTATCATCATTATTCACGTGTTCATCCACCTCGTCCTCAGAGAAGGATTCATTTGGCAGATGATTTAATTTCAAATTCTCATCTGATATTTCTTGTATTTCCATTAGTTCCAAGAATTCCCTTCTTCTCCACGACATAATTTTTAACGAAAAAGACCCATTTCGGAATATAAATGCAGATACAAGTAATGAACGTATCCTACTTGTAGTGATTTGAAAGTGAAATGTGCAGCAAGAAAAGATCATTACATCACCGGCAGCGCGATGCAAATCTGCTCCAAACTGCTCCGACCTCACAATCTTGCAGGCTAACTGATGAGGGTAGCGGTGTTAGAAACGATTTCATCTTCTTCGTGGAATGTCACCCGAGGAATACTATAGACCACGACTTCCTGGAAGGGCTATCGCCGAACATACCCGGAAAAATATTTTAGTGGTAGCAATTCTGCACAAGCGCTGCCGCTCGAGGCAGATCGAATTCCTACTTTTGAATGGAGGACAGGAAAAACCCGCGTTTTGTGCATGCGCGTAACGTTACGCGCGCAATGGACGTCTGACGACGTCTGTGGTGGCATATCTGTGTGTATGTGAGTAAACAAGTAAATGTTGGTGTGACGGAAAAGAGAAACGAGGAATGTGTAGACAATGCCGATAGGCAGCAGAAAGAAGAGTAGAAATCCTTCCTCCCATCTTTGGAAAACAGTTTACGGGAATCTTAGAGAATACAGATGAGGATGTGGAACCAGCTGAACATGCTGACAGTCCAAATAAAAAAACATCAAAGAATATTCCGAAAACGGAGAGAATGGAATTTGATGAATATACACAAAACTTGTTTGGATCGTTGGCCTGTGTTATTATACCACACCACCTTCGAATCCTAGTACGTGTACCGGAGGGTTAAAATTTATAGAGTAACAATAAGTAAAGAAAATTGCGTGCTGTAAGGATGCTCTTTATACAAAATATGCATCCATTCGAATTTTCACAAATTATACAAAAATAATTAAACAGTTCTTAATATGCTATATAGATATCGAAATATTAATGTCCAAACATGCATTATGCATGAATTTCTCAAAAAAACAACTAACAAA
Source organism: Teleogryllus oceanicus (assembly GCA_964035755.1). Taxonomy (NCBI): domain Eukaryota; kingdom Metazoa; phylum Arthropoda; class Insecta; order Orthoptera; family Gryllidae; genus Teleogryllus; species Teleogryllus oceanicus. The sequence continues at coordinate 198,380,483 of CAXIVR010000001.1, read as the reverse complement.
ACATTCAAACAAGCACGGAAAATGTATACATTTTTAAAATGAGTTTGCCATAAAAGATGTATTTACAAATTTTCTAGAGCTTAAATAAAAATGTCCATTTGCATAGAAATCCTCCTCTAATTATAACTTATAATTTTAATTACGGCTAAAATATGCCTTGGACAAAGTTGACGCGCGTATGTATGCTCATACACTGAATACATTAATTCAATAAATTAAATTGCAGAAAGATATTTTCATTTAAACTTTTTAATTTAAAAAATATGTATTTTTCGCGCTCCGTTTGTTTAAGAATTTGATAAATGAGTAATGCTAGCTGAAGTGTACGTTGGACAAAACGTGTCACATTATAATATTACTTAACAATTACCAATAATACTAGAAATTATATGTTAAAAAATTTAATAACATATCAAATTTAATAATAATAATAATAAAATTTAATAATAAACAAAAATTTAATTATATTGTTTTAAAAATTATTAAATCAAATTTTTATTATGTTTTTACTAAAGAAACAGATCATCGTAAAGGATAATCAGTTGCGTGTATTTTGCAAATGTACATTCCCGCCTGCGATATGGCATAATATTATGGGGAAGCTCATCCTTTAGTACTCGGACATTGAGATTGCAAAAGAAAATTATCTGAATAATGAAAAATGCCATCCACGTGATCCCTGCAAGCTTCTTTTTATTGAGCGTGCATTCTTACCATTGCTTTGCCTATTTACTTAACGTAGGAACATATTTTCATGTAATACTGATATATATATATATATATATATATATATATATATATATATATATATATATATATATATATATATATATATACACACACACACACACACACACAGCTCATTACAAGAAATCCACGTACACTAGATGTACGCTACTTTACAACGCATTGCTAGATGATATTAAACAATTAAAATCGGTACACAAATTTCAGTTAAAAGTCAATTTTTTTCTGCTGCATAACTGTTTCTATACAATTAGAAACTATACGGATCACCAAAAAGAAAAATAATGTTTATTTTAACAAAAAACTATATAGTAAAATCAATTAGTTTTCATTTGTATTGTATAATTATAAAAAAGATTTAATATACCTATAACAAGTAATGTACTTCAGCCTCCAGGTCAATGACCTCCATCTCGATAGGGTTTTTGTCCAGTTCGCCTGATCCATTGAGCAAAGGCTGAGATGGCCACTTGCTTTGCTTCTGGACGTAAATGTAGCTTCACTATGCGCACGTTTTGTTGAGCGTTTCCTTTGCTTGTAGTGGTAATAGAGCTTAGGGTGAGTTACAATTTAGTTAGCAATGCAGAAAAATCAAATCTGCAGTTCGTTTACCCATTTGATAACATTTACACCACGATGTGAATTTACAAATTTGTTTAGTGACCTCATTGGTGGTTAATGCACGACAGTGCGCCATGTATATATTGGAGGTATTTTTGATATTCACAGTCCGGTTGCATTAATGTGACCACTCGTCAAAATCCTAAATAACCCTCCTTTGCAGCACTGTCCGCTGCGAGACTGTGAAGGAAGAGTGTCACTTGGGAGGTTCTGGATGGCACCCACAGGGATGTGGAGCCATGTCCGTGATGCCGTGACAATCTGCGCTAGGTTCCTTGGCTGCGGATCAATGGCGCGAACAGCCATTATCGAGATGGCCCCCAGATTTACAAAATTATGCAAAAATAACTCATATTTTCCCAAAATTGTGCAACCTTATTTAAAGATGTCTGTGAAGAATAGATATCATGAAGAAAAAATCTTCATCTCCTATATTGTGTAGGGAGACATCGAAAAAGTTTGCATATTTTCAATTTTCAAAACTTAAGAAATTTTAACAAAAATGAGACCTCTCCCACTTTTAAGCGCCCTCTTCGCTATTCGAGGATAAAGTTTAATCTAAAAATTGGAGCAATTTTTTAGAAAATTTTGAAACTATTGAGGTTTTATGTAAAGCATCCTCAAAATAAAAATTTTAAAAAATTTTCAATTTCGCAGTACCTAGAATTGTTACAGATCGACTAGGAAATACCAGTTTTGGAGAAAAATCATCTGAACGGTTTAGGCACTTACGTCGAGAAATGAACGGAGGCAGACCGAAAGTCACACAGGCGTCCTGCAGTCAATCAATCTTTCGGTATCAAGGACCCACAAACATGGATTCTGTCTCCACGACATGTTAGAGGAAGTTATTTACTATAGATACGAATACGATTTATACACATTTTTAATAACAGGGCCCCACAAATAATTTTCTATCAAAAAACCGTCGATTTCTGCCAGGGCATTGCGATAATTCTCTTTAGTACGTATGTAGTTAGGCGAGAAATTAAAAATGTTTGCACTAGAACTAAGTTTGAGGACACGTAGTAGGTTGTACCTTGGGTCACAAAATGTGTAACGAAAAAAATTTGTAAAAAATACTAACAAAATGAATCTTAATAGCCTTGTTAAATATTGCATTACAAAACTGTATAACGTAATAATATTTGAAAAACGATATTGGACAGCAAAATCTAATTTCAATAGTAATTGATTGATACATTATTTAGTTTTTGCGAACGCGTCAACTACTAGGATTTTTAGTGTCGCAAATGTGCTCGTATGGTATATGTTGAGAGGTGGCGATGTTCCGCTGACGCTGGATCGTGAGCTCGAGCGTCGACTACATGATGGCTTGCAACGTTTCTTTCTCCAGTTATTTCACGCAGTGAGGCACCGCTTCACCGGCTCTCGACCGCCTCTCGACATGTGTGGTTCTGTAATGCATGGAAGCAAGTGTATGTGTATATGTATGGGAAGAAGAGACAAGAATGTGGAAGGAAATGTCGTTCGCGGTCCGGGACTCGTTTGTTAAGGTACTGATGCGACATTCGCCTGATGAGAGAAACTACTGATCAGAGTAGCCGGACGCTGGAAATCTCCAGTATTTGAACTGGATGTAGCTTTATGCACAGTGTCAAAAATCCTTCACTTCCTCCCCCGGCTGAAGTGGATCACGACATTAACTAATGCCTCTGACTGGGAAGTTCAAGGATTCGAATCCCGATGTTGATAGGATTTTCGACCCTAGCTAGATAGATTGAATTCAGCCACTGTCTGAAGAAGAATTCTAGCTGCTGGCTGCTCTGATTGATTGTTCTCCGCGGTTCAACAACAGACGAATACCGGAGAAGTACCCTAACTGTCGTGACCGGCCGCACACAATTGAAAGAGCCGCCGCCGAGTGACGTCAGCGGAGCGTTACCGCCCCTGGCGGCAGAAGGTGACAACCGGTGCGAGCTAGCCGAACCCGGCTGCGCGCGGCCGTCACGCCTGAGCAAGCGGGTAGAAACTCGGCCCCGCCCCTACTCCACAGCTAGTCGGCGGGGCCATAGACCTGCCGAGCTATAAGAGGGCTCCGACGCAACGCCAGAGGAGACAGCGAGTGGAAGTGTTAGTAAGCGTACCTTGGCGAGTGTTTTGGTGTTGGAAGTGTGGAGAGTGATTACGACGACGACGACTGCGCTACGAACTTGGAACTCTCCTACGATTATTTGGTGACGGCAGATTTTGGGACTTCCTCTGGTTTATAACGACACGGCTTCGCTTACGGTACCATCTTCTGGTGATTCGGCACAGCAGCTATTGTATATGGTTTTGGAATAAAATCGTTTTAAGGATTCTGTTTTTTTTGGATACTTCACTAACAAACGAAACATGGACCGCGCTTCCTTTACTGTCGTACTACACTAGATCACATGCCAGGAGACCAGGCGGGAGATTAGAGCTTGTTGCGATTGGTGGGAGATAAGTCGATGGAGAAAACGGCAAGCCGACGTGTAGGTCGGTGCCGGGTCCCACCATCCAGCTGGGAAGAAACACGGCCATTCCCGTGTAAAAATACGTGCACTAAACTTACAGCTATTGACATTAGACAATAGCAGTTGAAAGCTAGTGCCCAGGAAAACAAACTAATACTAGTATATCACCAACATCGGGACACGTACCCTGAGATCAGGAATGTCACAGAATTGTGCCTCTGAGCTACCGAGGTCTTTGACAGATACATACTTGTGATGACAATACTAAGGAAGAACTGGAATTTTCAGCTAATTAGTACGAATGGTTTTTGAGAGTATAGGGCACACACACAAATATTTTATTTCCGTAGATAAAAATATTCAGTAATTGAATAAAAAAGGTAACTTATTTAGTCATATTAATTCTATCAGAAGCGTTGTGCCTTAAACCGGTCTAAAAACCTCTCCTTCTTCCCTAAATACTTGTGTCGCCAAGGTAAAACACTTGATCACATCTCGCAAAAATACAATCAGCCATTTTCACTTTCTCGCCATACTGCATACATAATGAAGAAAAAGTATTCTAAGCAGTCAATAATGCGGCAGAAATAGGCGATTATTGAACAGAAAAAATAGTATCATGGGACCCTGGCATCTAAAACGGCATAAATCTTATTCCTATATGTAGCAAATAACTTCCTATGACACATTGTGTAGCCACGATCCAAGTTTAATAATCATTAATGCCGAAAACTTGGTTCATGACAAAACTGTCCCAGTCTGTATGTCAGACTATCTGCCAGTCAGTCTGTCTGAGTGTCTGCCCGCTTGCCATTCAGCATTCTTCCAGCCAGCATGTCTGCCAGCGGGCACGTCTGCCAGCCAGCATGTTGCCAGCCGATGTGCCCCCCAAGACACTAGCCATCTTGTTACCAGCCTGTCGCTACCACGAGTGCCAACCACGATGTCTCCGCCCCTTCCAACCTTTGTCTTCTTGCCAGCGTGACTTTTGCTCTGCTCCCTGTCTCTCTGTCCGCCATCCTGACTGTCTGCCCGCCAGCCTATCTGTACCCAGCTTTCTACCATTTACTGTCAATTGTTTGTCTGCCAACCCGTCTGTCTGCCCGCCTCCCCGTCATTCTGCCAACCCGTCCGTCTGTCTGCCAGCCCGTCCGTCTGTCTGCCAGCCCGTCTGCCGTTCTATGTGAGGTCGACCCTAGCGCCTAAACCGTTTATATGATTTTCCCCAAAAAATTACGTTCCCCGATCGATCTAAACAATATCAACGCCCTGCGAATTTGAACGGGTATTTGGATTTTCGGGATACTTTATAAGAAGCCTAAACATTTTGAAATGTTTCTGAAAAACATTCCAATTTTTTGACAGACGAACGGACAGATACATAGGCGTTTTGCTGTGAACCAATTTGTTGGTGTCAAGGACCCACACAGCGTGGATTATGTGCAAAGAACGTGTTTCACACACACACACACACATATGTGTGTGTGTGTGGGTGGGTGGGTGGGTGTGGGGGTGTGGGTGTGGGTGTATGTATGTCAACAAGATGTATTTTTTTCGAAATCAGAGCGCCACAATACGAGTTCTTCTGTCGGAAACCTCCGTTTTTCTGCAGCATACTGTCTCTCTACTACGTAAGTAGTATGCGAGAAAGTAATACTTGAGAAACGCACTTGGGAATCGAACCAGATTATATGCATCCATGGGGCGCGGAAAATGGAAATATACAAATGTATCAATGGATCAAAGTCATGAAATTATTGATTTTTCAGTTGCAGGACCTTCATGAAATAGTTAAAGACACAAATACGCACCTTACGGGCTGTCTGAACCTTCTGCGCACGCAAAATTTTTGCATCGTCTGCAATTTGCTGATGAAAGACTTCGACAGCCGCCAGGCGGGCGCGGGCAAGCTTTTCATTCTCTTCTAACACAGTTCGCCACACATTCCACATGTTCCTGGAAAACGAACATGTTCGAACTTATACGAATTTAGGATAGTTAAATTCAATCAAACAGGCGTCAAAAATTTAAATACTCAATGCGTCCTGACTTACCAAATGATTATAACGGGAAAATCCCATTGAACCTAAGGATTCTTTTTTCTTTCTTTTTTTTTTCAAATTTTGTCAGCCATCATGCTGAGTATTTTGCATGTATAGTTCGACGAATTTTCTGAACGTACAGTCCCATCAGAGATGTGGAATAATGTTCTGGAGAAAGCATCCTATAGTACCCAGACTTTTAGATTATAGAAAACGAGTGGTTCTATAACGGCACATACTTTCTCGTATAATTATTATTGGCCAAGACATGTTGCAAATTCCATCCTAATAATTGGAGACAGGATTTCCAATACTATCAAATACTAAAATATGCATGCAAACATGCACTATCAAATAGCCAAACATGCAGAGCAAAAATTGACGAAACATGCACAGTCAAATATTAGCATAGTATTTCTTTGTTTTACGCCTTTTATAAGAGTGAACAATTAATTTTTTTCTAAATTATACTTTGACAAATTCAACCTTTTGTCAGAAACAATTTTTTTGAATGCAGAAAATACTTTCTACGTAACAAGACATAATTGCAGCAACTTCAAACACGAAATCTTAGTGAATGTGAGGTCAAATTCTGCATTTTACGATTTTTCAACACAAATAATGTTTTTTGGTGAAATTTCAAATCAGGATTTGAATTCACACTTTATATAATTTATCGTTAGCAGTCACACTCACATCTCAAAATACTAATTGTTCAACAATATTTGAGGCCTTGCAAAGCCAAAGAAGTTAAGTACCAACATTTTCCAAACGAAGGTTTTGACGTCTAAATATAATATAAATCGGTGCCCATACGCAGTTCAAAGAGCGATGTTCCAAACACCTTCCAAGTAGTTGTAACATCTACCTCCCAATTTATGGTTCGGGTTGTATGTCAAGAAAACAAATTCATTCAGTTTTCATTGATCTCCCGAAAAGTTTTCGCACTTAGCTTCCTTGGCTTTGCAAGGCCTCAGACACCACTAGAAGTAAATCTGATGTTTCTGATTTCTGAATTACTATAGGCAACTTTATAAAATTTGATATAGTAAATATTTTTTTATAGACTTTTTGACATATTTTGTTTTTATTTTTCGCACGCAAGGCGACTGAGATTCTGGTCTTCATTATGTTTACCTCCCAAAGTCAGTTATCAAGAAATTTTGAGATACGGTTTCCTCACTCTCAATTTTTGCTCGCAATTGTTGCTCATGGCGCGTATACTCGCTTCGAGAATCTATCACGTGTACCAGATGGTTATATGTTTAGTATAACAATAAGAAAAGACAACTGCGAATAGTCACGATCTAAGAATAATGTGCTAATTATAGAAACAAAAGATTAATCAATTTTAATAGCTACTAATTATGCAAAATATAATTTAAAAAAAGTTCTTCCTATGCTAGAAACAAGATTAAATATGCAAACATGTATTAAATATCCAAACACGTATTATGCATGAATTTCTACAATCAAAATATCAAAACATGAAAACATGCACGGAAAAAAAGTATGCCTTTTTTTAAATGAGTTTGTCGTGAGAGATATATTTACAAAGTTTGAAAGCTCTACGAAGCTTAAATAAAAAGACGCATTGGATGAAAATCCCATCTCTGCTAATAACATAATATCCCTTACTCCGGGTATTAGAAACTAGTGGTATTACAATAGCACATTCTGTCTTGCATTATTTGTAACGGTTACGCAATATTATAATCCTTCATGAAACTGGAAAGGTGTTTCCAACCAGCGAAGATTTTTCTTTCCACACTAGAATTTGAACACAGTTTCTTAGGCTTACATACTCAGCCTTTCATACTACTAGTTTCTCAGCCTTACATACCCAGACTGATATAAACGTAGAACTTTACAACGCTTAAAAAAAATTGCATTTACAATTTTCGAAAATTCAGAGATTTTCATTTACATTATTTCAAATCTAATTCAAAGGAATATTTTTATAACCAAAAAATCTCTATCTTCTGTATTTTAATTGTAGGAGAACGCCTAAATATGTTAAACATTTATAATTGTCGAAAATATACGAGTTCAAAGAGAAAGGTATCTGTGCCAGTTTTATAAGGGCACTTTGATAAGGTCATTCCAGAAAAACCGAAGAAAATTGAAGAAAAAAATGTGAATCGTTGTTGAGAAAATCTTATTTTTTAATCATGCGAAAATGACAAAAACAACTTATATTTTCTAAAAATTGAATATGACTATATTTATAGATATACATTTTTAAACGATTTCATTAAGGAAAAATCTATCGGCAATATTGTAGTTTTGCAAAGTTAATCTTTTGTAATTCACTGTGTTCACCGAAAATGAGACCTGAACCATTTGTGTAGGTGTACTATTTTCTATGTCCTCGCGGTTTAGCTTATTGTCAGCATGCTCGCTTTCCATGATGTGACTCCGGGTTCGATTCCCGGTCGGGCAAGATTATAATGTTCATTTTCCTTGCAATGTCCCAGTATACCTGTATGTTGCTGTGTTACGATGAGAAAACTCGCTTCTCAGGTTGAGAAGACCTAACCTAACCACACGTATCCCGTAACTCATGGCCGCGAGACAAGGGACGCTGCTCGTAGGCCATGGTCCGTACTCAGGCTGTTGTGCAAAGTACAGACGGACTTTGCTCTATTCCCGAAACAAAGGGTATAGCCGAATAAGGTGGTGAAAAGTGCCCCCATACCAAATCGATAATCGCGATACGCATATGAAAGAGAATACAAAATGACGTAGATTCACCAAAAATCAGCCTCCTAGGGCAATCTGTTGGAGTGACACGAGAGACATGTTTTGCATGTTTTATTTTTTTCTCAGCCTCTCTTCCATATATCAGGCTGAAAAAAATGGAGAGACTGGGAAACATAGTTCAGTTTGAAGGTATTTTTATTAGCGGATTTGGATGACAAGTTCATATAGAAAAAATAAATAAAATTTTGAAATTAATTTCCGACGTGATAACGTTGGACTACTATTTCAATTTTTTCTCCTAAAATGAGTCTTATAAATTCTATAACATATATAGTTTCAGATTCTCAAACAATGTGGACAGTAGTGAAAAATATTAAAACATTTTTTCAGTTTGAACATTTAAAATTCGCGCCTAAATGTAGTTTAAAAAACGGTTTAACTGATATTTAAACACGATATATAAACTTGAAATGTCATAATGTGTTTCATCGATTATGTATCAAACTCAATCGGAATATCCTTGGTGGAAAGAGATGGGTGGCTTCTTGCGCATCCGACTTCAGCCAATGAGCTTCAGTATGCGTCATAATATTAGCGTGAATTTTAAATGCCGAAATTATCACAGTTACAAGTCATTGAAACAGAAACAGATAAGTACTTTTTTTAAAAATATTCTATGTTTTATTTCAATTATCCTTTCATCGTGTTATATTTGGTCGGTCACTGTTGAAAATTGTCCATTGATGCCACTTAAAAAAATATTTCTCAACGCTTCTTGCTCTCCATGGAGAGCAAGAAGAGCAAACATGGCGGCCGACGACTGGTCTCATTTTTCAGACGAAGTGGTCTTCATGGTTCGTGACGGAAACTGGTGCTGCGCAGAACATGCGAAAATAGGTGCACCGGAGGAGCCCACCCATCTCTTTCCACCATGGGAATATCGAGAGGGAAACGATATTGTCAACGTGTGAACGAAAGTGGCACCCTGAGATGCAGCTCCAACATAGCTGCGATCATTTAAACACACATTTGACACACACACGCTCCTTACTTGTCGAAAATTGTTAAACAGGTATTTTTAAATAGAAATGTTGAAAAAACAGACATTTTGGGTAGAGTGTTTATAAAGAAATGCGTGATCCGAGTTATTGAAGAAAGTGACAACAATTAATTGTCTATGATTGTCTAATTGCCAATGATTAATAAATCTGAAACTAAGTAATTTGATTTATATCATAAACATAAATGATTAATATACCAATATCCGAGTAATTTGATTTATATTAGAAAAAAATAGATAAATCTAAAAGAAAAACGAATTTGATGATTTTATTTCGATAATATACTTTCCACATAAAACTAACATTTCTCACCAAAAAGTTCTAAATCATCCTGGTAAAGCTTTCAATAATTTTAATATAAACTGTATAAACATTGGTAAAACAAGTTTTTCCAATTACATTTTGGCGCGAATTTCAAATGTTTAAACTGAAAAATTGGTTTTTATTGTTTTCACTGTCATCCACATTGTTTAAAAATTTGAAAAAAAATGTGTGTTGCCCACTGAATGACATCACCCGACCGTCTGACCGGCGGCGGGCGTTCACAATTAATTACTCGGAAGTTTGAAGAGCAATTAAATTAGTTTTGCGTAATTAATTAGCCATTAAATTGTTCTACAATATGACAAATTTGTTTTGTGGTAACTCATTGTGGTAGTGCCAGCATAATCTTATGTAGCTCACTATTAATTACGTAAACATTTGAAGGGCAAAAAATCATTTTTTCGTAATTAATTGGCAATTAAATAGTTCTAAATGGTGGTATATATGGTTTGTGGTAATCGATTTTGGTAGTGTCAGCATAAGAGAGGTGAAAGTTCGGGTGTGCACACGATTTGAGAAAATTACGCTGCTAGGGTCAGTGAGCAACAGTGAGTCTAACAGCCGTCAGATATCAGCGTTAACTGGCAAGTGTTTACGCATGTGACGGCACTGTCGTTTGATATTTCGTTACTGGCAAGAAACAATCCCCGTGGGAATTTTTCTTAATTTTGAGAGAAAAAAGTGGCGATTTTCCATCTAAGAATATAGAATCATTGCAATATTGACAATTGATTCTAGCAGGTAAACTGAACAAGGACTGTCAAAGTGTAATGGTTAGCGAGCTAGGTTGGGCGACAAAGAAAAACAAATTCCAGCTCTCCCAAATATTTTTTTTAACCATTTGGTGATAATAAAGCAAACACACTGAAGTCAATGGTAGGACAAATTTTATTAAAAAAATTTTCAATTTTAATTAAAATTAATAATGATTTTCTTTAAAATTTCAGCGCATTTTTTTGCGAGGAGAGTTTTAATGATACTGTATAAAGTATTAATAGGACACAATTACAATATTATAATATTATATAAACCTGGCAAATTATATGAGAAAATATGTGATGTTTTAACACCACAACTTTATTAAACTAACAAATCTTATAGTGATTTATAGAACCACTAAGTTCTATAATTGTAAGTCTGTAAGGAGAGACCATCCTTCTCCATCGTTTCCATAATGTGTTAAATATATACATAACGCTGACATTAGTATTATCACATTAACTTACCATTTTTCTTCTCCGCCATCTAGTTTTATATCGGGAATATTGGGTATTTTCTTGTTTAGAAATGCTGATGATATCTTCAGTAGAGCCTAGAAACAAAACAAATAGAGTAGAATTAACAATTTTCAATTGAAGAAAAGTTGTTGAAATTTAGTGTTCGGGTTGAGAAATTGTTACAAAATTACTAACATGAACGTTCCAATAATAGTAGCACAGGCTTGACATGAAAACGCGTTTTTGAAAATTTTAACTGACTCAGCGTTAATTGACTAGTGTTTTCCCCTCACTGACGACACTGTCGTCCGATAACTAACAAGAAACAATGCCCATGGGAATTTCAAAATGGATCTAGAAATTCTCTACACGTAGGTTTTTCACAAATTGACATTGATAGTTTAATAGGTTGTCATTTTAGCATAGAGTATGCCGAAGCCATCTATGAACATAAGGGTGGCCCTTAGGTAATATTCTGAAAGTTAAAACTTTTCTACTTCCACCTCTATTCCAGTTTCATTTGACAAGAAAACTATCAGTGCAAAATTTCAGCCCAATCGGACAATTGTAACGCGACCCCCAAATGACTTAAATTTCGAACATAGTACACGAAACAAACAAGTTAAAAAGAAAGTTAACTATTACATTTCGAGACCATTTTGTTATTTCTCAAATTTTCGTGTTTCATTCAGGTAACCATAGCAATTGTTTAAAACATTCAAAATCAATTTACTCAATAGTTTATTCAATAATTTCTGATATAACATTAAAAATTAAAGCAATATTAGCTTTTTAATTGGGAATGCCTCTATAAAACCACAGTCATTTCATTATTCACAGACACAGAGAATCTACAGTCATTTCTGTAGAATCAAAACACTATTCGAACGAACAAACATTATTTTTTCCTAAGAGAGTAGTTGGGTATTTTTTTTATCTTTGACGACCATTTGTGAAACAAATTGTCAGTGTCATCTTTTGTGAGGTTGTTATTACAATCATGAATAAGTTAAACACCTCTTTCCGCAACGTTATTAACAACTCTTTTCAAGTTTTTGAATTTCACTTTTGTAAACAGTCTCATCCTTCCATACTGAATGGTCTTTATCGCGAAAATCTGCACTGATATAAAATCTAGTGAAGAAATATATTATGCCACAAGATAGAAAACAGGAAAACTCGATATTTGTAAACAAAGAAAGAAAGAAGAAATATTATTTTGATGCTTCTTCGGTTAATTTTTTTCTTCTTCCTCTTTATCAGTGTCTTTTTTCAGAATTACTTGAGTAATTTTCGCCTTAACCTCCGTAGGGACACTCATTAAACAAAGCTACTGCCACACGGTAACTAAGAACCAGAGATGGTTTGAATTTTTTTTTGCATCAGCTTTACTGATTTCTGGATCATCCTGATTATTTATCAGTTGACGGATAAATAGGAAATCATGATATAACGCTTTCATTGCTTTCGATGAGAGAAACCAGGATCGGACGTACTCCCGAAAAAGAAAAATGCATATTCTTCTCAAAGAGTTCTCCCTACAAGGCAACTGAAATTGACATTGAAATAGGCACATTCTTAATGCAAAAGAACCTTTGCCATCAATCTAGCATAACTGACAGCTCTTGCAATAAGAAATGAATCCTGTTCTTTAGAATGCCGCTAAGAAACTCTACAACTCCGGCAATTCTTGGTAATCACTTCGCTGTTGATTCTGTGCAGCAAGTTGGTGTTCAAAAAAATCAGCAATGGGAAAACGAGACTACACATGCCCAAAGTGTGGAAGGTAGGCCAAGCATTTAAAGCATAACTTCAGCAACATTAATTATTCGAGGCTGGAAGCGCGAACAAACTTGTACGAGGCGCGGCAGAAGAGGAAGGACGACCCCAGGAAGAGCGAAGAGTAGGGGAGAAAGATTTGGACTGGAACGAGAATCGTACGAGTCCGGAGAACGGGAGAAGGGTGTGGAAATTGGAGGCTTGGCGTAGTCGGGAGTTCGAGGGAAGGAAACTTGTAACGTCGCGGGACAGCAAGCGCAGAAGGGCGGCAACGCGGGGCGAGAGGCAGAAAATCCCCAAGGTTACCTACAAGCGAGCGATGCGGAACTTTTGAGGTAAAAGAACTGGCAACTTTTATGCAGCGATCAGCTGGGGAAAGAGGATAGTGGTAAATATACGACAATTCGTGTTAAAAGTGGGTGAAAAGTCCAGAATAGGTGGGAGAAGAATTCCGAACGATGTGAGTGGCAGTTTCAAGTTCATTTACTGCACAAGTCATTCAATTCATTCAAAGAGGCCATACCTTGTACAATTTCACTTAAATAATTCATGATTTTCACATGTTGTACAGTTGATGTTATCTGGAAAAGTCATATTTTATTGCATTGTGTCAAAAGTAATTGTTTTCTGTGATATGTAAAGGGGTCAGATTTAAGTAACGTGTATGTTACATTTTATTGTTTTTTTTCTCTTTAAAGTTCACAGTGAGTGCGAAGCCCAAAGCAAGCACCTGTGAACAGGATACCTTAAAACAAGTGTAAAATTCATTTTAAAAAGCCGTGCACGGAAGAACCAGAGTAGAAAGAGTAAAATAACGTGGTAGATGAAAATTCAGAAAGAGGAATGAGCAAATTGTAAATTGTAATTGGTGAAAGTGTGTTCAGGTAGTCGAGGTGACGCCAATTTTTTTGTTTTGCCTTGCTTTCTGTTTTCTTCAGTGACCAACTACTTAAAGTGCATTATTCTGTTATATAATTGTGTCACTGTAATTTTTTCATTAAATATATGCTCATTTAATTCGTATTTTATCTGATTCATTGTGGCAAGGGTTCAGACCTTTCTCATACCCAAAAGATCCTGCTTCCTAAGAATTTTAATCTCGGTCACGAGCATTCATACTATCACGCCTATATTATATATATAATATCACGCCTATATTATATACGCCCACCTACTACCTTCCACACGTGGTGAGGTCGTGATTGAATGAATGCTCGTGAACGAGCTTAAAAATCTCAGGAAGCTGGATCTTTTGGGTATGAGAAAGGTCTGAACCCTTGACACAATGAATCAGATATTCGAATAAAATGAACATATATTCAATAAAAAAATTACAGTGACGCAATTTCATAACAGGATAATGCATTTTAATAGCTGGTCACTGAGAAAAAAATAAAACCAGACAAAACAAAAAATAGGCGTTACCTCAAGTGCCTGAACACACTTTCACCAACTACAATTTACAATTTGCTCATTCCTTTTTCAGTTTTCCCACTACCAAATTATTTTACTCTTTTAGCCTCTAGTTTTTCCGTGCACGGCTTTTAAAATGAATTTCACACTTGTTTCAGGGAATCCCGTTCACAGGTGCTAGCCTTGGGCTTCGCACTCACTATAACACTGAATAACGTAGCATTCACGTTACTTAAATCTGACCCCTTTACATATCACAAAAAAGAAATTACTTTTAACACATTACAACAAACTGACTTTTTCAGATAATATCAACTGTACAACATATGAAAATGATGCATTATTTATGTAAAATTGTACAAGGTATGGCCTCTTTGAATGAATTTAATGACACGTGCAGTAAATGAATTCTTTTCCCACCTGTTCTAGTCTTTTCACCCACTCTTAATACTAATTGTCGTGTATTTACCGCTATCCTCTTTCCCCAACTGATCGCCGCATAAACGTTGCCAGTTCCTTTACCTCAACAGCTCTGCATCGCTCGCCTGTAGGTAACCTAGGGGATTTTTCTTCCGTTCGCCCCGCGTGGCCACTCGTCTTCGCTTGCTGTCCCACGACGATAGCCGTTTCCTTCGCTCGAACTCCGCCAAACCTCCAATTTCCATACCCTTCTGCCGTTCCGAACTCGTACGATTCTCGTTCCAGTCCAAGTCTTTCTCACCTACTCTTCGCTCTTTCTGGGGTCGTCGTCCTTCTTCCGCGCCTCGTACAAGTTTGTTCGCGCTTCCAGCTTCGAAATTATTAATATTGCTGAAGTTATGCTTAAATGCTCGGTCGACCTACCACACTTTAGGCATGTGTGGTCTCAGCGTGCGATATGATATGCTGGATTTAGTTAATGTCCTTCTGCGCGAATTTTACAAATTTGAAATTATTTCGGCGTCAAACAGTCACTTCGCTTGCTCTCTCAAATATTGTGAATGCGACGAATGCTTGTGCCCTCTATATCTTAATTACCTCACTTTCGACGATGCGCTTCTTAAGCTAACCTTTAACTACTAAGTTAAAATAAACTCCTATGCTATCAAGTTACAATCGCCGTCGCTGCTGCAATCGAAGAGAGCTCAGTGTAGTCGCCGTCGCTTCTGCAGTCAAAAAGAGTTCCTCCGCGGTGCGCCGCGATACTTCTGGTACTCGTGCCTGGGGAAATTTGGGAGGGGTTAATACTCTCCTCCTTTCGTTACCTCTCAGAAAAAACATTATTCACTAGTTCGGGTGTCATAGTTCGAAAAGCTGTGGGCAGATAGCGCGTTTACCAGCCATCGCTCCGCTGCGTACCCTAGTCCTCTCGGTTCGTGGGCTTCTTTTCGTGGCTGATAGAGGCGTTATGAGGTTATCTAATCCCGTGACGTCACAATATATATGTATATGTGTATATATATATATATATATATATATATATATATATATACACATACATACATACATACATACAGGGTGAGTCACGTAACCTTAGCACCCCCTGTACCTTTTGTACGGTTCAAATTATTGCAATGTAGTTTTCACGAAAGTGCACGAGGAAATGGGACTAATTGATAAATGTATTTATTTATATTTTATAACTTGTATTTTACGAGATATTTGAGGTAACTTGTTTTTTCAAATGAAATACTTTTTCAGTGTATCATGACGAGCGTAAAAAGAGAATTAATGATATCTTATTGTCATATGCATTAACTGCCCACCATGCAAGGCCACGCAGGGCTCCATCAAACGCGCACTCGGGGAAAGGAAGCTGATTTTAGTATTTCATAATATCAAACATATTCCAAATCTTCACAAAACTGTTGCAATTTATCCTGAACTCTGCTTTCCATCCCTCCACATTTTCAGATTTTTTGTCTTTCGTTAATTGAAGGAATTGAAAGATTGAAAAGAAAGGATTGTCATTTCAAAAGCTATCTTTAAGAAACCCATTTCATTAAGGGAAAAATCTCTATCTTCATAATTGTAGTTTTAGGAAGAAAACGAAAAAAGTCGAATTTGTGCCATTTTCGAAAAATCAGGGTTTTTCAACGAACATGAGACATCTTAAACGTTCTTTACACTATCCAACAACACAATTTAATTAAAAACTAGAAAACCTTTTTTTTAATTTTTTCGAAACACACACACACACACACACACACACATATATGTGTATATATATATATATATATATATATATATATATATATATATATATATATATATATATATATATATATATATATATATAAAATAAAAAAACCTTTTTTTTAATTTTTTTTAAGGGGAGAAAGACGGACATCATCCATATTGATTGAGGAATATAAATTTTGGAGAAAACCGGCTAAACGGTTTCGCCGCTTGCGTTGTTCACAAACGGACAGAAAGACGGATAGACAGTTTTTGCCGCCATTCGATGTTTGGCATGAAGAACCCACAAAACATAGATTCTGGCTACGCCACGTGTTAGAGGATTTTTTCTAAATTTAGCAACTGGATTAATTCACTTTTTCGTTACCAAGGCCCTGTAATAAGAATATTTCTGTCGAAAATTAGCAGATTTTCGCGCACAATTACATAACTTTCTCTACTCCGTAGCGCGAAAGTATAATTGGAATGGTAATGCTGGTTTTCCATTCTGATGGTATTCTGCCTCTCTTGATAATGATATTAATTAATATAGTTAGCTAATCTTTTAATTTCTTGCCTCCATATTTCAACAATTCATTCCTAATTCATCACTACTTGTGCTTTTCTGTTTTGCAGTCTTTTGCACATCTTCGTTATTTCTATTTCTCTAAATTGAGATCTTCTATATATTATTCTGGATTGTATTCAATATCTTTGTATAAGTTTGCGAAGTATTCTTTCCAATCTTCAGTATCAATAACAGTAATCTTTTTTATGTCTGTGTTTTCTGCTTTCCGGGTTCTGCAAGAACGATGAATGCAGAGTGTCTCCGACGCGGAATCATCGTATCGAGCGATGCATATCGACCGTGTTTACTTCGGTGTAAACCGTGCGTAGTAGTTTTCGTCCTTTACGTCTTTCAGTTTCATGCCAGTCGGTTTTCTTTTGATAATTGTGGAACAGGGCGGGGAGTAGGAGGGTCCATTGCCGGGTGCCTTCGGCGGAGAGGCGCCTCCCCATGCGCTCTCATGAAACCTTGAAGTTGGAATAGGTGGAATAATGGTGCATACACTGCGCACGCAACCATTTCTTGAGAGTGCTATGTAAAATTCAGTACCGTCGTCCGTTTGTAGGAGTGTCAGCTGCCGACTGCCGCCGGCTGCCAAGATCCTCTCGAATCCTTTCACAACTTCTTCACCAGTCTTCTTTTTGAGCGGTTTGGCTTACGCGTACTTGGAGTACGCGTCAATCATAGTTAAGATGTACCGCATACCTCGATTGCCCGTAGGATACGGTTGCTTGTCGACCAAATTCACCTGCCATTAGTCGTGGAGACCGTTTGTGATCACCTGTCGCCCAGCGTAAAGGCGGCGAGCGGGCGCATGTAATTCTTTCGCTTTACCTGGACGCACAGACGACACTTCGGCGGGCGGCGGCGGCTTCCCACCAACTTTCTTTTTCTTCTGAATGGTGATGACGATAATATTGGCAGAGTGAAGTTCCTGCTCTATTTCTAGCATTTAGTCATAGCCGTTGTTACCAGCAGCCTTAGAAGCCCTCAATAGCCGTAGATGTTCTACGAGTGTGTTGGGATCGTAGTCAGGCACCGTCACGAAACGAAGACCCCTCCCCGATCTAGCACTTTAATCGTAGTTTCTGGTTTCTTCGACGTCGGAAAAGTCCAGCAATCACGAACAATACTACTATCTATTGTTACTACTTTCGACCTGTGCGCATCCCTTGTAATACTTTTTATGTGCAGAAGTGTCATTCAGAATTTGTTTATAATTTTCAATATTATCTGGCGGCATGTTGTGGATGTTGGGTTTCTTTTCAAAAAGTAACTCAAGAAGTCCGCGCGTAGGATTGTAGTCCCGGTCTGCTATAGTGAATGTGCCGTCGTTAATAGTTTATATAATAGTTTATTATAAACAAAATAAAGACCGTAGACAGTATCACTTTTCTCCTCCCACGCAGATAGTTATCTTTCTCTCCATACGTTATCTCCCTCGTCTCCAAAAGGAACTTGCGGTTCTTTGTCATCATCGTCATTTTCGTCTTGCAGTTCTCTTATGAGAGACCACGGACATCAGAAGACGGGAACGATGTTGGAAAAGAGGTAGTGTTTACGACGATATCGTTTTGATTGTCACTTTTCATGCGTACATCACCCAGAAAATTGTTGGGTTTCTCTTTATCACTTGCTTGCATAGCTGAATGGAAGGGGTATGTGATATACTCTATGATAAATCGTTCGCGCTCCGTTTCGTGGTGACGGAGGGCTCTCACTGTACTGCGAACGTTGGCGCGCGCTTTCTCCACTTCAACCATTAATCTTTCCGCCGGAGAATCCTTCCGCATCGATAGGCAGTGGGAGCGATAATCGCACTGTCTCAGAGCACTCGCTGTCTTCCGCTCACCGTATTGTCTCGCTTTCACGCGAACGCTGTGCTTGACTTTGAAATTTGCGGCGAGCGATTTTACATCCCGTCCACCACCAATTGAGGGTGAGTGCTGCAACCCCCCTCCACTTTTCTTCTGTGGTTTCACTTCGATTTTCTCGTCATTGCCGCCGGTGCTGGCGACATGTGACCGTTTTCGTTTCACATGCCCTCCTCCTATTTTAGATTTAAGCTTCATCACTCCCGCCACACCAAGCGTTACTGCCCGTTTCCCGAGTCTCTCATCTTTGGATGTGGCACGCTCCCAAGCCCTCTTGGCGAGCGCCTCGTCCTCCTTTTTGCGTTCGTCTCCGCCCTTGTACTCGTGATAGGCAATATCGTGCGTGTTACGCGCCCGATCCAACGGATTGATACCGCCTTCACCTCGGGCTATCCGTTGTTGGAGTCTGGGTCCGGGTATACAAAACTGATAACTGCCAGGAATACGGAGCTCAAACTGAAGAACGTCAATATTCTCGGTTGATCAAGCGTCCCACAGTAAAGCCTCTTCCGCGAGGGACGGGGGACAGCGGTGAAGGTGAGCCGCTGCGGTTTAACGCCGCTCAACAATCACGAGCAAGAGTGAAGAGATGAAGCGTAAGCTACGCCACGTCATGGCATACATTGATTCATTGTGGAAATCGCGTGATCGCGATATTCCTGGTTCAGAGAATATAGCATTGCAACGCAGACACTGTATGGCAGCATCTATAGCACGACAAAGAGAATACAATAACAATGAATTGCTACAAGTTCTTCCAAGTGATGTAAATGATACATATCATGCTGAGGTGACTGCCCTTCGTCTTGCCGCTAAGCATCATGTGACAATGTGTGCAATTCGCAGTTGCTGGCGCCCACGTCAACGCTAAAGACGACGAAGGCAACACACCGGGAGAGGTAGCTCAGTGGATCAACTGATGTCACTGCAGTGCCTCTGACAGAGGTCCTAGTTTCGAGTCCTGACGGCGGCAGGATTTTCAACACTAGCTTTTCACCTAGTTCAAATTCTGTCGCTGTCTGGAGGAGAATTCTAGCGGCCGGCTGCTCTGATCGGTCATTTTCCGTGGTTTCTCCGATCAACACCAGGTGAATGTCGGAGCAGTACCATAACAAACGGGCTACGTCCGCGCGCGAACATTCCTTCCTCTCCCCTGACCCACACAATTACACTAACATGCACTTTACTACCACATATTCCGGGAGACCGGTCGGGAGCTTAGACCCACCGTTCCCAGCTGGAACGGTGCCCCTTTGGTGGGAGAGTCCTGGTGAGGGAGAAACCCCGCTAGCTGACGGTAGGTCGGCGCCGGATCTCGCCATCCAGCGGGGGAAGATCACCGCCATCTCCCGAAGGAAAATCATGCACTACACTTACGGAACTATTAGTTCCGTAGATCTAAGCTGTTGACGCGCCCGGAATCACTAATCAACCATCCAAGGCAACCAACCAAGGCTCCACGTTGCTGCACGCCACAATCAAATCGACGTGGTTCGCCTTCTCTCGTTGGTACCTGCGGACCTCCACACTACCAACAAGGGAGAAACACCAGCCCAACCCATAACGAGGTACGTGCCGTATTCAACATTGCCGATGTCACACAGCAAAATTCATGGCGACACCTACAGATTGGTTTAAACGCGCCGATGAAGCTATTTTGAAGTTTATTCACGTTCTGAATGACGAGACGCTCGGCATGCTGCCGCCAGCCATTTTCCTGACGCTGGCCTCCGATCAGGTGCTTACTGTTGGTTATCACCTACCTTTGCACCACCGTACCAGAGACAACTTTCAAGCCCCGCTTTTATGTTCCTGCCATCGCTGCTTCTAAGACCCACCTCCTCCAAAATGATACTATGTAAGATGTATTCAAATACAATTTTTTGTTTGAAAGTTTATTTATAAATAAACGTGTGTTTTCATAGCTCGTATATATTTTTATTTCTCCTCCTCCTCCTTCTTTCCTCGTCCAGGCTCGCGTCTAACCAAGTTTGTTTTTAGATAACGTGATGAATGAGCTTTCTTTTTGTTTTGTTTTTTTAGTAATGAATTATAGAGGGATGGCATCGGGAACCAGAATCGACAAATATTTTCAGCAGCTTCCACGAAGCGGTCTCACACCATACCATTTCGCGACCCGAATCGTCAACCACTCTATTGTTCGGCGTTGTGTTCGTGAGGGTTGTCCCCACATTGTGGTCTTGCCAAACTGGCAAGGACTGACGGCCCTTCAGCACGCGGTGCGTTGCGAGTAGTCGACAGCAAACATCCTTATGGACCACGGCGCTGATGAATGGAGATGCGCCAAAGGGCTGCCTTGTTATGTGGCGGTGATAATTGTGGAGTGGGAGAAGGAGATTACTGGTCGCTTACCGCATCTGGAAGCCCGTTCCCGTAAAAATAAAATATTTTCTATTTACATTTGACCTTTGTCTTTTCCGTCACGTCTCCTTCCTCTCTTTTGTCCTATAAGTATTATCCTCTACCTTTAACGACCTAGTAGGCCCTTTAGTCTGAGTACAGTTGTCTTGTACTTTCATTTTTAATTGATTCTATGTCATGTTTTTTTTATATATTCAGTATTTTTATTGAAAATTTCATCTTTATTTTGCATAATAGATTGGTCACTTCTTATGTTGACAGAGTTCAAAGTTCGAATATCCAAAATTTCCGATGATATGAAATTTCGACTTGTTATTACATTGTCTATCATCAGCTCTTGCACCTGTGCAATAAATGTATACTTATATTTAAATTATGATCAAAAAAGTATTGCTATTTCCTAGGTTATTTTCTGCACATAGGTGTGTCAACAAGTCACCATTATCATTCGTGGCAGCGTTGTTTTACTCAATTGATTGAACTATTCCCAATCTTTGCAATAAAGCAGGCCTGCGCAGCATTTTGCACTTCGTCTGACTTCGAGAGCCGCATGTGAGCAACTTGGGTGCAAATACAGCAAGATAAGAAAGGTGGAGATGATACCCATTCAAGGAATGGGGACCGCCAATGAGAATGAGCAATTCGAACCGTAGCGCGAGCAATTGCGAGAACATGACATACTCTTAAACACAATTCAAATATAATTTCCTATTATTTTGGAAATGCCTGTTGTCGATATGTTTCGATGTGAAGTATGAACGTAAAACGAATTATACACACTTATTTGATTTGGATACCATTTTTTTAATTACTTGCGATGTAATTACAAACTTAGCGTGGTGTTAGACATAAAATTGTAATATTGAATCTTTTATTTGGTGATGACTAATAAATTCTTTTCATTTACTAGTTTACGCAAATAATACGGTTCTATCAAAGCTTAAAAAAATTAATCTTAGAAAACCATGATTACTTTCTGATTTTATTTCTGGCAAGAGTACATTATATATTTCTTGTTTCAAATCATCGAACACTATTTTTTCATAACCGTTTACAAGATATTAAAGCATAATCCCTTGCGTTTTATTTAAGAAGACTCAATAATCTCATGATAAAATATCGTAAGAGAGGTTTGCTCGTTGGTTTATCTTATTCAGCTTCAAAATGAGGGGAAATGGTCACAAAAATATGTGGTGTCAAATATTACTCTTCTTGGAATTGCCTATATTTCATTTTTATATCAATATCAGATACTGCTCTCAATTTCCTCCATTTTTGCTATTATTTGAAGATAATGAAGATAGTGAAAATCAATTATAAACATTTTCAATATGTGGTATTTAGATACATAATAATTTTTAACGATGCCACTGTTAAAATATTGTTTATAAATCACAAGCGTAAAGTAAAAATAAAATAAAAAATAAAATTTGTCGATTAAGAGCAGTGCATAGAAGAAAATACACAGTGAAATACGGAAATTGTACATATAAATACGGGAGATTAGAATTTAAATATGTGGGCAAATGATTTCACAGCATGAATCATTGCATTAGACGCCCAGACATTCAACCTACTCGCCGCGTCGGCCGCGTTCCAATTTCTCGCCTCCCCGCAAAACTGTCGTCTCCCCACTACTTCGCACTTCGGCGCTCTCGCGGGCAGACGGCTGGCTGGCTCTTGAGTGCAGAATGCCCGCGGGAATGGGCGTTGTGCAGGCTGGCATTAAACTCACTCATCATTACGACGATATGACTTAACGGTATTATGTCAATTAATTTTTGAATTCTTCATAGAACTTCATTCTTTTTCTCATTTTTTGTAATACGGAGCATACAACTAATAAGTGTAACATTTTTATCAATCGTAGTTTGATTTTCAGTAACCTTTGTCAATATAAACAACTTGTTCAATATTCCGTATTCAATAACTAACTTTATACGCAGGATTATTTCTACGCCAGCTTTGACTCTCTTGTCTCTCTAGAAGTGCCACTGTGTACGAATAGGGGAAACAGTCGTACCTAGGTACCGAAGTACCTAGAAACAATGTTTTCGAGGAGTCTATGAGAGAAATTGCGGATTGTTATTTTCCCTACATTGCAATTGCCATTTGTGTTTATTCAAGCAATCGATTTTGTAGTGTGAGCTGTTTCCGTGATTTTATGACAAGTTAAAAGATTTGATGAGTGAAAAGTGAAAGTTTCCGTATTTCTCTTTCATCAATTTTATAATAACTAGTATTTACGAAAAGTGAAGAACCCCTACACTTACTAGCATACTTTATATAGTTTTACAGAAATATAGTTAATTTAAGATGTGTACTTCTTTCCTACAGATAACCTACAAATAACAGTAATGTTCATCTATGATTGCAGACTGTTGTACCTAGGGACAGTGACTGTTGATGTACCTACGGACGCCCCTGGGTACATAAGTGTAGTATTAAATTGAATTCAGTTGGTTTCAGTATGTAATATGGCCATGCCACGAAGCAAAGGAAACCAAAAAAAGTCTCAACAAGCAGCAGAAATAATTAATAGTGCAGTTTTGACTGTTGTTAAAGATCGTATGTCAATTCGTTTTTCAGCAATAGGTCAGTTGGACACAATCAAAAGGACTAAACTGAAAACTGTATCGTGTAATATTTAAAAATGCACATATAATGATGGAGGACATAAAAGTTAAGCTCCCTGACCCATCTGTGTTCGGTTCGGCAAAATTTTTTCTATTTCCTTTACAAGCTATCTAGGCGGAAGTCCTTTCTGTTTAAGAAATGCTTTCCTTATATCCTATGAAATTGACATAGAGGACAGAACATAACCTCCAGAACCAATCTGTGTTTAGTTGTTATTAACAGTGGAAATTTTTTTTCCTTTACACACTGTTATAATCTAAGTTAAAGATCCTTTTGTTCAATAAATGTTATTGTGATATTCTGTCCATGTCAAAGAACATACATTTATTCACTTAAAGATTTTTTTTACTTCCTCTGAATTTTCCCCAGGTACATCGCTATGTGTCCCCAGGCTCATCAGTACAATGTCTCCGATGTACCTAGAGACACATTGTACACAAATAATCTTAAAAAGGACTTTATAGAATGTTCTTATTTAAAGAACATTTTTGACATTATTTAAAGCACATTTACTCGTAAGTACAATAACGTGAAGAAATCGTCTTTAGTCTAAATATTACCGACGTGGGCATTAAGTAAAAAAAATCTCATTTTTGTAGTTTTTCAATGAACAAAAGAATAGAGCAATATGGCGTTATCTCATCGTATAGGGCTCGTCTGGCACTATTGCTATGAAAAATTTAAAGAAACATTTTGAGCATTTTTTTTGAAAAAATCTTGTTTTTGTTATTTTTTAATATTGTACACATTATTGCACGGAAACTACTAAAATTTCTAAAAGAATCTACATGACCTTAAATAAAGAACTATTTATGGATAACAAATTTCATTTGAAGGAAAAATCTCTATCCTCAATTTTGTAGTTGTAGGAAGACGCCACAAAAAATTAAACCTTTGCAGTTTTCAAAGCTTCAGAGTTAACCATGAAAATGGGAGCTATGATACATTTATAAGTGTGTTTTACTCTATTCTTACAAGAAATTTAGAGAAAAAATTTGAAGCAGTTTTTGAGAAAATTTTGAAAATATCCGGACGGTTTCATGTAAAGTACCCCCAAATTTTAAAGAATGTTTTTCAAAATTTCAAAGCTTCCACTAGAATCAGATCGACAGGGGATTCTTCAAAGAATTATCAGAAAAGATCGTACGGAAGGTTTAGTCGCTAGTAGTGTTCACAGACGGACTGACTGACGGACGGACGGACGTTTTGAAAAAAAAAAAAAAAAAACAACAAAAAAACACTTATTCGGTATCAGGGGACCACAAAACTTGTATTTCCGTTGAAATTTGGAAATCGATTTTCCGCAGCATTACATAACTTTCTCTATACTACGTATATTACTTCGTGTATAGTATGTACACGAGAAAGTAATGTTAGCTTATACTGCAATAAGTACATTAAGAAGACGAATTTGACGATGATAAAAATAATGATATTGATATGGGTTCTGAACAATAAATGTAACTTGTCTCGCATATCATCATATACGTACGGTTTTAACTCTAGTTACATTAAGCATTTACATTAAGCATTTACATTAAGTTTTTTGTTTGTTTTTTTTTTTATTTTTTGTTTTTACTACATGGGAGTTTTTGTTTTTTTTCTCCCTTTCAAAATTCAAAAATTTAAGTAGTATAAGACTTAGTGTAGGGATCACGGAATTTTGAAAATGTGCACACAATTCACTTTTCCCCATAGTACGTCATACGCCGTTTTTAACTGTTTTTTGACGTAAAATAAATAAATAAATAAAAATCAGAGAAATGAAATATAAAGTACCCCTTATAACGTGACATCTCTACTCCTCCCGATTTGCCTTTTTTCGTCTCCCCTTCATTATCTCATATTTATTCATCTTTTTGTTTCCCATTATCTTCCTATACTTTGTCTCATTCATTACATTCGTTTTGCAGTAATGTTTGTCTTCTGTACCTCGATCGGCTCTTCTCTAATTCTCCCTACCCTAACTTGCAGATATTTATAAGTGACATTATATTTTGGGATACGAATATTTATCGAAAGAAAGAAAGTATTACAAAGAACATCGTAAATAATATGTCTTGATGCAAGTCAAACTTTTAGCCGTCGGACGAATTCTAACTGTTCCTAACTGAACTCTGTTCCTACTTTACGTAAACGATATGCCCTCGACGATTCGAAACGGAAGAACGGTTCTCTTTGCGGATGATACGAACATCCTTTGCAATAAAGAAACCGTAAATAGTACAATATCAGATGTTTCAAATTGGTTCCGAAATAAGAAATTAATAGTAAACGAAAAGAAAACGGTTTTAATGCAGTTTTCCATTTCAAATAAACAATTCTGTGCTCCATTGAAAATGAACAGTGTACCATTGACTGATGTTAAGGCAACAAAATTTTTAGGTATCTCAATTCAGTCAAACCTTAAATGGAACGTCCATTTAAATGAATTGAACACAAAATTAAGTTCATTATGCTACGCGTTCAGAATTCTTGCAAATTCAGTCAGCCTTCATACTGCTCGTTGTGTATACTTCGCGAATGCTCATTCCCGCCTGAGATATGGCATAATATTCTGGGGAAATACATCTTATAGCTCCCAGACTTTTAGATTACAAAAACGAATTGTACGAATAATAACCAAATCCCACCCACGTGATTCATGTAAGCCTCTCTTCATTAATCTAGGAATTTTACCATTACCTTGTCTGTTGATTCACGAATCAGTGGTTTTTGTAAAAAATGACTTGCTCAAGGGCGGGAATATATTTTCAGAAAATGCCGAAGTCTATTACTATAACACTCGGCGTAGAAATCATATTCATCAGGTGACAGTATCAACAGCTCATTACAAAAAATTCACATACAATACATGTACATTATTTTACAACACTTTGCCAGATGACATTAAACGTTTAAAATTTCAATAGAAAAGTTTAAATCCCAAGTGAAATCGTTTCTGCTGCATAACTGTTTCTATACAATTAGAGACTATACTGAGCATCACAAGAAAAGGAACATTAATTTTAACAATGATACATAATGCATTATTTACCATTTGGACTGTATAAATGAGTATAAACAACCTGTAACAACTATTGTACTACAGCTTCCGGTCAATGACCCCCATCTCGATCAGGTTTTTCGTCCAGTTTCCCTGATCCATTGAGCAAATGCTGAGATGGCCCCTTGTTTTGTTTCTGGACATAAATGTAACTTCATTTCTGTGCACGTCTTCTAGAATTCAGTGGGAAATACAATTATTCAAATTATCGTTTCCATGTTGTCGCGGCAGGAAGTAATAAGAGCCAAAATTTATTGCTTGTTTATCCTTGAAAATAGGTTTTATTACATGGGAGTTTTTTTTCTCCCTTTCAAAAATTCAAAATTTAAGTAGTATATGACTTGGTGTAGGGATCGCAGAATTTTGAAAATGTGCACACAATTCACTTTTCCCCATAGCACGTCATACGCAGTTTTTAACTGTTTTTTTTTGACGTAAAATAAATAAATAAATAAACTGTTCGATTGACTTTTGTTGTCCCGCTTTTCTTAAGTTGCTTTTAGGGAACTTGTAAGACGTGATCGGCTAAGATTTGCCATATCCTACATTATAAACATTAAAAATATTACTTCACTTACCTCCGAATACGATTTCTCTATTGCTGATCTCTTCAGAGTGAAATTCCTGAAAATTGAAATGTGCATGATAAAACATAATAAATTTAAGAGTGGTTTTAAAGTTACTTAATTGAATAAATAGAAAATATTCCGATTTAGTTGCGACAAATTTGATTGTTTCTACGGAAACTACTTTTCTTAGGCTACTTTATCGTAATTATTATTCGCGAATGTTTGACTGTCGAAATTTTTGAGTCGTAAAAGGTCATCAAGTCTTCATCAGTCGGTCGGTAGGGTGCCCAACGCAATCCGCTCAACGAACTATTTCCATAGTGTTTTTTATTTGTGTCCATTTTGAAATTTGGGAGATATTTACATTACTGTAGAAATACATGAGTATATTTAAAATACATTTAGGTGCCGGCGTAATATGAACATTTGTATTTTAAAAGTTAATTCAAAATATTTTAGGTTTAATTTAAGTGTAGTTGTTCCATGGAAAAAAGTAAACGCGTGAAAATGTTTAAACATTGGCACACGTACGATTCTTCCGAAAAAAATTAATATTTCTGAAAGGAGCGAGATTGGAGAACAAAGAAAATAATAAATGTCACCTATTCTCAACTCTAGAACTCATAAAAAATAGTTTCAAGTCGTTAACAAGACGTGATGTTTTATGAGTGTGCGATTTGACGTGGAATGACAAGGTGTATAAGTAAGAGTTGAGGGCAGGAAAAGGTAGAAGAAGAAAAGATTGAGCACGGTTCGTTTGTTAAGACTTCTTTCCTTCTTTCATTCTTTCTTTATCTTTTCTTTAATTCTCCTCCTTTCATTTCTTAAGATGTGTTTTTAAAATTAGGTAACTATGTTAATTCTAATTTTATATTTTTCTTGTACCAGAAAACTGATGATGATGGCTAAGCCATCGAAAGCTACTATTTGTGAAATAAATACTATTGTTGACAATGACAACGCCTTCAATCATTTCAATTATGTAAATGTCAACTACACCTCACCACTGAATCAATATCAAATGTTTGACAGTCGTTGTATTTACACAAAAGAAATTTAAAATGTCCATTATACTTAAAAGGAGTAAATCAATAATATCCTTGTGTATTCTGCCTCAAAAACATCCCTTTTGAGAATCTAGCAATAATCAACAACACACTACTTGAACTCCACTGTCGTTGGGACTTTTTTTTTAAGGATGCAATATCCTGATGCAAGCGTTCTTTATGTTCGTCGCTCACGGTACCCATGATTTCGGGGAAAAATCCATGTGAGAGGGAAGGAAGTGGATTTTAAGAGACCTATCACTGCCCAAATCTTCATAAGATTTAAGTAACTGATTTACTAGTTTCCTATAGTTGTCATATTTCTTGTAGCTTAAAAAGAGTTCAACCAAATTCTTGAAGGAAATTCATCCACATTTTTCTAAATCATTGAACCTTCCCTCAAAATTTGCATCTTTTAATAGTTCTCTTAATTGTAGTCCGACAAATATTCCTTCTTTAATTTTTGCATGACTAATATTCGAAAAATTATTTTTCATATGTGAAAAGCCCATTCCCCATTTCTGCCCATGACTATCTCAAAATTCTTGATCAAAGCTAATTTTAAATGAAAAGATGGCAGAAATATCTTTTTCTGTCTATTCTTATATTTAGTCTTATATTTTTTCTATCATGTAAGGGAACATGATAGAATAAAGTTTCATCATAAAGTTTTTACATCTGGCAGGAAAGATTTACTCGTAGGCCAAGTCATTTTGAAGTGGCTTTACCATCCATACTGTCCCACTCACACAAAAAACTCACGCACTTTTTTGTATCCAATCTGTAAACCTAAAAGCAGAGCAATCACCTTAAGATTTCCACATATGTTCCAGGTTTATTTTTCGTACTGAATTTCCGCTAGAATTATCGTCATAGGATTCATTCCTATTAATAGCATAAGCAGGTGAAACGAATGACAACTTGTTCCCATTGTGAAGGAGGATAGCTTTAAAGCTAACTTTTGACGAACCAATAAACAAACGCTATTCCTCTGGATTATGAGCATGTCCTAGATTGTCTAGTACTGATGAAATATTTTTACAGTACCCTACATCACTTTCTTGAGAAAAAATACTTAAATTTCTCTTGACGATTTCGAAAATTGCTTACCCTAGCTTCGGGATGAAGAAGGTACCACCCTTTTAGTCGGGACCCCAAAAGTTCTTCCTGTTTCTTCGGTATCTAATATATTGTATATGTTGTAATATATGTGTCAAATGAAATTTGTTTTTAAAAACTAGATCTTTAAAAAAGATCCTGAAGAATTTTGTGAAAAAAACATTGGCTTTCGAGTATTTTCTATTTGAAGTTAAAGCATTTTATTAAAAAATATTCTAAAAAATAGCTCCGAATTTTTGTTTGATTTTTCTGTGAATAGAACAAAAGGCGCTTAAAACTGGCCTTTGAATCATTGTCGTTAAATTCTCTCAATTTTCGAAAACTGCAAATGCTTAAAATAATGCGAGAACAAATCTGCTTTAGTAGCACCTCTAGTTTTATCTTACAAACATAATAACAGTTGAACTACATTACGCAGCACTAATGTGAGAGGTGCCTTATACGCCAAAGAAATAGTTTTCATATCATAGTCAAAAGGACACTGAAGAGATGTAAGTAACTTGACATTGTTAAAAGACATTGGAAAGATCATCCTAAACTTATGTTTATATGTACTCAATATGCTTTTTGTAATATGTGTAAAATATAATTAATATGTATATAATATGTAAATGTAAAAAATACGTAATAAATATATTCAGCAAATTAAATATGTTAATAATAATCAATATGTGTAAAAAAGTTACGTATAGATGGGTTAAACAAAAATTTGTAGTAATTCTTGAGAAATTGTGAAAATTTTGCTGAGGCTTTATGTAAAATACTATCAAAATTCAAAACATTCGTTTCAAACTATCAGAGCCCCCACGTCATTTAACCGATTGGGCATTAACAATTTTGGAAAACATGTTTTCAACGGAATAGACCCTAGAGTTGTGCAAAGACGGATGGACGAACGGACGAACAAACGGATAGAGATGATTTGCCGTCAAACTATTTTTCAACCACATTACCCCATGTAAAATCTGATCACACAATTTTCTATATGCTACATTAAATAGCATACACTTCCCACTTTAAGTCGTGGTAATTAGGTATATTCTAGGCATTGTCGGATCCCCTGCGTTCCCTAGACTTCCCTACGGGACCAAGAAGATCATTTTCTGCATTTACTGCCAGCAATGCTAAATTGCTCCATCGTAATTTACAAATTGTGTGTAGATCTTAATAGAGCATCTGAGAGCAATTAACGAGAGTCAGTAAATCGCCTTGAGACATGATCCCCAACGTCTTGGGGGCACTGACTGTTGATCGTAGCATAGCACCAGAGGTTCCAACCACCACATGCAGGATTCTGGCGTTGGACACTCCATGAAGTTGGGCTGCCAGGGGAATGACTTTACCACTTTCTCCTCCCCTGCTTTTAGAAGGTTAGACCCATCCTCGTGGCGGACAGTCACATCGACCACGTGGACCCCCTCCCGTTTTTTTATTACAAGGTGAAATTTGAGTCTAACCCCTTCGGCAACGGAGAAAGTAACTTCCGTGGACACTACGGTGTCTGATTTCTGGAGCATCTTCCCCTCTATAAAGTTCTTTATCTCGTCATGGCGCTTTATTCTAGCTGGTTTCGTAAAAATGCACTGACCGAGGATGTGGTTCATGGTTTCTACCGCTGTATTGCACTTCCTGCAGTATACATCCTCTCTGGACCTTCCTCTATTAAGAGTAGTTTTATTGGCAGCGGTATTACATCTCAATTGGAGTGCAGTGATAAAAAAGACCAGGTTTCAGAAGATTATAGTCTTTCAAAAAGTCATTTCCAATCGGATCGTTTAATGCGCCTTAACCGCTCTCCCTTGGGATCCCAGCTTCTCCCAGGCGGCTACCTCGTCATCGGCGCATTTCTTCTTATAAGCACTTAAATCTTGTTCGGTATAGGGTCAGTTGAGTCTCAACGTTTTGGCGGGTTTATATGTCCGTTGGTAGAAACTCGGACAGGAGATCAGCCATCTGCAAATGGGATCTGCATATTTTTCTGATCGTAACTCTAGGTTCAGCGCTACCCTAGGCACGTGTTGGGCGAGCCGCAGCAATCCCAGTCCTCTATCTCTCTTGGCCAGGTAAAATAAGCCATCTGCAGTACTCATATGCAGGTGTAGGAACTGTTTGACTGCCACGCTGATTTGACAGTCCGATTCCCTGAGCATCGACATAGCATCGATAAAACTAATTGGTAGAGGTAATGTGACTTATGTAGGTGTGAAGTAATGCCAATTCCTGAGTGGGTTTTAAATGCACCTTCTGTAGCCTCGTCACTGCTTCCATCAAATTCCATATGGATGCTTTACATGGGAAGCTGTTCCACATAGAGTAGTTCAGTCCCAAGAATGTTAGGGTATGATCATCACTGACCAGAGGAATTCTCTCCCCAACCTTTCCAGACAAGGGTCTTCAATGAACCAGGATCGTTCAAAGGTTGTAATTTGGAATGATGAACACTTCGCGACGGACAATGTCATTCCGAGGGCCCCAAGATATTCCACCACAATATCAACCAATTCTTGAGCTCCTGGGGCATCTTTTGCTAACAGCACCAGATCGTCAGCAAATGCTAATACGGATACACTCCTTTCCAATAGCGGGTATCCTGACATGTTATCCAATTTCTCAAGCAAGCACTCCATAATGAGGTTAAAAAGGAGTGGGGACAAGGGGTCCCCCTGTTTTACTCCTCTACGAATTGGCATCTCAATGCCTTTCAAGGGGTGCTGAATTACTGTGGAAACGTCAGCGTAAGAGTCCATTACCAAATTGATAAAGGCGTCGGGGATCCCTTTCCTGGACAGAGCCCACCGGGCTACAATAGGGACAATATTTCAACTTTTACTCCTGAATATATCTTGCTAAATTTTATCTTATCTGGTCCTGGAGCTGTGGCATTTTTCATCCCAGCCAAGCGACTTTTAATTTCGGCAACTTGCACCGCGTATAGAATTGTGTCTGGGTCCATTTCAGGTGTCGAAAATTCATCATCCTCTCTTTATTCGGAAAGCCGAATTGGGGGCGTATTACCCCAAATGGATTTGTACAGGTCATTAACCTCATCCCTGTTAAGGGGCTGTTGGTCGACACGAGTACAGTCAATGCCCGTTCTAATGCCAAAAGCGCTGGATCATTCTTGAAAAGATCCTGCGCCCTAGCAAAAGAGTAGCGCTTCCTAGCCCGTTTGCCTCCATGCCTACGGAGCTTTTTAGGCCTGGTGGTGGTGGGTACAGAGGAGCCGCCCAAAATCTCTACCATCCTGGCATAGGTCTCGTTCAATTGGTCCTGGGATTGAATAATTATTTTCAGTTCATTTCCCACCTCAACGAGTTCTTGATCTACATTAGTTTGATAAATACCCCAGGTTCCTATCCAAGGTGAAATGTTTTCCATCCACTTTGGTGTGGCATCTAGTGTGGCCCTGTTAATACTAGTTTCAGTAGTTGCGTCTCCAGGTGTCATAGCAGCCGGGGACTCAATAAAAGTTTGGTCCCATTCTAACCGACCAGCGGTGTCGGAACGGGCCGAGTCAATAACACATAAAACAGAATCAAAGAGGACGGGCACACCCGAAAGCTCCTGATTCATCTCAAACCTTAAATGGAACGTCCATTTAAATGAATTGAACACAAAATTAAGTTCATTATGCTACGCGTTCAGAATTCTTGCAAATTCAGTCAGCCTTCATACTGCTCGTTGTGTATACTTCGCGAATGTTCATTCCCGCCTGAGATATAGCATAATTATTATGGCATGGCAATATTATTATTATTATTATTATTATTATTATTAAACCGTATCCATGGTTTCTCT
Source organism: Teleogryllus oceanicus (assembly GCA_964035755.1). Classification (NCBI taxonomy): domain Eukaryota; kingdom Metazoa; phylum Arthropoda; class Insecta; order Orthoptera; family Gryllidae; genus Teleogryllus; species Teleogryllus oceanicus. The sequence goes on along the minus strand of CAXIVR010000001.1, from coordinate 198,346,918 downwards.
GATCAGTACCAGTAGTACATTAACAAGCAAGCCACTAATCGCACGTACTCTGTTTCTCCTCATCCTTTCGCTTTAAATACACACATGCACTTTAAATGCACAATGCCTGTAACAAGTAACGCACTTCAGCTTTCTGGTCAATGACCCCCCATCTCGATCCGGTTTTTGTCTGGTTTCCCTGATCCTTTGAGCAAATACTGAGATGGCCCCTTGATTTGCTTCTGAACGTAAATGTAGCTTCACTATGCACACGTTTTGTTGACCTTTCCTTTTGCTTGTAGTGATAGTAGAGCTTAGGGTGAGTTTCTATTTTGTTAGCAATACAGAAAAATCAAATCTGCAGTTCGTTTACCGTTACAAATAAGTTTTCAATAACTACGAAACGAAAATATTTAGTTTTTGAAATGTTAATCTCTAACGTTAATCTCTAATGTTTTATAAATTTAGTATAAAATTATTATTATTATTATTATTATTATTATTATTATTATTATTTCATCTTTCAACTATTAATAGTTAAATTGTTAGGAAGGGATTCTGAAACTCAAGAAAGCGTGCGCAAATGATTTTCTTCCCCATAGGTCACACACAGTTTTTTACTGTTTTTGACTAATAGCGTTTTCCATTCGCCGCACTAGTGCGCACTCAGTGCAGCTTTCGTGTTCCATTCGACCGCTAGGGCGCACCAGTGCAAATAACTGCGTGTTCCATTCGCACATCGACACGGACCCAGGGGGCACTAAACTGCACCGACGATCGCGTCAGTGCAATCCAGTGCACCGGACCATTGTGAGGTTAGGTACGGAAGTTATCCATGCTGATTTAGGTTCGTGGTGAAATTGTGAAGGCAATTGAGGATCTTCTGTCACGCAGGGATACTTCGAATGATGGAGTATATTATGTTTTGCAAGAAATGTCTTAAAATAATGTTTGTGATTTGCACGAAGTTTGGAAATTCAGATTGTGTTTTCCGAAAATTTAACCTTGAATAATTTCATATAAACGAATCCAGTGCTATTTAGATACTAAAGTGTTGTAGGTACGTCTCAATTTCGAAACGCTAATAAAGTGAAAATAAAAATAGTGACCCTTGCAAAATCATTCAAATATATATGCCAAGAAATGTTTCTCGCACGCCCATACATTTACCAGCGGAAATGTTCATGTTAATATTTTTATTGTTTTCAGTAATCAAACAATTTTACAGAAGCCTTTCGGTTCAAAATTTTGTGTACTATATCGATCACTGGCAAATCTCGAAAAATGAAATTACGATTCATACGCATTTGAAGTTTTCGTAGTTTTTAAATAAAGAAATCGCACGTTAATAATTTATGAATTAAGAAGTAAGAATTACCAAAAGACCATAAAAATTATAACGACGATCATAATTCAAAATTGTTATATTTCGAGTTCCATCAATGTGACACCAAGAACAGCTGTGTATAATTTCACTGCGTACCGCATAAGCCCTGACTCAGTTCCGGAATCCGTTTCCTTCGTAGCTACCCTTCATGCGTGTGGGGCAGCACTGTTGCGGAGCGATGACGTTTCTGCCCTGCACTGGGGTGGTTTTCAGTGCAACGAATGGAAAACGCTATAAATAAATATCTAAATATCACTCTTTCACGCATTGAGGTACTAGATATCATCAGGAGACCACTCGAAGGCTAGAGAATGTTCTGATCGGGAAAAAATGGGGATGGAGGATTGCCCAAGAAGCCCACATAGTTCGACGCCGCATTTCTCATGCTAGAAACACTGGCTTCACCGGAGTTGATTTATTTATTGGTTTCCGACAGTTTCCACGTCAATCATTGGCGTCATTCCACGTCTGTCAGTAGCCCCGTTTGAGTAGTTGATGTTTTATCCCGAGATGTGGCGGTGCTCCTCCGACGCTGGATCGTGTGATCCGGCGCTGTCCTGCGTGTCGACTTGTGGAGGATTTCTCCCTTCAAGAACCCCTGGCGGAACAAAATTTAAGATCTCGACTGGTTTCCAGACAAATGTGATAGTGTATTGCATGTAAGTGTGTGTGAGTAAGAATAGATATTAGGACAAAGAAGAGGAAGGAAAGATCACCTACTCCGGCTTCCGCCAGCTAGTGATCGGATGACGGAAATCACGGAAAATCACCGATCAGAGCAGCCGGCCACTAACCAGCGCGACCGTTAAGATTCGAACCTCACAACCTCCCGATCAGAGCTGCAGCAGACAGCAAGATTGCTGGTTCTGAGTTCACTCAGCCCACCTCCAGAAATTCAACATGCACTACACTCACGGGACTAATTATCATAGCAGTTGCAGCGCCGGAAATAATAATCAATCCACCAACTATGATTTTCCCAAGTGTTGTACATCTTATGCAATTCCCCCCAATTGCAATGTGTGCCTGCCAGATCAGCCTAATACTAACACACAAAACTCACCGAATTGATACTCTGATTGCCATGAAAATTTACCGGCTTGTTTAGCACCATTAAAAACTAATAAGTAATAAACTAATGAATATAAATATAAATACTCGTATTTAAGTGCTCTAAATATGTTTATATGTCAAGTATCATTCGCCACACGCCGCAGTCTGTGGTCGGCAAGGCGTCCATTGACTCGCAGCACTGCAGGTCAGCGGCGTGAGGCTCCCGAAGCCTCCTATTCCACGGCGTGCGGCGGTGCGAAGGGCCCTGCCGCTTCTCGGATGCGGAGGCGTCGTCAGAAGGGACTCGTGCCCAAGCGCCCCCTTCCTATGTGATTCATTTCCGCTGGAATCCGTACGAAATAATAGGAACATTTCATGTCAAGCCGTGTATCCAGCATGGTGAGAAGTGCCCAAGAAGAATTGACCAAGAGCCAAGAGTCATTTGAAGAGCAATGTGATTATCGATAGAGGAAAAGGTACAGATAATCCCTGGTATTTCGGTACTACTTCCGAAACAAAATGGTACGTTCAGAAAAGTAGTCTGGCGTCCAAATACGCTTCAACAAATATTAATAACAAAAATAAATAAAGAAATAACGTTTCTTACTCAATGCAAGGCAATTCACATTCGTTTCGTTTCAGTAAAGAAACAAAACGAAAGTGTCTTCAACGATGTGTTCATCCTGTAACGAAACTAAATTCGCGCAGACATTTGTTTCGTTACTTGTAACGAATCTGGACTCACGAGAAAGTAATTTCGTTACAGCGGCACAGAAACGAAACGTTTAGTTTCGTTTCTGTTGCCGTCTTTGCTCAAAACTAGAGCTAATTTGTTACGATTGTACCGCGCTTACTGTTTTGTTAAAGGAAATTATTATACAAAAGTTGTAGGATATTTTGTCTTCTCTAAAATTGATCTAAATAATTTTTCTACGGAATCTGTTTAAAGAGTTCTAAAGATGAAACTAAAAATGTCAGAAAAATACCAAATCGGAGTTATAACGCGGTTCTGGGAGGTCCAAAACTTGCTGTTTTAACTAGTGTCTGCGGACATACAATATCAAAAAATTCAAAATATGTTGATAAACTTTCTTCAGGTAACCCCCCTTTTCAGTACTTGTTGACTGAACTACTAATAGATGTTGGGAGGATGTAAGATGTGAAGGGATAGTGAAAAAAAATCCCCAGTGATATGCAATATAGCAACTTCCAAAATAGAAAAATAGTCGCAACAGACTTGTAAACGTACAGGGGGGATAGCCTGAAATTAAGAGGAAATCTGGATTCTACTCTCAAAAGTAGGCCAGACGTTCAATACAATTATAACGGTTGATATTGCAGAGTGTACGCCGAATCGGAATGGATCGTCAGCTTTTCATGCGAATGCACAACGAATAACCCAAATACATAATTCAAAGTTTTCTTATAATCGTCTCCTATATTATTTCAGTAGTATACAATCCTTTTTCGACTCTCACACGCAACCAATTTTTATAAATGAGGTCTTTAACGAAAGAGAATTTCACGGAGACGAGACAAATTGCATTTTGACTTTAAAAACACGAAGGACTTGTTTTAAAAAACGCATCTAAATATTCATGTTAAATGCAACACGCAACACTCGGTCAGATATATTGTTAAATAACTCCTAAGCGAAGCGTTCTAGGGTCTTAAGATTTAAACATTTTGGGGCCAAAGGTCTCAAAGAAACATTTTTCACGCCGTAATCTATAGGGTGAGATATTCTTGGACATTCTATTAAAATATTTGCCGGTTCGGCGCTTATCGATATTATCAATACCACATATACATGAAGGAATGCAGAAGATATTCTTCCATGAGCCCTTGATGCTGATGCCCATTTTTGTGACGTCACGCTTAGAAGACATAGATTCCTCCATCTTATATTTAAGCATTCTGTGAACGTGATTTGCTCAGATTGACGAGGTTTATTTGCATAATTATTAATTCAAGATTCCCTCTCGCAGCAACAACTAGAAGTACTATTAACTATGCTTGATACCGATGAATATTTTTTCTAATTGGTGCATTCATTTAAAGTTCTGCCGTGGTCTACAAGTGCTGTGTACCTAATTGCGGAGGGAATTACGATGGAAACGGAGCACATGTTCATATGTTTCAGTTTCACGATACCCTTAGGAAAACTTAAGGTGTGGTTTAACATGCGAGAGTTCTCGCATGGGTACGCTAGTTACTGCTATTCTTACCTGATGTCTTCTAAAAGGTCACATTCATGCTGGTTCTTTGCTTGTAATTTTGCAACTTGCTCGGAATGAAGTGTCTTCAAGAACTTGGCGTAGTTTCCCTGCAGTGAATTAAATATAAATTAATAATTAAAAAGACCAAACATATTTTATTTTAAAATAACATTAGCCTAATAAAAGAATTAGATCAAGAAAAATAATATCCAAATGTAAGAATAAAAGTGATATTCATTAAAATAGATTCATAAAATATCATGGCTGTATAATAGAACAAAGTAAGCATTTTTCGTAAATAACGTGATATATGTATGTATTTGGCGTTATTGGGTCGGTAGTCCGACTTCGCCGGCCAGCTACCGGTGTTCCCCCATGTCTGGGCCTAGTTCAATTCCCATGCTTGGGGTAAGAGCGACATGAGGTGAACATGACGTATTCTCTTCACCGTAACTAGCAAGAACCCCCTGGTTGAGCTTTTCTTCGTCACAAAGCTACAGAAACTGGGACGATTTTAACGGAAAGTTACAACTCCATTTTTGCCTCGACCCGGGAATCGAACCCGAGACCACAGTACGGGAAGCTAGTACGCTGCCCATGAGCCATCATTTGAGCTACATTTGTGTTATAAATTTATTAATTGACTCAGGCACACAAAAAAATTGTCAAACCTAAAGACTTGACACATGTTTCTCTTCGTATTTCGACTTGCTGAATCCGAATCTGAAGCCAGAATTGTGCCCAACCTCCAGTTTTTTTAAATCGCGAAAACCCACAATGAAATTGTATTTTTTGTTTTCGGGGATTGTTGTCAGAACCAATGACGTGATACATGTTTCTCTATGTATGTCGCCGCGCTAAATTTGAATTTGAAGTTAGAATGGCGCCATCAATTTCTAATTGTTTATAAATCACGAAAAATACCGCGAAATTGTTCATTGTAAATTTGAGGGGAGGTTGAGATTAAAAAAAATGGAGGGTGGCGGCGCAATTCTTGCTTCAGTTTCAGATTCAGCGCATCGACATACATAGAGGAACATGTGTCAAGTCTTTGGAGCTGACATTTTTTTGCCGTGTTATTTGTAATATATCGAATATTTGCTGTCGCAAATAAACCGCCGAGAGGGAAAACTAGTTTTGCGGTTCAACTGAAAGTCAGCAGAAGCAAGGAGAAATATTGGATAGTCCGTGCATGGTTTCACTGTCGAAACAAAACAATGCAACATTGCCTGCAAAGCCACAAAAAGTGTTTCCTTTTCGTGTTTTGCCTCAGTACATGTGTGAAACTGTGTAGGAAAGAGGGCTAGATTTAGATACTGCAGGGCCCCTAAGCACATAATTTATCGAGGCCTAGTTTTTTATTAAACTTTATCATCGTACAGAGTAAAGAATGAAAAAAAATGGCGAAGTTCTAATTTTCGTTGATATATTTACATTTTCGAAGATCGCAAAACTTCCATATTTCTTCAGCACCTTCCTTCACCTACAATATTGAAGATATAAATTTATTTTAATACATTTTTCGTAATGGAATCTTTTGTTTAAAGATATCTCGAAATATTATCATGTGAAATTATTGGAAACGAGTACTTTTTCCGTAATTTTCCTGAAATACGGCATTTTTTGAACAATTTTGTCAAAAAGACTACTTTTTCCTTTAAAAGAACATTCGATCTTTAAAAAAATGATGTCGTTAGCGTTTTGGCGAACTTTATTTTCGAAAATTGCAAAAATAACATTTCAAAAATACGATAGTGATGAAAGATGGTTTTATTTAACTTAAATATATCCTAAAATAATAGGTCATATTATTAAAGTGATTAAAGTCATGTACTCTTTTTTGAAACTGGTGATGCTGCCAAAACACATACTTTCTCGCAAGGGTTGTAAATGCTCCGCAATATTACACTACTATATAAACCAGCAAAAGTGATTTCAATCAGCAGAATTTGTTTCCACTCCAAGACCCGATCTCAGAGTCTCACAGTTAACTTGTCGGCACTCATACTATTTCTCCACTCAAGAGCCCTATGGATCGATCTCGGGCAGAGGCATAAACCAAAGGTGCTATAGAATGGCACAGACTTTCTCGTAGCAATTTTTCTAGTTCCCTTGGCGTGGACTGGCTTTATGGTCTTCCTCCATTCTCTGGTCAGTTGCCATCTATCGTCACCGAAAGTACATTTTCTTGACGTTTTCTTAACTTTTCAGTAACTTAATAGTAGAACCGAAATATTACTTCAAGAATATTAAAGAAGAGTAAATTTTCGTCGAAAATATAAATTTTCATTGAAAATTTTAAAGTAATGTATTGTAATTCATTCCACATGATAAAATGTTGTATCACTGGTGGCCTACAAATCCAATTAAATGCATGTTACAATGATTTCATTTCCATTCGGATAATAAATGCATAGTAATTTCCATTGCAATGATTTTTGTTATATATTAGATATAATGTTCAAGCATCGAGGAAACATGAAACTAGCTAAGAACATACAAATTACAGGTGTGAAGTCATTGAATATAAAGAACTTAACTAATTGGGTAAATTTTTCTCGTCAAAACTGCACCCGAAAAGTCACTCCAGAAGAGCACCAAAGCTTATTTATTTCATTTTATAAATTGAAAGGTCATTTTAAAGCGGCCAACTCCGCACCGAGGACATCAAAACAGTGGGAAAAAAATGACAGACTCTAAACTCTCGAAAAAAATAAAAGACTCGTCTGCAAGTTCAATGTTGCAAATATATAAATTATTGTATGTATGAAGTTCAACCTCAACACATGTGCTACGATCCAGAAGATGATACATAATTTCGATTCAAAGTTAAAGTAACAGGAATACCAAAATTGGGCGGTCGAAGTAACAACACAAGGACAAAATACCTGAAGACTAAAAGCCAGAGTGAGGGCAAACATTAAATTTTCCCTAAAACAGGCTCATAATGTAGGCAAGGTACCTCACTCTAACTTAAATATCAGAAGATGTACACTCTATAAGGAAAGTTGTGTAAAAGAAAGATGCCAATATGTAAACTTATCTGTGTATCGGAAGTTATTTACAGAATGATTGCGTTGGAATATAATATTTATAATTTTCTGAAATTAAATAAAGTGAACACGTCAAGGACAAGGAAAACACCAGAAAAGAAAGAGCGGAAGATCGTAAAAAGAAAGATGGACATACAATTTAGTGAGCTACAGTAATTTCTTCTACAGAAAATTATGAAATACTCTCCTGGTCACTAGTGTATTCAGGAAAGTGACTTCATTCCCTGATAGGGAAAGTTATGAAAGATAGTGAATAGAGGTCATCTCTTTCTTTCTTAGCTACTTTTGGAAGTAAATAGAAAAATCATAACATGTTTTTTAGTTGTATACTATGTATTACAAGGACTTCCTTAAAAGAAAAAAACGTCTGCATTTTTATAAATCACCATTCTCTCAAGTTTCGCAACTAAAATTCACTCAGACAGGCTGAAGTAGATTATAAAATGAATCATGCAGTTATTTTCTCATCTATCCGCTTGCAGACGAGCGTGGCCAAAGATAAGATTTGAGGTAACGAAAGGGTAGCCGATTAAGCCTGCATTTTGAAATGGACGGCTGCACGGGATCGAAACTATTCCAAAGAATTGCTAAAAAACGAAAATAATAACTTTACAGCTATTTGGCTGTAAGATATATGTAAAATATCGTTTCAAATTTAAGTGTCATTCAATAACTTGTCATAATAATCTTCTCCCTTTACCTCCCTGGTTATTACCAAGTAATAACATGAAATTAAAATTTCAATATTGTTAATTACTAGAATACAATTTGTACTAAAATTTAAACTTGTATCCAAATTTTTAATAAAAATCGATCAATGATACAGTTTCGTGGATAATTGCAATTATTTAAGTATTATACTAATCAAATATTCATATTATAAAAGATGGAACCTTTTTACTCGAACTTGAAAATAAGTATTGAGTGTAAAAAGGTTCTATCTGTAAAAGTAGGGTCTTTGTTTCTACCAAAGTTACAGTGTTTTATAATTAATTATCAGGCTACATTTTCATACTTTCATGTTAAATACACTGACAAAGTTTGAATAGAATTAATTAAATAAATGTTGTTGAAGAGAGGGCCAAATCTTTGAAATGCTCTCCTGTAAAATTTACTGCGGTGCATATAGAACCTTTTTACTTTAAGTTCGCGAAATATCAATTTTGGAAAAAATCGGCTGAACGGTTTAAAAACTTAAGTTGTCCACAGACGGACTGACAGCTGTTAGGTCGATAGATTGATTGGTAGTGATTCCTGGCGCGCCAATTCCTAAGGTTATTAGTCCCGAACGTGTAGTACATATTTTTGCTCGGGAGGTAGCTGTGATCTTCCCGCCCTGGATGGCTAAATCAAGCGCCGATCTACAGTCGGCTAGCGGGATTTTCCCCAACCAGGTGCCTCCCACCACAGGGGTATCCTTCCAGCCGGGACAAGCTGTAAGCTCCCGATCAGTCTCCCGGCATGTGTAGTAATGAGGTGCATATAAGTATGTGTAAGAAAAGGGTAGATAGGACAAGGAATTGTAAGAAAAGATAGCACGCAGTCCGTTTGGTAGCGTACTGCCCCAGCATTCGCGTGGTGTTGATCAGAGAAACCACGGAAAGCTGCCGATCAAAGCAGCCAGCCGGTAGCATTCTTTTCCACATAGCAATACGACTCGACCTATGTATCCGGCTAGTGTTGAAGATACTGCTATCGTCATGACTCGAACCTCCCGGTTAGTGGCACTACGATGAGATTAGTTGATGCCTAGACCAACCTCTCCCGGTCACCCGCTAAGGAAGACTTCAGTTCTAGCATTAGGCAGTCGAAAAATTGACGAAATGTGTAAAATGTCCTTGGGACTAAGAGAATATGCCAATTGAGAAGGCATAACTGGGCGCGGAAAATATTTTTGATGATTGAAAACACTTTTGCCGGTTTGTGTAGCAATATAATATATCAGAAAAATTGAAATGAAAATAATCGTTTGAAAATCCTAAATCCTCGAGTTCATTCAATTCGATTGGGGAATATCAATTTTGAAGAAAATTGCCTGAACGATTTAGGCTCTAGCGTTGACCACACAGGGACGGACAGACAGACGTTTTGCCGTCAATCGATTTTTCGGTATCAAGAACCAACAACACATGGATTCTGGCTACACCACGTGTTAAGAGGATATTTTTCTAAATGTAGCAACAGGATTTATCCACTTTTTCTTTATCAGAACCCGGAAATAAGTTTTTCTGGCGAAAATACCCCGTTTTCTGGCGCACGATTACCTTTCTCTTCTTACGAAGAATTCGTAAGGCGACAAAGTAAAAAATAATAGGAGTTTTCGCGTAGAGGAAAGCTGGTATTAAAGTGAAATGAAAGCGTGGGAAAAATCAATAATATTTGTAGTTTTTCATTAAAAGTACTGTAAACAGACTTCCTGATTACTTCAGGAAGTTGTCTATGATTAATTTTATTTTATTTTTGGTAAACTGTTTAAACCTTTGATTTATGTAATATGCCAGCGTCGGCTTTTCGTGTAATTGTAAGAACTTTTGCAAGATGGTTGTTGTTTTCGAATTCTTTTATTGAAATTTCATATGGTGATTTTGTTAATTCTCATTTCATTGATTGCCTTTATTGTATTAAGCGTGATCCCTGTAGCTAATACATTTGTTGTAATATCTTAACTTTCAGGAATTAAATTGAGAAACTGCTCTTCTTCGCAAGATTCGATGAGAAAAATCAATGTTAAAATATCAGCATACAAAAATAGATACAAAAGAGCAATTGCTGGCTTTATTTAATTATCTCCATATTTTCGATAACGTGCTATAGCGCTCTGTGTTGGAAGCCTGAAGATGCAATGTAAGATAATTTTGAACGGACGAGGATGTATGGTAGATATTTAAAAACGTGTTCAACTGAATTTACATTTAACTTTTCAACGAGGTAAAATCGATATCATTTTTAAAGTTAATACAAGAACCTCCATATGCAGGGCCCTGATCTGAATCCCTTGCTCTACAATAATAGCCTGCAAGTTAAAAGTGGGAATTTTGAAATACTAAGTTCATTACGATATAATCTCTGTTCTGTGAAACAAAGAACAAGAAACGGCGAAAGACCGAAAAATTGAGAAAATGTGAAAAATTGTAGTTGGGCAGCGATAGGTAGGAGCTGGGAAGGGGTGGGGCAAACACGAAAAATCAGTGGTAATTGGATTGAATATTCACTTTCCAATATATTGAAATATTGATATAAATTCCACTTTCAAGTATTCTTTTGTTGTTGTTTTTTGTAATATCTTTCATGCCGTTATTATTTGTAATACCGACGATTTCTATACATTATTGAATTTTTGTGTACAATTATTCAAGTATTTTTTTTATGATTTTTCACAAAAACGGAAAATTTGTTGGTGAAAATGAGCTTCGAAGTATTTTCAGAAACGCTCAAACAGTTATTCTTCAAAAAAGGCTCCAAATTGTTCATTGAAAACTTCAATATTCGATGAGACTTCAATATTCGATGGTTCTACCACTAGGAGACCGAAAAATTGAGAAAATGTGAAAAAATGTTGGTGAGCGGCGACAGGGGCAGCTGGGAAGAGGATGTAGTAAACCTATAAGCTAGCCCAGACCAAAGAAATTAGGGATCGATGTATTACGAGAAAGTCTGTGACATTCAGCAGCACCATTAGTTTGTGGTTGTGATCCTTTTTGATTACATTTTTTATGAAGTTCTATAACTATTTATGAAAAATATGTGCTAAATTTAACCTGTGTTGACGTAATCTTGTCAATGACTTATTTTTGTATACACCTGAAGATGCATGTAACACGCTAAACGTTGTGTTGGACATTATAGACTTTAAATAATCGTGTGCTTGGCAAATAATATTCCCATCTCACTTTTATTGTTACTTTATTATTACGATTTTTTTCAATGTGGCAGCCCTAGGAGCGAATTAGCCCATAGAACAAGATTCTTCTGTTGAATAAACTGTGGAGTGTGGTCCGTACATCCAAGACTTCCTCTTGCAAACAATTACGAGAGACCAAGCCTACTGACAAGGCTCAAAATGCAGAAGTCAACAAATACTTCCATATCCTCCTGAAACTTCTGAGAATGATTGTATAACATTACCTCTTCACTCTAAATCTCTGTTGTCAGTAATTTTTTTATTAGGCCAGCTTGTTGTTCATTCATATTATCATGGTTTCGCGATGCAGCGACTCATCCAATGTAGGAACGGAATGTCATGTGTGTGATATATATATATATATATATATATATATATATATATATATATATATAATTCCCAGAATATCGTCTCGAGCGGTCCGCCAGTTCAAACGTGGCGCGCTGGCAACGTCATAGCCTGAGCTTTGCAGCGACCAGGTCGAGCGAAACGCGCTCCGACCAACGAGAAAATCCGAAGATAAAAGTAGGAACCAAAACTTTCCATTGACTCCTGTAGAAAAATCGAGGGAAACGTCAACAAGAATTTTTTCCGTTAGAAGAACGGGAGTCTAGTTGAAATCCTCGAGAGAGACGGTTCGTCGAAAGTCGTGAAGCAGAAGTCTAGTTGAAATCTTCGAGAGAGACGGTTCGATGAAAGTTGCGTAAGAAAAGTACAGTGGAGATTTTCGTACGTAACGGATCGTCGAAATTCTCGTGGGAGGACGCACTATGATTATGCTTTTAATACTGTACGATGGTTGAAAAACGTGCTGCGGTGAGAGTAATTTCCGATGAGTGATTAAGGGCTCATTTCGGCAAAACACGGACAAATTCTATGCGACCACTGCGCCGTATCGCACAGGCGAGAACCCCGGGCAACTTCCAATCTTCAACGTGGTCAGAGAAGTCTTAGTGTTGAAACTGGAAACGTGCGTATGGGAGAGGCGGTTTTGCTTTATCGGCCGAGAAGATTTGGACTTGGACGTGGGGGAACGGAAGCAACGGAAAGTGACGGGCTAGGCCGCGACTGAGAAGTGGCGAGCACTCCGCTGGATTTGTCCGAGGCCGCGCAGAGCTCCTCGCTGGCCCGGAGTCACAGTGCTGCCACGAAGCGAGGTCGCTGCCCGCCGATACCGCGGCGTTCATGCTCCGCTCGTAGTAGCCGCCGAGGTTATTCAACACGTCTCCCATTGCAGAAGCGTGAGTACCCGTGCGTGGAAAAGGCCTCAAAGACAAAACAGAGAAATTGAACTAATTAATTTGAATTCGCTTCGCTCGTGGCACATAGCGAAGTCGCTAGCCTCTCACCACAGAGATCCGGGTTCGATTCCCGTCGAATCTCATGTGAAATTTGTTCCTACCAAACGAGTTTGGCTGCTTCACAAGGGCTAGTCCAACCCCTGTGAAGTGTCCTAAGCCCTACCCCTATCCTTATTCCTTCCCAATTCTGGCCGCTGTGTAGTGACGCAGGAGCGCGTAGCAGAAGGCGCGTACGCGGAGATGCTACCTGGCTGTCCTCTTGACTACGACCTTGACATGTGACATGACCTACGACCGTATTGACGCGTTGCGTCAATATGTAAACGCAACAAATTTTAAAAAATCATAATTGTAATTTAAAAATCAATGAATAATTGGAGTTCTTCAAGCAATGGTTTTTTTTGTCGTGAATGAATGCAAGTAAAATTATTTCTTGAACAAGGATTCGTATGGCTGATTTGAATTGTAAATTATTTAAACGGCTAATTTAATTAACCAGTGTGTAAGAAATGTAAATAGTTTATTGTAGAATAATTACAGCTTTGTGATTATTTCGTAATCAGGAGAGGGTATTCTCACACCAGCTCAATAGGGCAAATATATAGGGCTCAATAGGGCACACATAGTTCAATAGGGCAAAGTTATGAACTCAATCTTAAAGAATAATTAAGCTTGTACAAATCAAAGAAAGGGCAGTTGCAGTTGCATTTAATGTCCCATTGAGAACGCGAAGCTCGTGTTCAAGACTAGGTCTTGGAAAAGAGTAATAATTTTATTGTATTTGTGTGTTAACTTGAGTTAAAAATATTTTATTATGTGTACCAGAGCCACAATCGTTTTCTTTAGTATTCTTCTTAAAATGCGATCCCAACATAAGTCACCTACAGACAAGTAGATTAGAACTCGACAGGTCTCTGTCGGGATAGCAGAAACGCCCACACGGAGCAGGATTCCCTTAGGGCTAACGACACCTGATCAAAACAGAGCTGCAATATGCACGGCGCGTTGTAAAGTTATAGATAGATAGATAGATAGATAGATAGATAGATAGATAGATAGATAGATAGATAATGTATATATACACACACACATATGTATACTCACACACACCTATGTCAGGGACGCAAATTTCAAAACCTATTCATGAAACCACGCCCTGTCGGGTTAAATGAAGATATTCCTTTAGAATGTGATGCAATCGATAAGTGGAACTTGTTTTCAATACGCTTAGTTCAATTACATACTTGCTGTGAGTGGGTATTTACTGTTTCCGGGCGCGTCAACTACTATTATTTAGATCATTATTCCCGTAAGTGTAGTGCAAGTTATGTCGCGGGGGCTGTCGCGGTGTTCTTCCCCTGCTACAATGTGATATCGGACATCTACCTACGTCTCGGATTGCGGGTTCATCCCTCCTCCAAGTTTCTCCCCCTGGGGGAACCACCCAACCAGAACAAGATTCAAGTGCGCGACTGGTTTTTCAACACACATGGTGAGGTAGTGAATTTAAGTGCGTGCATGTGTAAAGGGAAATGAGGGGCAAGGATGAGGAAGGAACGATCGCAGGCCGTTCGTAGCCCATTGTTTATGGTACTGTTCCGACATTTGCCTGATATTTTAAGGAGAAACAGAGAAAAACTGCCTATCAGAACAGTCGGCCGCTAGAATACCTTCCAAACTACTTGAATTCGATCAGTTACTGTCGAAATCTCCACCGATACGAAGTTGAATATGAACAATGATTAAGAACAAGCGTGATGTGAACAAGGATCTTCCCTGTCAATGATGCTACATGGGCAACGTCAACAATATTGGATTGAGGAGGGAGCCTGAACTCACCCTCCGGTCGTTAGTGACTAAGCACTAGGACTTTTCACGTGTTCCTCGTAAACATTGTTCCTCATATTCTACGTACTTATTATATACTATTAAACTCATATTCTTTGGCGACGACTAGTGTCCAATTACTTCAGCAGAAGTAGAATGTTTTGCAGCCGCCCCGAATCCATTTAAAGCGGTGACATTTTGGTTGGAAAATTTGAAAATGCTCGTATGGGGACATTTTTAACGGTTTCATTAACTTTTATTTCACATATTTTCTCATCTTTCTTATTATATATTATAAAATATTACAATAAATTCCGTTCCCTAGTCATACGACATGAGCTGCGACATTAGCTGTGGCAATGATGAGAAGAGGAAGAAGAAAAAGAAAAGGAGGAGAAGAAGAAGAAAAAGAAAAAGAAGAAGAAGAAGAAAACTGTCACTCAAACACACTGTACTGTACCTTAAGATCACAATTTTGCATTGAGGTGAAATTCAAATAAAAAATATGTTACTTGATATTTAAATTTCTTCTTCTTCTTCTTCTTTTTTTTTTTTTTTGCACTTCATGGGTTTAGGAAAGGCCAGGGGCGTGCGGTAACTACTTTGAATTCCCCACCTGCTAGCAGCCAACCAGATCCCCCCGCACCCCGCCCCATACAAAGTAGTCGTGCAACAAGAGATTTTAACACAGCCGTGAATAATTCTAAACAATATTTAGAAAATAAATACAAATCCTATATGCAATACATCACTCTTTCATGAGATATATTTCCATGAAAGAAAAATTAAATTGAGTAACTTACAGAACAGGAAAATGAAGTCTGTTTCCTACAAATGTTGCTCTAATTAACGGAATGTAAAATCCATTCTTCTTTCATGACTAGCAAAATGTTGCAGTTGTTTTCGTGAATGTGTGTCATGTCCTCCTGCAGTATTGATTCAATGGAGAGCTAAACTGGATAATATATTTTCACTTGTTCTGTTTCGAGCATAGGTTTTTATTCTTTTCAGAGCTGAAAACGATTTTTTACCTACGCTGTTGACACAGTAATAGTACATATCAATGATACAAGACGCGTAAGTCGTGGAAAACATGTGGATAGCGACATGGAGTTCAAAGATTTCAGCAGTTCATATGGGCTTTTTTCATGAAACTCTTCGGTGCTACAGTACACGTTGATACGGTGATAAAGTAAGTTCATTGCGTGATCTTACTTCATCAAAACTACTCCCATAAGCCAGCTATAAAGTTCCTTCTGGGGAAACTGTTTCTTGTATGAATTATACTTGCCTATATCATTTGATATCAATTCCATAAACTGCAAATTTCCACAGTCTTGCAATGGAATCTCTGATTGTCCACATTATCAAAACTTTTGTAAGATCAAAATATTATCAATTATACCCTCACTGGAATACATATCACAGTAGATATTAAATCCTCACGAAATTACGAGAAAACATGACAATACATCAAAAACTGTGCCATGAATCACCACTACATTACGCCCTGCCCTGCCACCGTACACTGACTCGCTAAGAAGAATAAAGCTGTGCTACTCAAAAATTCGGGGATTTAAGGGTTTTGATCACGTGTATCAAAACTACCTTCCTCAGAACAATAATATCTGAACTGAACATTTTTGTTCACTCTCATTACAACGAGAGAGAAATATGTGCCCTATAATAATTTTATATGTTATAAACTTTTCGACAAACGATACGGTAAATTATACTATCAAAACATGCCATGTAAAATAATTTTGCTTTGCGGTAGCACTGGCTGTAATGCGAGATGTATGATTTGCTCTCGTCTACTCTCTAGCGGGGAATATTGCACTCACGTTCGCAGGGCAGAGAGAGCCAAGCGACGCCTGGCCATGAGGGAGAGGGAGGGGGAGAAACGTCATCCGTCCCCAGCTAGCTGACTTCAGTACAGAATCTGCGACGCCCCCCCCCTGCTTTTGAAAAACATATTGAAAAATGAGTTTTGGAATTTTGTTTGGAATAGTTCCGGGAAGAAATTCAAAAATGTGGGGTTATAGCGTGATGACGAAGCGCTTCCTGAATTGTACACCGTATCAGTCGCCAAATAAGATGAATAGGCGCGTCGTAGAGTGAAATTTGACCAAATATAATGTCCCCCCTCCCCCATGCCGCTCCGTCCCCACCGCCGCCGCCGCATGCGCCCCCGCTGCCCATGGTCTGCACGACTGCAGAGGAGCTCGGAGCTCCTCTGCAGGAGCACCTCGCTGGGGGCGAGGCAGGCAAGCGGGCGGTTCTCTTGTGGGGGGACTGGGATCAGAAAGATAATGCTTGCGCTATTTTGCGCGTCACAATAATAGTTTTACTTTCTCGTATACGTATTTATACGGCGATTTTTACAGAGCTGTGTTTGAAGTGAATCCCCCAAAATTTTAGGCACAATGTTCGTTTCCAAAACTTGTTCCTATGAAATTCTCAAAATAATCGGTAAACTAAAAAATAAATATTCGTCCGGTTTAGATGAATTCTCGGATTCTTTGTTAAAGACCTGTGCGTTTGCCATTGTACACCCGTTAACTCACATATTTAATGCATCCTTATGCACCGGAACGCTTCCAGATATTTTCAAAACAGCTAAGATTAAGCCGCTCTTCAAAAAGGCAACAAAAATGATATTCGATATTCAAAATGTTCGGCCCATTTCTCTTGTCAGTTTTTTCAAATATATGAGAGAGACTTTTTACGTGCGAATGGAAAGCTTTCTCAGTAAACACGACGCGATTTCAGATTGCCAACATGGATTTAGAAAATAAAAATCTACAGAAACAGCCATATTTTCGTTTTCTAAAGACGTCACCTCATCATTGTGTCACAACGAAGGACCTATTGCGTTATTTTTCGATCTTCCTAAAGCTTTTGTAAACTTTCAAAATTACATTCATATGGAATCCGTGGTATTGCTCTAGATTGGTTATGTTCGTACCTTAAAAGACGATCTCAGAGAGTGCAAATACCTTACTGGAATGATCGAACATTATGTACACACTTCAAGATTCTTTGCCAATTGAACGTGGAGTTCCACAAGGATCGATTTTTGGCCCTATTCTCTTCTTACTATACGCAAACGATATGCCCTCGACGATTCGAAACGGAAGAACAGTTCTCTTTGCGGATGATACGAACATTCTTTGCAATAAAGAAACCGTAAATAGTACAATATCAGATTTTCAAATTGGTTCCGAAACAAAAAATTAAAAGTAAACTAAAAGAAAACGGTTTTAATGCAGTTCTCCATTTCAAATAAACAATTCTGTGCTCCACTGGAAATGAACGGTGTACCGTTGACTGATGTTTAGGCAACAAAATATTTAGGTCTCTCAATTCAGTCAAATATTCAGTTAAATGGAACGTCCATTTAAATGAACACAAAATTAAGTACATTATGCTACGCGTTCAGAATTCTTTCAAATTCAGTCAGTCTTCATACTGCTTGTTGTGTATTTATTGCGAATGTTCATTCCCGCTTGAGATATGGCATAATATTCTGAAGAAACACAACACTTCGCCAGATGACATTAAACGATTAAATTCGTTAGAAAAGTTTAAATCCCAAGTGAAATCGTTTGTGCTGCATAGCTGTTTCTATACTGTGACATACCGATATGTCACGTTAAAATAAACTAACATTTATTTGTAGACAATATGGTGGAACATGCATTACGAAATATCACGAGAGCTAGAGCTTAGCAACGACCGTGAATAAACAATGTAGTTTTTGTTTTTCTAAATGCATTAAGAGTTTTCTGGATGCCGAAAGTAGAAAATTTGGGATTGGGCGAAGAAGTTCAAAAGACGATTAAAAGGTCAGCTACACCAAAATATAACGAACGTATGGATTGGCTGGGTGAGAGAAGGACGGTCAAATGTTATGAAAAAAATGAAGGTAGTTTTAATACGTAGTCTTCGAGGGATGAATCATGCAGGAAGATTTGATTCTGCTCGGAAACGCGCTTCTGAACTGATCGTAGATATTTTCATGTGGAAGCAATATTGAAGTATAAATTGGAACTTTGTCGGGAGTGGTAATCGAGTTCGGGACTATGTCATAGGACGTAATCGGGACTGATAATTTTGATAGTTTGAGACCAGCTTGGATAGGGCAGAAGAGGATTTCGTGGAACTTTGGACTACGGCAAGCTCGCAAGATATTTCGACTGAGAAGTCTACGAGGGACATCAACGAAGAATAGATAAGTTAACCGCGGTGTAAAATTGTAAATTGAAAGAGATCTTGATCAAAGGCCTAACTTAAATTCACTCAATTGTTTGATAAAAAGCGTAGAAATAAACTTTGTTGAATTTTGTTCTTTAGAAAAGAAAGTGATTTTTCATTTAGTCAATCCAAACAGAAATGAACTAGGAATAGAATCATTCTATTTCAGATTCCCAGCTGCGCTGTATAGTCGGCGGATCCTATAATCCATTATAGAGGTAATAAGGATTATAATATATCGTGACCCATTGACCCAGCAAGCCGGACGCTAAGATCTTTAGCAGATATAAATGTAGAGAGAGAGGAAAATTTTGGTATATCTCAATACAGAGACTATACTGAACATCACAAGGAAAGTAACATTTATCTTAACAGTGGTATTTAATGCATTATTTACCATTGGACTGTATAAATGTAAACAACCTGCAACAAGTATGGTACCGCAGCCTCCGGGTCAGTGACCCCCATCTCGATCAGGTTTTTCGTCATTTACCTGATTCATTGAGCAAATGCTGAGATGGCCCCTTGTTTTGCTTCTGGACATAAATGTAACTTCATTATCTGTGAACTTCTTCTAGAATTCAGTTAGAAATATTGTTATTCAAAATATAGTTTCCGTGTTATCGCGGCAGGAAGTATTATTCCTTGACGAAGGACATGATGGATAAGAGCCCAAAATTTATTGCTGATTTGTCCTTGAAAATATATTTTATTACATCGGAGCGTTTTTCCCTTTTTTCTGCATTCAAAATTCAAGTAGTATATGGCTTAGAGTAGGGATCACAGAATTTTGAAAACGTGCGCAGAATTGACTTCTCCCCATAGCACGTTATACACAGTTTTTAACTGTTTTTTACGTTAAATAAATAAATATATGAATAAAATAAACTGTTACGGTGTCATCCAATCGGAAGGCTGAATGTCACCATTATGACGTCACTGTAGTCACGTGTAAGTTCTCGATTGGACGGCACAGTAACAGCTGATCAAATGTCAAACGCAAACGTTTTTATAAACCGCAGCATATGTGGAGAAATATACGTAGTTTAGAGAAAGTTATGTTATGCTGCAGAAAATCGATTTCCGGATTTCAGCGGAAATGCATGTTTTGGGGCCCCTAATACCGAAAAAGTGATCCCCCTCTAAATAGAAAGAAGTCCGTCGGTCTGTCTAACCATCTTTGAACACTAGCCCCTAAACTATTCGGGTTTTCTCCACCCTCTTCCCAGCTGCTATCCTTTGCCATTTAAAGATAATTTTTTCACATTTTTTCAATTTTTGGTCCCACAATGATAGAACTGAAACATGACTTTAGAAATACTACACAAAAGTAAAACCTAGTCATATATGAACATTTCCGTTGAAAACTTTTAATTAATTGGCGTTTGCGTGTTTCTGAAAATGCAGAACTGCGAGCTCAATTTCTCAGAATGCTTCTGAGTTTTCGAGGAACTTTACGAGACATTATTTAAAGCACGAGTACTCACAAATGCAATTGTGTATTCAAGTCCGCGGTAATGTAGATATTAAGGACATGAGAAAATGCCACAAAAATTACAATTATGCAAGTTTTGAAAAAACAATAGAATACAGCAGTACGTGGTTTATGTCATTTTATACAGGACAATTAGCAGTACCCTTACCAAAAATTTAAAGAAAAAATTGGAGCCAGTTTTGAGAAATTTTTGTTTTTTTTATATTTGTTTGTAATACACATATTTCTTGCAATATGGCACGAAAACTACTAAAAGTTTCAAAGACGAGTGCATGACGTCAATGAAAAAAATAATTTGGGAGAACAAATTTCATTTGAAGAAAAAATCTCTATTTTCAATATTGTTGTTGTGAGGAGACACCGAAGAAAATTTAACTTTTCTAACTTTCAAAAATTGAAAGTCAACAGTAAACATCGAACCTATGGCATCTTCAGAAGCGTATTTCAATTTATTCTTTTAACAAATTTGAAGAAAAAAAATTGAGCCATTTTGGAGAAAATTTAAAATATGTCCCAGGGGCTTCTTTTAAGTATCCCGAAATTTTAAAGAATCTTTTTCAAACTCGCTAAGCTTTGAGACAGGCCAGATCGGCCGGGGAACATTCATTTTCGAAAAAATTCTAGGATTAGTTTAGGCGCTGGTGTTGTTCATTAGATTTCATTAGATAGGATGATTAGACAGACCGACGGACTTCCTTTTTCAGGGGGGCACTTTTTCGGCATTAGGGGGCCCCAAAACATGCATTTCCGTTGAAATCCGGAAATCAATTTCCTGCAGCATTACATAACTTTCTCTATACTACGTTTATTTCTCCGTACGTATACGAGAAAGTAAAACTATTGTTGTGACGTACAAAATAGCGAAAGCATTATCTTTCTGATCCCAGTCGGGCTATATTTCTCTTCAATAAAATCTCTTAAATTCGAATCAAATACCGTTTACTGGGCGAAAATCGGACCATTTGTTCAGACATTATAAGTGAAATAAATTCCCCTATGACAGTGCTATGATCTATTGAATTTTCCTACAAGTATTTTTCGGTACTTTTAGCCTTAATATGGGGAGATTGTACTATGCGAGTAAATACAGCCTATTAGTCCAGTCGGTAGGTACTGAAAAAGGGGGGTTGCCTGGAAAAAAGTCATACAAACTATTTCTTTAGGTATGCTGTATATACCCATGCACTGGATAAAACCCCAAGTTTTCGACCTCCCAGACCCTGCGCTAACTCTGGAGACATGAAAAACTGGTATTTTTCTGACTTTTTCCCCTATTTTCCTTTTTTTTTTTTTTTCCCTAAACTCTTCAACCTGAAGCCCTAAAGAGAAATGATTCCATTCAATTTTAAAGAGGATAAAATTTCCTACAACTTTTGTATGAAACACGTTTTTTCGAAATCAATTACCAAGCAAACAACACCTTTTCAAAAAAATGCTATATTTTCATTTCTCTAAAATGTGTGCAAAATACACATATTTATGATATAAGCAACCTATTAATACATATTATTCTTACTACATGCAGTCCTATTATTTATCTCACCATCATTGTAAACCTCACCCAAAAAACTGTACCCATTGTCGAAAATATTAATATACAAAAAAATTATGCATATGTATATATGTGTGTATTGGTGTTCCAGCTTAACTCTTCAATGCGGGAACAATGCCGTTTCAACAAAACTTGGTATACATTATTACTGGAGAATTGCAATGGGGAAAATAATACTGAAAAGGTAAGACACTCATAGAAGACTGAATGGGGAGTCTTATTTTAAAAACATCATTATGCCACACGCAATGCAATTACTCAGTATAATGTGAACTGAACTGACACAGCGGCTTTAATGGGCAAGACTGTTTAATACATGATTGTGATAAGTAAATACACCCAACTTTAAAGGGAATAAAATGTCCTATTTCTGTATATGTATTTTTTTCTAAACCTACCACTAACCGAGTTACAGACCCAAAACAGAACTGCACAAAAAAGCTGTAGATTGTTAAGCAGTAATGGGAGTCACTCACCACCTAACTACTGGGGCCAGCTCCTTACAATGTATTTCACCTTTTCATTTGTAGCATTTTTGTACACATAGTGAATGTCTGTTTATACCAATTTTATAGACGTATTTTTTAGGTTGTCTATGTGTAATAACTATGGAACAGATTTCTATGTAATTACATACTTTTACAGGAACTAGATAGCTGCATTCAATAATATTTTTTAGAGTTTCCAAGACATTCTGAATGAATTGGAACTTTTTTTATTTTACATATTTTCGTATATATTATAAATTTTTATATTTACTACATATTTTGTTATATTTTAATATAATTATACATCCAAATGAAACTTTTCAGATGCGCATGATATGTTAAGGAATCATCTTTCTTAAAAATCAAATGTAATGCTGCTGGGGTTCTAAGACCACCATATCTTTGCCATAATTGTCAAACCTACTCCTCCTCCCTTGCTTACTATATACTCAGAGTCAAGAATGAGTAGATTTCTGTGAACAAAAGTAATTTCAACTACATGTTTGCTCATGTTTCAAACGGCTCATTCATTACTTGATCGAAAACTAACAAATATTTTTACAGAACATTATCTTACTGCATCCTTCAATTGGGGGGGGGAGGTATTTCCTTTAACCCCCTAGATCTATCACTGGCTACACGATACTACTATTTACTGGAACACTGACTCCTTGTAAACATTGTAATATACAGTATGAATGTATTTAATATTTTGAATAAAATTGTTATGCATGGTGAAATCTAGTGTAGAATTACTTCTGTAGAGATAGAACCAACTTTCAGCCACTTCAAATGCGTGTTGAGAACTGATTGGTGATGTTCTATGCTTGGAAAATGCTTGTAGAGAACATTTAAACGCAATAATGAATTATTTTTTTATTTTTTTCTATTTTTCTTATGTGTTCTGAAAAAAATAAGTACATACATTGCATTTTTTATTACAATAAATTCCGTTCCCTAGTAATAACCGTGTGTTTACTTTGTGATTTTTACTGCTGCCCTAATGTTTGTAATTACCCGTACATTAGTGTCAAACATGCTGCAATGTTTAGTGCTATAATCTTACTTTTGAATGCTATAAGAATTTTATAAAATGTGAAATTGTTGTGAAAATCCAAAGAAGGTCAATATTTCGAAATTAATAATAACAAAAATTCTCTTTCAATAGTTATCATAAAGATTGTAGCAATTTACTGTTAACTATGCTTGTCAGAAAAGTCACAATTGTAAATACTCCAATATACTGCTACAAAGTCTGATAGGATTATTCTCATACATAAAGTTGTGGATTTACTGATCTTCCTAACAGAACTAGCTTCTTATCAAGACATGTATTTCTGGAAGACAGGACAAATCCAATTAAAATCATTCAAATAAGACTGAGAGCTTATGCTTTTGGACAAATACCCTGAAACTGATAAAACTGGGCATTTTATTCATCCACCAAAATTTCGCTGAAGAGAGAATCGCTGAATTTCGCTGAAAAAGGAGAAATCTTTCTTATGTTGAAGAAAGTAATTAATTTAATGTTACACTTGAATTAGAAAGATCAGGATAGATTTTTTTCTGAAGGTACAATGTTATATCATTTTCTAGTATATTACATTTCATTTCACTTAACACTACTTTCATTTTCTTCTCTATTGTTTTCCTCTCTACCCACTTATAATTTCTTATCAAACAGAAAATTAGTAGTGAAAAATGATTGTAAAATACATTGTGTATTTATTTTATTTGTGTGGTTCTACATAAGAGAGATCCATAAAACTAAATATAAATTCCAGTCAACCTTGCATACATTGCCTGGCTGTTAGAAACAAAATTCTCAAAACTACACATCTTGTCTCTCACTAGCAAGAGACACTTTACATTGGCATTCTGATTCCTGTTTCTATCACGTATCTGTTTATTCTTGTCACTGTAATGTAAATACCCCAACCACCTCTTCTTGGCTAATGTGAACTTCAATCGGCTCTAGCCTTAAATATATACTAAAGTAGGGCATTTAATTCCCTTTAAAATTAGGTATATTTATTTACCACAATCATATATTAAACAGCCTTGCCCATAATGGAAACTGTGTCAGCTCAGTTCACATTATACAGAATATGTGCATTGCAAGTGGCATAATGATTTTTTTTTAATATCGCTACCTTCCCATCTACTCTTCTAGTGGTATCTTAACACTTTGGTATTGTTTTTCCTGTTGCAACCCTCCAATAATAATGTATACCGTGTTTTGTTGAAATGGCATTGTTCCCGCATTGAGGAGTTAAGCTGGAACACCAATACACACATATATACATATACATAATTTTTTGTATATTAATATTTTCGACAATAGGTACACTTTTTGGACAAGGTTTACAATGATGGTGAGATAAATAATAGTACTGCATATAGTAAGATTTATATGTATTATGCATTGTTTATAATATCATAAATATGTGCATTTTTGCACAATTAAAGAAAGAAAACATGGCTTTTTTTTTTGAAAAGTGTAGATCACTTGGTAATTGACTTATAAAAAAACGTTTCATACAAAAACTGTATGAAATTTTATCTTCTTTTAAACTGAATGGAATTACTTTTTTTAGAACTTAAGGTTGAAGAGTTATAGAGAAAACAGAAAAAATTAGAAAAAATACCAGTTTTTCAGGCCTTCCAGAGTTAGCACAGGGTCTGTGAAGTCCAAAACTAAGGGTTGTAACTAGTGCCTCTTTACTATACCTAGTAATAATACAGCATAATCCAAATATCTAATAATAATACTAATAATAATACAGCATACCCAAAGAAAAAGTTTTTATGACCTTTTTCCCGGTAAAATGTGCCTACCGACTGGGCTATATTTTAAATTTGTGATTTTACCTGTAATATACATAACAAAATCTATATTATAATTTGATATTTAATCATACAAGAAAAATATTTGTTATTGACACTTTGTCGGTGATTACAAACTAATTTTAAATTTTGATTTCATGTGTCTTTTCTAGAAAATTTATTTAATTTTGATATTCTGTCATAAAGACATAATATTTTTAAATTTGATCATTGTGTTGATTAAAATATTTTAATTATTAGGCTCACTTTTCAGCAAATTTTTCAATTTAGTTTAAATATTTCTGCATAAAGATACTTTTAATAAAAGTAGTTATTATATATTATTGAAAAGTATTGTAGAAAATTTTATTTAGTTGAAATATCATTCCTAAATTTGATTTATTATAATATAAAACAGTAAAATCTTTGGCATGTAGGATTTAATTTTTTAGGAGAAACTGTACATATGTACAGTCACATTTTCTTTAGCATCAAAATCCCTTCCCAACCTTTTTTACGCTAGATGAAATACAAATAAACGTTAAAAAAGTACACAAGAATTATTTAATTATTAATAATTTAAATATATATATGTGATATATATATATATATATATATATATATATATATATATATATATATATATATATATATAAATAAATAAATAAAATTCAAAGACTTATTTCAATCATTAAACTTACTGCAGATTTGATTTTTTTGCATTGCTAGCAAAATAGAAACACACCCTCTCCTACCACCATAAGCAAAAGGAGAGCTCAACAAAATGTGCAAATAGTGAAGCTACGTTTATGTCCAGAAGTAGAAGTAAAATTTCTTCCCAAATGAGTATGGCCTCAGATAACAAATTAAATGCAAAATTACTAGTAGTACCAAGTTCCAAATGTTTCAACAACTGAAAATAAACCACAATATGATAAATAATGAATAAAAAACCAATTTTGTTTGCAGTGTCTAAAAATGGTAGGGCATCACTTAAGCGTAATAGGACAATTACATGAAAATTAAAGGACCTTACAGGTTCCAAAGAGGAAGAAAAAAGTGTATGTATCTGTAAAGAACGAAGTTTGAACATAATACAAAAATCAATAATTTGATTTTTTCATTGTACAGTCTCCTACAGAATCTATCCTAGTCTCCTCAGTAGTGGTCTCCTAAGTAAATCTCTTCTAATAGGTATGCTTCCTAACTTCATCCTTTGTGCACACTGTGTACACTGTGTGCACTTTGTGTACACTGTCACCTTTTTCAAAATCAATAAATGGCATATAAGTTTCTAAATTAAATTCTCCCAATTTTTCTATTATCTCTTTTATAGTAAATGTGGTATCTGTTGTGAAGTGACCCTTTCTAAATTCCATTTGATTTTCACCCATTAGGCAATCAGCTTCTATCTTTAAAAATTATCTTCAGCCTTTGATTAAGTATTCTAGCATATGTTTCATACCCACTACCCAACATGATGATTCCCCAGTAATTATCACAATTTTCTCAAAATCACACAAAAATCAATAATTTGATTTTTCATGACAATCTCCTAAGTAAATCTCTTCTAATAAGTATGCTCCCTAATATTGCCCTATGTTGTAACTGTTTTGAAAATCAATAAATGGCATATGAGTTTTTAAGTTGAAGTCCCACAATTTTTTTAACATTTTTTAATGTAAGGTTGCATAAACTATGAGGTCATTAGCAACCACTATTGATTTAACTTTAGGGGTATCTCTATACTAAATGAAGTGATATGGTGATGTTGAGGGGTGGAAGGATGAACACTAATACAACCATGCCTGAGGCGAGACTTCAATCTGCAATCCTTCAGCCTGAGATCCTAAGACATTAGTGCTGCACTAATGCCTTAGCAATCTCAGCCACCCAGATCAGCTCCCACAATTTCCCTGTCATCTGTTCTGTAGTGAATGTGGAATCCGTTGTGGAGTGACCCTTTGTAAATCCCTTTTGATCTTCACCCATACGGCAATCAGCTTTTATCTTTAGCAATTATCTGCAGCCTTTGATTAAATCTTTTTGCGTATATTTTCTGCACCCTGCCTAACATGATTCCAATTATCACAATTTTCCATGTTACTACCTTTTTCTAAATTATGGCTATTTTTTCTTAATTTTGCCTTTAGCCAATTTTGTTGTTTTAAAAAAAAAAAATGACAATATATACAATATTATATTTCACTTCCTATTTATGCTTTTGAATTAGTCTTATAGTTTAAAAACGTGACATTTAAGCATCACAAGAGTTCTACAAACATCTGCTTCTTTAAACATTACAAGTGTCTACAATAAAATGAGAATTTAAAACTTATATGCAACTCCTTTGACTGGAAATTGTGGATTTTTTTACCACCTAAAAGTAGGTATGGGAAGTTTAAAACTTTTAATACAGTATTATTTATAATTGGATTTAATGAAAACTTATTTGATAATATACATTTTATCAGATATTTTTGTTTTGTTTTTAATCCATCCAAGGAGCAACACCTTGACTAGTATCAAAGTACAGCACTATAAAAACAACAATCAACCATCTTGAGGTAATGCTTAAACTGGTTTTTAATTCATGAGTAAGAAGCTAAAGAATGCTTTAAATAGCTGTAAAATTAATAATTAAAACAAAAAGGACTGGTTTATTTATTAAATTATTTATTAAAAAAGTTAAAAACTCTATGTAATGTGTGTGATGTGAAAAGTAGTTTTGCTTTTCTTCAGTAATACTCTACAACTCTCAACTTGAACAACTTGTTGCATGTCTTTATAGACACATCAACAATCAACAATCACTGCTTTTAAGTCAAAACACTTTTCTCTACATTTATACTGTACTAATGCGTATCATATCCACAGTTGTGGAATAAAGTATTTACCTATCTTTACAATAACACAAGTATTAAGCAAATGTAAAATGTTATTATAAATTGATGGAGAAAACATTTATTTTCCAAGCATTATTGACTTACGATTAAAAAGTTTTAAATATATTGAAAAATACTTCTCAGAAGGATGAGCAATAAAAAATTTAAATCATTCTAAATTCTTGATATTTAATTTGTATTGAAACTAGAATTTACACTTGAGATTTACACATACAGTGCTATTCTGGTTAAAGTAAAAAGGATACAGATATTGTTTTTTGGACAATTAATATCACATATGCATAATGTAGACCTAATGTTTTCATTGTAGTATTTTTTTTAACTTCTTCAAATCAAACTCATAATAAATCATATTTTTTGTATTTAAATAGATAAAGGAAAGTATATTTATATGTGAAAAAAATCACAATTTTGCCAACATTTCAACCTGAACAAGCCAATTGTGTTCAGATCAAATACATCTTCATCAAATTATGAATTATTTTGAAAATGATGTTGGTAGGATGAGTATTTAAAATGATAAAGGTATGACAGTACCTAGCTTCTAGGTACTACACAGTTCCTCTCAGAATTAACTACAAATAAAATATTTCCTTTGAAAAACACTTTTATGTTCAAATTATCCTTTGTATACAGGGATGATGAATGAACATCGATGTTTTATTTAGATTGATATTTTTTCCAGAAACATCAATGGTGTCACAGTGAAAAATACACAAAAACCTTATATTGTCAAGATGTAAATAAAATTTTCAATATTCCATTTTTTCTTGTAGATTCCTCAAGCTTAACAGGCACCCTACTGTCATTTGTCACCGTTTGCTGTTCTATTGATCCTCACTCTGAACAAAACAGTTTGCTATTTGCAACTTTCCTTCAGGGTTGTACCCTTAAATTAGGGGGCTCTATTCTCCTTTAGTGAAAATTCTGGGGGGAATTTTTTGTAGAGTTTTGGTTGGATTTTTCTTTTACAAAGTATTGAGCTTAATATGTTTTATACCAATAGTAAACAATTAATGAGATTGAATAAACTGACTCAATTTCTGCAGTTCATACCTTAGGTACACAGGGATAAAAATATGAAACCAATTATTTAAAATCAAATTTTAATAACAACGAATTACCTCTGACTCCTCGAAAAGAGAATCTTACAATATTACGAGCAGAAAATTGTACTTTCTAAGAAATAAAATTACAAGCCATTTAAAATTATTTTTAATTGTTTTGATTACAGAATTCATTCCAGAAGAAGTTTGAAATGGATTGTTTATAATTATTCATAAATGGCCTCTAGAGTAGTTCATGGCCAGCACTAGGATTCTGCTAGGTGATCCTGGAATAGATTCCCAGCCAGGGCAAAAATGAAGCTGTAGCTTTCTAACACAAATTGCCTCAGTTTCTGTAGTTGTGTGATGAAAGAAAAATCACAGGCAAGCCACAAGTAGGTACAGTGTTGGGAATAAATGATGCTCCCCACCTGTCTTCCTTACTCCCTGGCCTGGATAATAAATAAAAACAGGAACCTGGCCTGAGAAACACCACTAGCTGGCAAATGTTGGATTTACCTGACCCTAAAATGCCAAATACATACATGATTATTATTAATACATTTTTAAACATCCACAATTTTTAATAATATATGAGTGTACAAACTCACACATGCATGCATACATAGTTACACACACAAATATATACAGATACAGATAGATAGATGAATAGATGGATAGATGGGTAGATAGATGGATAGATAGATAAATATAAAATCGATGTTTTCATCAACATCGAAAACCTATTGGCGATGTATTGAAATATGAGCAATGATGACAATTGTTTTAGAAACATCGATACTTCGACGTTTTGATAAAACTTGTCTGTACTTTGTGTATAAAATATTTGGTTCCTGAAACTTGTTTTATATTTGGCCAAACTTCATTAATGTTCCAGTTGTTGAGGGGGGTATTTCTGATTATCGCATTACGTCCCGAACCTCCACAAGAACAGAAAAGGAGAATGTGGGTTTACAGAACACACTTTTTTCTCATTTTATAATTTGAAAAATTCCTTTCAAAAAACAAAAAAGATATAGGCATGAGACTATCCACAAATTGTTTTATTTTATATCTATGAAGTAACTGTTGGTCCCCAGAAACTGAGGTAGTAATGTGAGACATTACTCAAAACTAGACTTAATAAGTAAATTATATGAGAATTCAAACTGAAACATTACTTTTCCAAATTTAAATACTAAGCGAATTATATAGTATGTATATCAATGAATGCCATAGGCGAAATGTACATTGATTCTAATATAAAAAAAATTGTCTGAAACTCATCGGGATCTTTCCACTTTCAACGAATTGCTTTAGGCGAAGAGCTATATTTCTTCCTAGGCATCTCTGCCAACCTGCGCACATAAAATTATTGAGATTGTAATACGAGATGTACTTAGCATACTACGTCTCATGCCGCTATTGGCTAAACAGTACATGGCTTTCACTTTTGCAGTATATGAATTTACAGAGTGGGGGCAAACTGTCGAAAATGAAAACCATTTACCCTCCACTACTGACTACTATATTGCAATGTATTTTATCTTACCTGATTAATGATCAATTACACTCGAAATCTGGTGTTGCAAAATTTGTTGACCACTTCAAAAAGCAACTCCAATCATAGTCCCGACGAAATGAAGGAAAACATGAAGGAGCTTGCTGAAACGAACCTCCTTTGTCGTTTAAATACTCGCAGTAGGGAAGAACTATCAAAATGTAGCACGACCAAAATAGCAGAAATTCCAGTGACCCATATTTCAACAGTGTCCCATATACCCACCTTCTCCACTAGTGTTTACTTCATTTCGGATAGTCATTCAGGATAGTTTTCTGATTTCGTTTACGCAGAGGAAATATATTTGTGAACAGGTTTCCAGTTCATAATCGTTATTCCCGCCTTTGCTTCAAAAATGCACTTTGGCAACATTGCGTTGCAGGCTATCAACATTTCATCTTGGAAATAAATGAACATCTCGAAGTCATGTAATACATCTTCCAATAACGAAATAACTCTATTTAAACTCAAATACTAATAACTATTAGGGTTACGGTACCCCGTAACCCTAATAGTTATTAGTATTTGAGTTTAAATACTACCATGGGGTTACGGGGGTAACGGGGTAACGGGGTAACGGGGTTACGGGTTACGGCTATTACGGGTTTGCAATGTTCGTCAAAAAAACACATTGAGGCTTTTGAAAAGTAAGATGGAAATAAATTATGATGCTTAGTAGCCTACGTATAATATACAATACGTACACAGGTGATAAACGAGCTAGTAATAGGACATTCAGCAATAACTTATTATGGCAATAGGTTCGTTTTCTCCTTTTTTATTCAAATTGCTTAATTTTTACGGTTGTTTATATGAATAATATCAGAGTTCTAATATTGCAGAATGAAAGACGAGATTTAATAGCTCGACTTCTTTGGGGACCAAACAAATGTAGTCAAATAAACATTTTCCATTTTAACTAAAACATGCTTTAATATATACTCCCCAGTTATCATAAAAATAGGGGGATTGGACGAATACCAGAGTTTTCATTGAAAGAAAATATACGGAACAATTCATAGGGATATCACTTTATAAAACATATTCATAGTCATAACTATTTTTCATTATTTTTTCCCTTTCAATAATTGAAGGGTGGGCAGAAAAATGTAAATTTTAAAATATCAAATATACTCTAATAATTTGCTAATTAGAAAGTAATGGCAATGTCCCAGAAAAATATTTGGTAGCATTCAAAATAATAAACCGTCCCATTAAAGAGATACCGTATATTCATACTAAATTAATTAAAAAATGTAGAATAACTTGTGGTTTTCTGATTAAACACTATGTAA
Source organism: Teleogryllus oceanicus (assembly GCA_964035755.1). NCBI lineage: Eukaryota > Metazoa > Arthropoda > Insecta > Orthoptera > Gryllidae > Teleogryllus > Teleogryllus oceanicus. Next base: position 198,314,772 of record CAXIVR010000001.1, on the reverse strand, counting down.
TCCATATTGTTTAGAATACTGTTACACAGCTGAGACACAAACCAAATAAGAAAACCACCGTCAATGAATTCATCACTTCACTCTCTGTCTCCATGTAGTAAAATCACATCATCTTAAAGTGTTCGAGTATTTCATCTTTTATAAAGTATTCTCACTCACCTTTCTTGGAGGAGGTTGCATGTTTCAATTGTACTGCACCCCAGCCCGAAGCCCTTCCCTAACCCTTGTGGCCTCAAAGCACACCCAACGTATTCTGTAGCCACGCTCAGCTTGACTTGCGCCGAACACTCATGATATTGATTCCTCCAGACTACATTAGTCGAAGGCTGTTCCGCTGAACTGTGCCCCTCCATATATTGATGTACCAAAAATGGGTTACGAATTCAATGCTGCTCGTTAGTGTATACCATTATAACATCGAGAGTAGCGTTATTCAAAATGTTCTAATACATTTAAAATATACATTTTTAATCAGTCATTATAAAACGTATGTTCTTGGCACTGAGGAAAATCTCAATACGTGTTCCTAAAATAAATTAAAATAATACAGAAAAATTACACGCAAACGCCTAAAATTGTATTCTATTAACGTAATTCACGAAAGTAAAATGGGCAAAATCCTTAAAGAATAATGAGCGACTATTACAAAGGCGCAGATTACAATAAAATATTTTATCAAATTGAATACTAGTAATCAAAATAGTTTGTTATGTAGATTTGTTCAAGATTTACATCGCTGAAGTCAACTGACAATAAAAAATATAAAACATAAAAAAACTACGTAGAATTGGTAATATGATACAAGATTTTTTGGCATCATAATCAATCCGAGTTATTCATGTGGACTCGAAATTGAGAAATGTACTAGTAAACATACTGGAATTTGGTGTTGCCTTCTTTCACGAGTCCCTTTTACATACCTATTTTCTAGAATAATGAACAAGTTATTAAATGTCAAAAAAAGCCACATATCCGTTGTTTTAAAAATTACTGTAAGTGTAGAAATTCCTACTTGTAATTTTAAAGTTGAGATATAGATAAAATTATTGCAATCGTTTCGAATTTACCCCTTTTAGATTAAGATCTTTGGCTTAAGAACAGATGGGACAACTCCTCTAAACAACACTTAAATAAACCAATAACTACTTTCGCAAAGTTAAATTTTAGTTTTAACGTAATATAAAACTATTCCATTTATGCAATATTTCAAAATATATCGATCTCATTTTTGAAGTATTATGTACTGAAAAATATCCTTGCTTTTTTTCATTTTTGTAAATGATCAATAAACCATTAAATGACATTTTTTACATTTCACGACATAAATTTGCCAACCATTAAATTATTTCCTATTCTTTCGGTTGCATTTTCACCCAGTTTGAAAAAAATATCAGCACTAATTTTATTTATTTTTTTATTTCTCGTCTTACCACGTACGTAGTACACAAAGTATTCCTATGGCAACAACAGGCGATTTTTCGACGAAAAGCTCGTACTGAAAAGCCCAAGTATCGAAAAGTTGGTTACATCTTGTTCTTATATGTAGTAAATTACTTCATCTAAAACGTTGTCTTCATATTCTTGTAATACTTCATCTAAAACAAAGTCAGAAAATTTGATTGATGGCAAAACGTCTATCTGCCCGACCGTCTATCTCTCGTCAACGATAGCTACTAAATCGTTCAGACAACTTTAAAAAATTATATTCCACGATTAATTTGCTCAAAATTAATCTTGGAATCGTGGACCTCAAATTATGAAACATTTTAATTTTTGAAGTACTTTACATGAAACCCCAAGAACATTTTCAATTTTTCTAAAAAATGCTTCCAATTTTTTATTCAACTGTGTCTTCGTATAGCGTGGAGAACGCTTAAAAAACGGCGCAGGTGTCATTGTCGTCGAAATCTCTGAATTTTCAAATATTGTATATTTTCAACATACTTTCGGCGTCTTCTTACAACAGCGTAATTGAAGACAGAGTTATTTTCTGAATGAAATCAGAAACATCATGAAATAAGACCATGTACAATTTTTCGGAAATATGAGCTTGTGCCTAAAATGTAGGATATTATTAACAAATTATTTTCTCAAAACGGCCCTAATTTTTTTCTTTACATTTTCCCTCGAATGTAACAGTAGACGGTAAAGAAAATGGTGCTGATCTCATTTCCTGCGAACTCTCTTTCCGAAATTTGCAAACAATTAACTTTGCAAATATACAATATTTTTGGCAGTTTTTTACATTTCGCTTCCTCTTACGCAGCAGAGAGAAAATTATGAAATGCTGCGCGAAAAAAATAGCGAATTTACGGCAGAAAACTCTTATTACAGGGCCCTGGTAGCGAAAAAGTTGATAATCCAGTTGCTGAATTTAGAAACAAAATCCTTTAACACGTGGTGTAGCCAAAATTCATGTTCTGTGGGTCCTAGATACCGAAAAAAGCAAAGACGGCAAAACGTCTGTCCGTCCGTCTGTGAACAACGCTAGCAGCTAAACCGTTACGTCGCTTTTCTCCAAACTGATATGATTATATCGATCTGGATGATGTCACGTACCGTTGAATTTGAAACAGATATTTTAATTTTGTGGGGTACATTACATGAAACCCCTGGGACATTTTCAGAATTTACAAAAAAAATGGATTCAAATGATTTTGATTAAACTTAGTTATTGGATAGTGTCAAGGACCTTTAAGAGAATGGTTTAGGTCTCATGTTCCTTGAAAACTGATTTTTTGAAAATTGCAAAAGTTCAAACATTTTTCGGCGTCTTTCTACAACTAAATTATTAAATGTAGAGATTTTCCCTTAACAAAATCTGTTCCTTAAAGATAGATTTTGAAATAAGGTCATGCACAATTTTTCGAAAATTTGAGTACAGTTTCTTGGGGTTACTTTGTACCAGGAAACGGTGTTTTTGTATTTGTGAAATCCAATTTTTTCAAACATTGTTTATAATAATGAACAAATGTTAGGTAACTCCAGGTAGCGGTAGCTCAGTGCATCTACTGATGTCACTGCAGCGCTTCTGTCCGGGAGGTCCTAGGTTCGAGTCCTGATGGCGGCAGGATTTTCGACACTAGCTTCAGCTAGGTCGAATTCAGTCGCTGTCTGGAGGAGAATTCTAGCGGCCGGCTGCTCTGCTTGGTAGTTTTCCGTGGTTTCTCCGATCAACGCCAGGCCAATGCCGGTGCAGTACCCTACCAAACGGGCCACGGACTGCGAGCGATCTGTTCTCCCTCTTCCTTGTCCTATCCTCTCCTCTCTCACACACACACTTACGCTAACATGCACCACACTACCACATATTCCGGGAGACCGGTCGGGAGCGCAGAGCTTGTCCCGACTGGGGCGGTGCCCCGCTGGTGGGAGAGTCCTGGTTAGGGAGAAACCCCACTAGCCGACGGTAGGTCGGTGCCGGATCTCGCCATCCAGCGGGGGAGGTCACCGCCATCTCCCGAGAAAAAAACATGCACGACACTGACGGGACTAATGACCGAAGTAGTTGACGCGCCCGAAAACACGAAAAAATCAATCAATCAATCAAAATCCAGAGGGCTTGGCAAAAAATAAATATATACTATTTATTTTGTACTATTGTGGTTTGATTATCCTTATACCTAGCATGGATATCGGCTACAACCACGGAATTTATTTAACTCCTCGCCTTACGAAGTTCTTGGTAAGAAGAGAAAGTTATGTAATCATGCGCCGAAAAACGGCGAATTTTCGCCAGAAAAAAACTCTTATTGCCGGGGTCTGGTAACGAAAAAGTTGATACATCCTGTTACTAAATTTAGAAAAAAATCCTCTAACACGTGGTGTATCCAGAATCCATGTTTTGTTGGTTCTTGATACCGATAAATCAATTGACGGCAAAACGACTGTCTGTCCGTCCGTCTGCCCGTCTGTAGTCAACGCTAGCGCCTAAACCGTTCAGGCAATTTTCTTCGAAATTGATATTCCCCAAACGATCTGAATGAACTCGTGGCTACGTCTTAGAAGTTAGCAGGACCAATTCACCCATTCACAAAACTGTGTAGCTCATAATTTGCCGCTTTTTTTGCCGTTCTTAAGATGTGAAAACAAAAAATTTGCCTTGGGTCATTTTTTCAAAAAAATTGATGTTCATGCTAACTTCCATTAGAAGTTAGCAGGACCACACATCTAAATCCGCTAATAATGTAAGAATACACACCAAACAGTACTCCAAATTTGCCGATTCTTATTTATAAACGATTAGTGAAGAAATCATATTTATATCTTCAATTTTTCAAAAGATATCTACAAAAAACAAAAATTAACACCTACGTTCCTATGTCGAGCGCCGTTAAAGAAGAAACGAAACGCTTCTTGTAAGCCATTACACGTAACAATTCATACTCTACACCATAATTTAAACAACACGCGTACTAAAAATAATCAGTAATAAACAAATTTTCCTCGGAAGTGTTTGTTTAAATTATATGGGTTCGAATCCCAAAAATGTCCCTTGGTCGAACGCTCTGCGCAAGAAAATAAAAGTTCCTTCCCAAACATAATCTAAAACGATTCATATTATACCCCATAATTTACACAAAATGCGTACTAAAAATAATCAGTGATAAACAAATTTGCCGCGGACAGGTTAGATAAAAGAAACCAGGTTCGAACCCCAGAAATATAAGGTTTGGAAGCTTAAATAACAAGAAAATAAAAAAAAGCCCCTGGTTCGAGTCTCGCTCAGGGTTCAATTATTTGTGTTCTCAATTAGTTGTGTGCTCAGGGTTTAATATACTGTGTTGCGAAGAAAAATATTGAGATTTTCAGAAACTTTATTTGAAGCAATTATACTCACATACACAATCAATAAAGATACTAAATAAACTGGAAGTGTCTATATGTGATTTTCGTATTTTGAACTTTTAAATAAGTTTCCAACTCTCTTGTTCGATTTGTAAAACATATGTCACATCAAATTTAATTGCTGTGTTTCTGTACATCTGTATGAACCGATTTGAGTAAACTAATTAATCTACCGACATGAAATTTAAATACAATATACACACTACCCATGAGACCGACTTATATATTCTTAAGGACTGGCCGGGAGAAGAGGCTCAGGGCATCAACTAATGTCACTATAGTGCCACTGACCGTGAGATGGTTCGAGTCATGACGGGTGGCAGTAATTTCGATACTAGTCGGACACTGAGGTCGACTTCTGTTGCTGTATGGAAAAAAAATTCTACCGGCCGACTGCTTTAATCGGTAGCTTTCCGTAGTTTCTTTGGTCAACAGCAGGCGAATGCTGGGGTAGTACTCTACCAAACGGACCGCGTGCGATCTTTTCTTCCGATTCCTTGTCTTTACTTCCTTTACTTACACACACCCACAGTTAAGTCACAATTTGATCTATTAAGAAATGGGGAAAAATGAATATATGCAATAAAAATTAAAGTAAACGACTTTTTTTTAAAAGAATCACCAACAGAACTTTATTGAAACAGAGATGATGGTTTATATTCTTAACAGTACATTCTACAAAGTCTCTACGTGTCCATTGACGTATTGGTTGCTTTTCTATAATGCTCCTGATATAGCTTTTTCTCCTATGCGCCGTTTGCTGACTCTCCCGGTAACAGTAAACTCCAATCATGTTGATGTTCCAGCGTTCCTGATAACGTTTTTCATCACTTTCAGATCTTCATGAAAATGGTCACCTTGTTCTGCACCTACATCACCTAAATTGTTCGGAAAGAATTGTAAATAACTGTTCAAAACATGAACTTTGAGATTCATTAAACATCCCAATTTCTTGGAATGATTCAGCATATTGTCAACAATTGCTTGATAGCCTGGGTCTTTTTCTGTTGTCTAGAAACTTATGTACAACGCGTTTAAATGCAATCCACCCTTCTTTTTCATTTACTGACATATGTAGTTCAAATTGAGCATCAAACATAATTTTTCTCATATAAGGCCTAACGAAGACACCCTCTTTTAATTTTGCTTCAGACAATTGCGGAAACTTTACACAAAGGTATTTGAAACACGGCTCATCTTTGCTAAGAGCTTCACAAATTATTTATTGAGGCCTCATGTGTGCAATGGAGGCAGCAGAATCTTACGATGATCTACCAAATGTTCGCGTATTATGTTTTTTTCCCATATCTTCCAAGATAGGCAAATTCAAGGCAAATTCCTTCTAAACCAATGCTGATCTCGCGCCCTACTATTCCATTCACATAGAAAACATAGGAAGTTAGTAATACCACTTTGCTGGCCAAGAAGCATGCATGTTATTTTTAAGTCATCACATATCATCCATCCATGAGCGGAGTAGTTTATTTTCTCTAAAACTACACTGAGGTTTTCGTAACTTTCCTTCATGTGTACAGAATAAGAACAGGTAATGTAATGAATCATTACAAGTGACGATAAATGTAAACGAAAGTAAATATGACGATAGAAACAGTGGAGTTAGGAACGAATATAAAGACTTGAACATTTAAACAGTAATAAAAGAGAATGTAGATGTAATCAACAACGGGTAAAATAAACATGGTAACAGATTTAAGTAACATAATGGACACGTGAGCAAATTTCGAGGGAGAATGAAAATAATTTAATAAAATGTTTAGACAAGAACCAATGGGAATTTAGATAGTATTCGAGTTATCGAATGAGATGCGCGGTAGAAACGTTTTAGGGGCTAGTGCGCAATATTCTAAAAACAGTCGACAGGCGCGCGAGAAGTGGTGTTTGGAAGTAGAAACGAGGCAAGGGTGATTTTTTTCGTTGTTAATGAAGTGAAGTCGAAACTTATGATTCTGACGCGATAGCGGTCAACGCGGATGATTGCGTTAACAATTAGGAAGGAATGTCCTGTAAGTTATTAGGAAATTTCGGAAGTAAATTTGAAAATCTGAGTGCGCGTAGAAAACATGGGCATTTTGTGTGGAAAAATCGCATGATGGAGATGGAACGAGCCGGGAGCGACGGTCAAGAGCGCTGATTTGCTGCAACAGGAAAGTAAACAATGGAAATCCAGTCCAAAAAATGAAATACTGTAGGAAGATCAAGTCCTGTGTAATTTGATGAATTAAGTTAATATTTTTAAGGAGTCAATGGCCATGCATGCATTCAGAAAGGGAGATAGAAAAATACAAAATGAAACAAAAATGATTAATATTTTGTAAGAGTAATATTTTGTTAATGTTAAGTACTATGAGTAGACTGTAAATAATTATTATATAATCAACATTTGAATAAAGCTTATTAAGTTCACAAAATAATTGTGAAAGTTACTCTCCTAAAAAAAAGTCCAAAATTGAACTGTTTTTCTTGTCAGCTCAAGCCGTAAAAATCAAAAGCACGAACAGAACGGTGCTGCCGTTTGGTGTGTTCAACTTCCTAGAATGCTTACTGCTTAAAGAAACTGAAAATACACATGCCAACATTTAATTTTACAGACATTCTTTAAAGTGGTGCGTGGTTCAAAGCCACCCTCCGTGGCCTAAAGTCACCCCAAATTTTTGTAAAAAATTGGCGTCAAACATAGTCACCCGCTTTGAATATCGTGTGCTTCGTGAACGTAATTCGAGATTGTTTGGAGGCAGTTAGATGCTACGTAAGTTAGAATTTGTATATTATTTCATATTTCTGTGTTCGTGTCTTACATTCGAACCTTAGTCATACTTTACTAATTAATGTTTTCAAAATTATTTAAAATCTATTTGATAATCCCTATTTTTTGTCCGTGTTGCGAGGAATGTATTTGCATTTTCAATGTATTGATGTATTTTCCTTCAAGCAATCTGCAAACCTTAACTGGATTAGCTTGATTAGTTTTTACTCTTAAAAATACAATTTAAATGTAATGTGAAAGAAAAATTGCTACACTTCAAGAAATATCAGATTGGAATGCGACAATGGCATTCCCACCCGCGAGCCGGCTGCTGTAGTTCTGCGAATCACGTTTAATTGTTGGGACAACATTTAGCTGTATGAAACGTAGTTACAAAAGTCGCTGACTTGGTTGACCAAGGTGGCTTGAGTGTGTGCCAACTCAGAGCCTCGGTGTGAATGGTCACAGGTTTGAGTCCCACCGTGGGCATGGTTTGTCCCTTGTCTTTCATGTATGTGTGTGGTCGCGGAAGGCCTTGTGCGTGTGTGCACTACAGACCGAGGAGCCTGCACTTAATTTTCTACAATTTGAAATGAGTTCTCCAAAAAATGATGACTGGTATGTATTAATTCGAAGAGAAATTGTGGTATAAATAAGTATTACGTAACCGTTACTCAGGACGAGAAAGTATTGCTGTTTAACACCACTAGTTTGGATGAAACAAATAAATTCTAAACTAGTGGTTCTAAAACAGCACGTACTTTCTCGCCCTTTGTAATGGATATGTAATATTATTAATACAGCAATTTCTCTCCAAATTAACACACCTCGGTCATCGTTTTTTGTAAAACTCTAAGCATATACATCAATACATTGAAAATGCAAACATATATCTCGCAGCGCAGACAAAAATGTGGATTATCAAATAGGTTTTAAATAATTTCTAAAAGACTAATTTGTAAACGTATAATAAAAGCTAGAATGTAAGAAACGAACAAAGAAATATGAAATAATACACAAATTCTAACTTACGTAGCAACCAACTGCCTGGAATCACTTCTCATATTACAATCACGAAGCCCACGAAATTCCAAGCGAGCGACTATGTTTGCCGCCAAACTACCCCCCAAAATACTCATATTTTCGAAAAATTCAAAATGACCTATTTGAAGATATGTTTGTGATGAGCCAAATTTCAATAAGAAAAATTGTATTTTCACAATTGTAGTTGTAGAAAGACGCCGACAAAATTTTAATTTTTTGCAATTTTCGAAAAATCAGGAATTTCAACCCAAAAATTACTCATTTTCGAAAAATTGACTTGACATTATTTAATATGTTTTTGATGAATACATTTTATTCAGAAAAAATATTATCTTCATAATTATAGTTGTAGAAAGACGCCAAAAAATTGATTTTGACAATTTTCAAAAATCAGAATTTTCAACAAACATGAGACCTGAACCATGCACCTCTACGAACATGAACCTCTTAAGCATGCTATATTATATCCGAGGTCAAAGTTTAATAAAACATTGGCTCCGTTTTTGAGATAAAAATGGTTTGAACAAAAGTAACAATTGCTTATATTTCAAGCAAAATTACGCGAAAAGTACTCACATTTTCGAAAAGTTGTTAATGACCTTATTTCAAGATCTATCTGTAAGGAACAGATTTTGTAAAGGGAAAAAAATCTCCGGCTTTAATATTTTAGTTGTAGGAAGACGTCGAAACAGTTTTGAACTTTTACAATTTTCGGAAAATCTGAGTTTTCATCGAACATGGGACCTGCACCATTCCCTTAAACGTCCTCACTATCCAATAACTAAGTTTAATGAAAACATTTTGGATATTTTTTTTAAATTTTGAAAATATTCTAGGGACTTTATTTCAAATAAAATTAAAATATCAGTTTCAAATTGAAGAGATCGCGACATCATCCAGATCGATAGGAGAATATCAAAATTGGAGAAAATCGGTTTAACGGCTCAGCCTCTAGTGTTGTTCACAGACGGTCGGAGGGTCGAACAGACGTTTTGCCGTCAATCGATTTTTTGGTATCAAGGACCCATATACATGGATTCTGGCTACACCACGTGTTAGAGGATTTTTTAAAAATGTATCCACTTTTTCATTACTAGGACCCGGCAAAACGTTTTTTCTGACAAAAAAATCGCTGCTTTTTCCCCCAACATTACATAGCTTTCTCTCTACTGCGTAAGCGGTAGCGAGAGAGTAAAAACTAGATCTTTTAAACAGATCATATACACTTGTTTAAATATGCTAATAGTTTTGTGTGATTTGTGTTTGAAGTTATGCAATTTACGTATTTTTTTGAACGGCTTCAATTTTTTTCTTTAAATTATTTCATCGGATAAAGAGGATTTCATCGGAAGGAGGATAAAAAATGGCGCAGGTCTCATTTTCGCTGAACTCCCTGAATCTTCGAAAATTCAATAAGTTAGAAATAATGCGAGGAACCACTAGGTTATTAAGCGTCGGGAATGCTGAGTAGCCTTGCGAGTTGTGGTGGGGATTGTGCTCTGCGGCACCCACTTACAGGGCGGCTTTGGATCTCACCTACTAGGGCGGCGTCCAAGCCAGGACAAGCTCTAAGCTGACGACAGGCGTCCAGACACGTGTGATAGTCTAAGTGTGCATGTAAGTGCACTTACCTATCCTCTCCTACCTGTCCTATCCTCTCCCCTTATCTGTGTAATACGATAGGATAAAGAAGTGAAGGGAAAATCGAGCGCGGTTTATGCTTTGTTTGTTAGGGAACTGCTCTGACCAGACATTGATCGGAGAAACCACGGAAAACTATCCATCAGAGCAACCAGTCGCTAGATTGCTCCTCCAGCCAGTGGCTGAATTCGATCTACCTATTCAGCTAGCGCCGAAATTCATCTCCTTGGGGACGTGGGGTCTAGGACCTCTCGGTTAGAGTCGCTGCAGAGAGAGCGGTAACTGAGCTAACTCGAACAGTCCTTTCTTTTACGGAAAACTTGTATTGTGGATTACTGATGCCGAAAAAGCTTTCGGCATTCTGTCTGTCGACCATAGTGTGAACACTAGCGCCTAAACCGTATAAAACGGATTTTAATCTAATTTGACATTTCTAGATCGATCTGATTGATGTCGCGGTCTCTTAAATTTGAAAACATTATTTGATTGTTCGGGAGAGGTACTTAACATGAAGCCCCAACCACATTTTCGAAGTTTTCTAAAAATGGCCTTTTTAATGCTTGAAGGAGCAATGTGTATTTATAAAAATTACGCAGGTCCAATTTTCACTGAAACTTCTGATTTTTTGAAAATTGTAAAAGTGTTCTTAATCCCTTTAACTAACAACATTTTTGAAGATAGATTTTTACTTTCTTGTATACGTATGTATACGGAGTAATATACCCAGTATAGATAAAGTTATGTAATGCTGCGGAAAAAACGGCGATTTGTCGAAAGAAAACTCGTATTGTGAGGCCCTGATAGAGAAACAGTGGATATATCCTAATCTGTTTGTTCTAATTCTGCAAATTACTCCCTCTAACACGTTATGTAGTCATATTTCACAAACAGGCAGCCCTTCATACAAAAAAGAATTTTTTTTCAAAACGTCCGTCCGCCCGTCTGTCAAGCAGTTCTGTACCTATGATCACAACAACCTCTTAAGTCCTACGTAGGAGTTTTCTAAAATAGATATTTCCCGGTCGTACATATTTCCAGAAATTTGCATACATTATTGCATTCGTGAGTGGAAGTACTTCAAATTACTTCCAACACAGCTTCTTGAAAACTCAAAAAATTTCTGTGAAAAAGAGCTTCAAATTTCGCATTTACACTAACGCTTAAACGTCATTTTCCTATAAACGGCTCCGAGGTTTTCAACGAAAATTTCTTTATGAGATGATATTCCTTTTATTCATCTATAACATTCTTAAAGTAATATTTCGGTTCTACTAACAGGAAACCGAAAAATTAAGAAAATTTAAAAAAATGTACTTTGGGTGGAGGTAGATGGCAATTGGCAAGAGTATGGGGCAAGACAAAAAAGCTAGCCCAGTTATATATATATATATATATATATATATATATATATATATATATATATATATACATACACACATATATACATATATACTGTGACGTCACGGGGTTATACGAACCCGTAACGCCACCATAAGCCACTAGAAAAGACCAAAGAACTGAGAAATAGGGTACGAGGCGGAGCGATGGTCCGAGAAGGCGACATCTACCCGCAGGTTTTCGCACTCCGATGTCCAAAGTTAGCGGATAATATTTTCTCGAGAGGGCGCGAAGGAGGAGAAAATTCACCCACCACTTGGTAGAGCTCTCTTACGACTTCGACAGCGACGGCGACTCAACAAATTCTTCAGTGGTAGTAATCGGTTAGTGCAGGAGTATAATTTTACTTGCTTTAGTAAAGCTGATTTAAGAAACGCGGTGATAAGTGATAGAATTCAGAAGCAAAGTGCATGTACAGCATTTGCACTAACATTACGCGAGTAAGCAAGCGTTGTGACTGCTCGAACTTGAAATAGTTTCATCATCGAAGTAAATTCGCGCAGAAGGACTCTGAACGAAATCCAGTATTTAATTTTGTACGCCACGACCACGCACGCTCAAAGTGTGGTATGTCGGCCGAGTGCTAGAAGTAGTCAATTCAAGCACGTTAGTCATTTAAAACTGGAAGCGCGAGCAACGGGTACGCGGCAGGCGGCAGAAGGACGACTCCAACACTCAAGCGCAGGCGAGAAAGACTTGGACCAATCCGTAGACGGTACGAGCCTGAGGACGAGAGAAAGGTTTGGAATTTGGACGTGTGGCGTCATCCGGAGATCGAGCGAAAGAAGAGCTGTAATCGCGGGACATCGGACCAGTCGAGTGACGTGGCGAGGACTGCGAGCGGCCGAACCCCCAAGGTTAACTGACGGCGAGCGGGAAGGAAATGTCGAGGTAAAGAACTGGCAACTTCTATGCGGCAATTTGTTGGGAACTGTGTAGCTTTAAACACCAGGCGTAGCGTCCTAAAATAGGTGAAAGTTCCAAATAGTTACTGGGAAATATTTCGAATGTATGAGCGGCAGTTTGATTTCATTCGCTGTACGCACCAGTAAATTCGTTGAATGCCATACCTTGTACAACTTTTCTAAAGTAAATTATAATTGTTCATGTAATGTAAAAGTAATCTTATTGAAAGTATTGTTTCCATTGTATGATGTCAGGAATAATCAGTTGCTATAATTTTGTAAAGGGTACGATTTAGTAACGTGTGTATCACGTTTATTCTTGTGCTAGAGTTAACAGCGTTGTAATAAATGCGCAGCTCAAGGCTGACCTCTGTGAAGTCTATAAAAGAATAATTGTAGAGAATCACTTAAAGGGCCGTGCACGGAGAAAATTTTAGATTAACAAAAGTTAAATGAGGTACACGAAGTAATTGAGAAGGAGGTCAAAGCAAAAGTATTGTAAATAGTGCGTATTGAAGTAATCAGGCAGTCAAGGTGACGCCTATACATTCTCTTATGGTTGTGTTATTTCTGTTCTTTTTGTTTCTGTTTTCTTTGCAGTGACCATCTACGAAAGTACATACTTATTGTATATTTGTGCCACTGTGTAATTTGTTTTACTGAATATATGCTCATTTTACCAGAATTTTATATAATTCATTGTGTCAAGGGTTCAGACCTTTCTCATACCCGAAAGATTCTGCTTCCTGAGAATTCAAAGCTCGCTTCACGAGCATTCATAGTTTCACGCTTCATCGCCACCGGCTGGAAGGTAGTAGGTGGGCGTGTTATAATACATATATACATATATACATATATACATATATACATATATACATATATACATATATACATATATACATATATACATATATACATATATACATATATACATATATACATATATACATATATACATATATACATATATACATATATACATATATACATATATACATATATACATATATACATATATATATATACATATATACATATATACATATATACATATATACATATATACATATATACATATATATATATATATATATATAACTAGTTCGAGAAAGTCTGTGCCATTCTGTTGCACCACTAGTTCCGTAATGAAATCAGTTGTTCAAGCTTAAATATTTAAATAATGTCATGCATATTTTTTTAGGGAAATTAAGACAATTTTTAAAACATGTCTTTATTTCCCTCGAGGTTTTCCCATAAACGGCTCCAAATTTGTTCTTTAATTTTATTCTTGTTTAAAGTCAAGTTTTGTTGATAATATGGTATAGGTTATATTTTCATTAAAATCAATGTATTTTAAATTGCAATGTTCATTTCTTTTCAAACTCGTTTTACCCCTTTAATATTGAAGCTTTAAACAATGCAAATTATTTTTTAAATATATCTTCGAATCATTTTATATTAACTTTTTAAAAAATATGAATAGTTTTCGCGAAATTTGTAGTTAAAATGTGCAATATCACTTGACTATGGAGAATATTATACCGACGTAAACATTTGTTTTTCTTCCAAAACTTTCTCAGCAGAACGTGCTTCTTCCACCCGGAGAAACAACGTTTAAATCCCATTGAGAATAAATATTTTGGTTCGTTTATTTCTTCTTTAAATTATTTGTAAGAATAAAGTAGAATACACTCCATTTAATAGCACAAAGCAATTTTCACATAAACTTCTAAAGTATCAAAAAAATAAAGATATGTTTTTTAACTACGGCTTTCCGTTTGATTAGGAGTGTTTAAACTGATAGCAGAAATGTTAGTGGCTTTGAAATTACAATATTAGAATATTACTAACCATTACCGATAATACGAAAAAGTTTGTGCTTTTGAAGCAGCACTAGTTTTTACTTTCTCGCTACGGAGTAGAAAGTTATGTAAATCTGCGCGGAAAAACAGCGAATTTTCGGCCGGAAAACTCTTAATACAGGGCCCTAGTAATAAAAAAATAAATATAAATCCAGTTGCTAAAGTTAAAAAAAATCCTCTAACACGTGGTGTAGCCAGAATCCATGTTTTGTGAGTCCTTGATACCGAGAAATGGAATGACAGCAAATCGTGTCTCCGTCCGTCTGTGAACCATGCTTGCGGCTAAACCATTCAGCCGATTTTCTCCAAAATTGATATTCCCCAATGAATCTGGCTTATGTCATGGCCCCTTGAATTTGAAATCGATTTTTAATTTTGGAGGGTACTTTACATGAAACCTCTGAGATATTTTCCAAATTTTCAAAAAGTGTCGTTTTTGAATAATTTTTTTGTTATGCGATACTCTGAAGGAAGTTAAAGAGAATGGCGGAGGTCTCATGTTCGTTGAACACCCTGATTTTGTTTCAAAAATTGCAAGAGTTCAAATTTTTCGGAGTATTTCTTTAACTAAAACATTAAATATAAAATTTTTTCCCTTAACAAAATCTGTTCCTTAATGATAGATTTTGAAATAAGGTCAACAATTTTTCGAAAATTTGAGTACTTTTCGCGTAATTTTGCGCGAAGATAGGGCAAGAAAGCACGTGCTGTTTTAGCACCACTAGTTTTTTAGTAACCCGTGATTTTTACAAATATAAACTATTTTTCCTCATCCTATGTGGCTACTCCAGAACCCTTTAAGCCATAAAAATATAAATGAATTCACCTGATACTACGGCTAGGCCGAAGATATTTAAGCCGTTACAAAACGTAGTACATGTGTAAATTAAATTTTTAATGTATTAATGCAAATTTTTAAAGTACATGATAATTATTTTCATGTACTTTTACATTAAAAGTAATGCAGAAATTTTTGGCAGTGTATACCACGTGTAAAAAACTGTAAGTATTTGGGTTTGGTTCTGCGAAGCGACTTGAGTTGGTCGAAACATATTAACAATATGGTCAAAACATTATGGAATGCGCTGCACTTTGTAATGCGTATTCTAAAAAAACAGTAATTCGAATGCCCGTTATGCTAAGGCATTTATCACACTTGTTCGTCCTATTTTAGAATACGGAGCGGCATGCTAGGACCCCTAGAGAAAAGGGCAAATCGAGGTTTTAGATAAAATTCAAAAACTGGCCGGAAAGTTTGTTAATCTGGGCGTGTTGTTGACGGACGAGATGAATGGGAACCCTTGTCTAAGAGAAGGGAACGCGCGCGTTTTTAAATAATGTACAAGATATACAAAAGGGAGACAGCATGGGCATAGGTAAAAGATTACTGAAACCAGATTATGAAAGCAGATGAGATCATCCTTAGAAAATATGAAGAAAGCAAAGAACTGATATAGGCAAGTTCTCCTTTGTGAATCGCACTATAGTAGATTGGAACAAACTACCTGAGAGAGCACTAGAGGGGCTTCCTTCTAATGTAGTCAAATTTAAAAATATGCTAAATTCCATCTAGATTATTACTAATAATACTGAGACTTTTATCGTTATTATTATTATTATCGATATAATTATTAACACTTATTGGCTTTGATGTAATTTTTAAGTTATTACTATTTCTTACATTATTAGCATTATTATTAATATTAATATGGTTCTGTCCTTTATAGAGTGAAGTGAGGTACAGTGTAGTGGGGGGACGGGAGGGGAGGGAAGTGCAGTTTATTGTAGTGAAATGAAGTGAAGTGTTAGATAAGCTATAAGTCCATTTAGATATAACTAGAAATTAATTAGAACTAGAATATTAACCTCTAATTCTAATTGTAATTCGATGTGTAAATATTAATAGTTTTGTAATTATCCTAATTCTAATTGTAATCATGTTTGCCACCGAGCATTAGCTCAAAGCGAACTTTAATAAATATCTCTCTATCTATGCTAGCTCGGTATTTACTTTTGCTGCTATGTTTTTCATGTCACATTGACAACTGCAAAGTCGATAAGCCAAACTTTACTGGCAGATTTATCCCAGAGCGTAACATCGGGTCTATTGAGCTGGATTGTTCTGTCTGTTAGAATACTGCGGGCCCAGTACAACTTATGGGACTTCCTTTCAAGTGCTGTTTCTGAATGCTATTGGTAGTACATTGTATTAGTATCCTTCAGGAGTCTGAATTTCTGAGCGAGCTTGGAATGGATGATCCGGCCCACTTGATCGTGCTGTTTTGTAGTCTGTTGGGGCTATGCTTTGCAACCGAATGATTGCTGGATGGTTTCATGACTCGCCCACATATTCGGCACTCATCACTTTGTATTTCTGGGTCTTTAATTATGTATTTAAGTACTTCTTCGTTGGGACAACCTGATCTTGGATTCTACCATAAAGCCTTTAATCTCAGGGTACAAATATCCTATGCTGAGCCATTTGAACATTTCCCCGTCGACATTTGGATTGGCAACTGCAGCAGGATATGCATCGTGGAGGGCTTTCTGTTTCCAGGAATCCATTTCTTGTTGAAAAGATGACTGATGGATTGATATATTTTGTTGTTTTAGATTTAGAGGCGTATAGTTGTCATCAGCCTGATCCTCCTTGTGGAGTTGAGAAGTATTCGCTTTCCCTGCAAAATACTTTCTCATGGCTATTATCTGCTTAGCGTGGTGTTTGTCAACTTTACGATACCACGCCTTCCCAGTCGTGGCGGTGTCATGGCGCTTCTTGGGTGGTGGCAGCCAACACGTGTCATTTGGACTCGCACCTGTCTTTCCATTTCCTAGATCTGTTGAGGACCATTTAAGAATTCCCACTGAAAATGTGATAATGGGAAGAGCGTATGTGTTGATGGCAACCGTAAGGTTTCTAGAATTGAGAGTTCTTAAAACTGCCTTGTGTCGTCTCGTGAGCTCCGTTTTGAGTGTTTCCTTCAGCTTGTGATGTACTATCATACATCCCTCTTGCATACCAAGATATTTGCATAACTCATTGGCTTCCAGAGCGGATATTACCTCTTCACTTTGTCTCGTATCTAGCTGCATGAGCGATGTTACCCTTCTGTATTTCTGGAATTTTGCTTTTTTCAGTCCCCAACTGCATATCAATGTCTCTGGAAAATTCTTCAGTGTTTTTTTTATTTCCATGAATAGGCCACGCATTGTTCCTGAGTAGAGTTTCATGCCATCCATATAGAATAAGGGCGTTATACGTGTCATCACAGTGATTTTCAGTTCAAATTCTGTTTGTAAGTCTTCCAGGAGTGTTGAGAGTGGGTTCATGGACAGACAAAAGCAGTACGGGCTCAAAATGTCACCTTGGAAAATACCACGCCTTATGTTTATTTTATAGGGGATCGCTGTTTCATATTTTGCCGCGACACGGATACTGGTCTTCCATTTGCCCATGGTGAGTTTGAGGAAATTCATTGTCGTTGGATTAATACGGTACACTGACCGTATGAAGAGCAGCCAATCATGCGGAACCATGTGATATGCCTTTTTATAGTCGACAAAACAAGTGAACAAGTTGCATCTCTTCTTACATGCTTGAGACATGATGTTCTTTACATCCGAGGGAAGCTTTGCTGCACCCTCTTTGAGTTTCAGCCAGGATAGAATTCGCTGTACAGTGATGTTCCATAATCATTGATAGGCAACTTGTGATGATTTTATAAAAAGAGTTAAGGCATGTGATAGGCTGGTATTTTGCGGGATCTACAGTATCACTAGTTTTGGGCTTCATAAATGTGACACCTTCGCGTAGATAATGCGGCATTTCTCAGAGATAATTCAGGTAGTTGTTGATTAAATTTAGTATTTTCCCATGGAGACGTGAATTTTTTGTACCAATAGCTATGAAGACCATCTAAGTCCGGGCATTTCCAATTGAACAGTCCCTGTATAACTCTGTAGGATATCTTCAGTGAGTTTAGAGGTTGTCATTTTTGTGATCTGCGTCGCAGCACCTCTAATGTGTTCCAACCAAAATGCGTTGGCATTAAAGTGCCTTTCAATCGATCATGTTTCACTCAGATTTCTTCCACAGCGGCTTTGTTTGGCAGGATATTCAATTCTGTGTTTCCGTTTCCTAGTCTTCGGTAGACGTTGTTTTGACTCGTGAGAAATTCTTTGCTATCTGTTTTTCGCTTTATACTTTTCGTATATCTGCTTATACGTTGGCTATAGACACTCAGTTACTGTTTTAGCGTATCAATAAAATCGAGAAGAATTGTATTGTCGATATTGTGATGTGAGCGGATGCGGTGTTTCCGCTTACTATATACTATTTTATTTTTCAGATATTTATTTCTATCTCCTCTCTGGAAAGCTTTTATTGTAGTAATATCTTATCTGAGACGTTCGATCCGTTTTCGCGACCGTATTTTCAATGGGGGGGTCTCTTTTCGGTCGCTGGTAACTCCGATTTGGTTGGATTTCATATATTTTCCCGCCAGCCATCCCCACTATGGCAACTGCCATACAACAGATTGTAGAGTCGAGATGGTCATAGGCCATGATGTTTGACGTCCCATTAACCAAATTTTTTTCATTTTCGAATTGTATCGCAATGCCTATCGAAAACCTAATGATTTTTTAGTTCATATCATTAGTCCATTCAACTCTCCGCCGTAGCGGACCTGCCACAGTGGTCCCAAGTGAACTCTGAGAAACACTTTGCTCAGGTGCAGTTAACAGATCTTCCGTGCTGCTTCCATCGACTGTAGTAATTTCGGGTATCCCGATGTGAGCCCGCCTCTTCAGCATCACACCACCAGCGGTCCGCACGCTGTCACAGACAGCGCTAGTTCCATGTGTGCCCTGGCGCTCCCCAGGCAGCGGCTCTGGTCCGAGGCAAATATTTAGTGATCTCTCCATTTCAACATGGGTGTGGTCTGATACGGTTGCTATCACATGACCTTTACACCTGCCATCATTTGTATTAACCTCACATGAAGGGTACCTTCTTCTGCCCAGCTTTGGCCTTTCAAGACTTAGCCTGTTACCCCGGGCATGGACTCCCCTTATCAACCCTTGAGGAGAAGGGTCACATTGAGAACATCTGTATGTCTACTGTGGACTGCCTCTTCTGATGTTCTTGAGGTCGTCTTCTTCTGGTGTACTTGTTCGTCTGACCTCTCCCCCTTGACATGTCCGACAAGTGTGGCCCTACCAGTAGCTATGCTACCGCCGGCATAGCTCTCAGGATCATTGAGATACTCAAGATCCACTACCAACGTCAAGGTCATCCACCCCATTGGTGGAGTTGTTGATGTTGTTGTTGTTGTTATTATTATTATTATTATTATTATTATTTATTATTATTATTACTACCTTTTGCGACTCTCAAAGGCAACCAATCTCTGATTGATAGTTAGTGATTCCGGGCGCGCCTACTCCTATGGTCATTAGCCCCGTAAGTGCATTGCGTGTTTTTGCTCGGGAGGTGCGGAGGTCTTCCCCCGCTGGATGGCGAGATCCGGTGCCGACCTACCGCCAGCTAGAAGGGGTTTTCTACAAACTGGTATCTCCCATGAGGGGGCATCGCCTCAGCCAGGACAAGCTCTAAGGTCCCAAACGGTCTCCCGGCATGTGTGGAAGGGGAGTGCATGTTAGTGTTAGTGTGTGTGGGGGGTGAGGATAGGACAAGGAAGAGTTAGGAAAGATCGCGCGCGGCCCGTTTGTTAGGGTACTTTTCCGACATTCGCCAGGTGTTTATCGGATAAACCACTTTTAACGGAAAACTACCGATCAGAGCAGCCGGCCACTAGAATTCTAGTCCAGACAACGACTGAATTCGACCTAGCTGACAAGCTAGTGTCGAAAATTCTGCCACCATCTGGACTCGCACCCAAGACCTCCCGGTCAGAGGGATTGCAGTGACACCAGTTAATGCCCTGAGTCATCTCTCCCGGTACCAATCTTTGTAAATGAAGTCTCGAAAGAAAGAGAATTTCACGCAGACGTGACGAATTGCATTTTGACTTTTAAAAAGCGAAGGATGTGTTGAAAAAACGTACCTAAATATTGAGATTAAATGCAATTCGCATCGCTTGATAGCATTGTCAAAATCTTTATAGTTAAATAACTCCTAAACGAAGCATAGAGGATAAAATACTTTTGGACATTCTATTACATTTTTGATTATCCGGCGTTTATCGATCGAATACCAACTATATTACTCGCCACTGGAGGCGATCATTGCTTGTGACGTCACGCTTAGAAGGCTTAAATTTCTCCATCTTATATGTATGCTTTCTGTGTACACCGTGTTGGTGGTACACCGATGAGGTATATTTGCATAATCTTAATTCAAGATAATCTTAATTAAAATAAACCTAAATGCTATCGCAGCAACAATTAGAAGTATTACAGTTTCTTGATACCGATGAAGATTGCTTTTATATGTACAGTGGAACCAGTCATTTATCAAATGTATGTATTCACATTCTTGTTTCTGTGAAAAGTTTGTAATATAACCTACAGTACTTATGCAATTGGTATGGTACCACATCATATCTACTAATCACTAAATGCTCATTTTATTCTTATTCAAAATTGTTAAGTTCGTTTTATCGCTCGCTCCTAAAATTTCAAACTCTGCTAATTTTAGTCAATAAACATTTAGGCAAAGGACCATTTCAAAAAGTGCAAAATATTTTTGTTGAAAACATAAATTAAAAATGAAATTTGATGAAAGCATAGGCCTATATTTCTTTTACAATATTGTTTATTTTTTCTCGTGTTGTTGATTTTAGCATAGACCTTACATAGGTCATTTAAGAGAAATAATTATTTTTCCTTGTGTAGTATCCAAGCAAAAGCAAAACTTCATAAAATGGTTTTTATTTAATATCCAGGTACAATAATGAGAATCCCGTGTACAAAAGCCAAAGTTCCGAATAACCTCTAGAGTGTGCCAATTGCGAAGCCGTTTCACCGTAGTCCAGTAGAAGTCCCATACACAGCCGAGTCATAGAATTTCCACCAGAGAGTTCTGTTTCCGTAGCACAGGTCGTCGTTATCACTAATCACCACTCTACACTCCGTACACTACTCGCCAGAACACCGTTGCCAACACCGTCGCAATCAGTCTCCCCTGGCGTCGGGTTGGGGCCCTTTTATATCCCGCTGGGGCTAGGGGCCCGGGGACTAGCTGCGGAGTAGGGGCGGTGGCGAGTCCCTACCCGCTTGTTCAGGCGTGACGGCCGCGCACAGTCAACCCCTGCCGGCCCGCAACGGTCACCTTCCCCTCCGGCCGAGGGCTATGACGCCCCGCTGACGTAGCTCGGCGGCGGGTCTTTCAACTGCGCGCGGGCGGTCACGACACCTTGTTTGATCTCGCTTCTTTGAAGGCGGGGACATTTTACTTTAATAAAAAAGAAATTCGCTGTAAGTCCTTATGCTATGATGAAAAATAACGAAAGGAGCTACAGTGTACTATGGGACGACCGAGACTCAAGGAAGGAACCATCTCCACGAAATTGTCAGGGTGTTCTGCGTGTGAATCCAAAAGATAAGGCAGAAGACTCAAATATTTGAGAAGGGCATAATCAGAGAGCTTGAAAACTAAATCGAAGTATGATGGAAAGAGAGCTCTTACATCTTTTCATGTTCTTCGTCAAAAAGAAGAAAAAATATTGGCACATGCACGTTCTGTACAGTGAAGAGGACTGTGTCGTCTTAGGACTGAATTCTGATTTAACTGTACCGGTATTTTCTTTATCAGCAGTGATTTGGTGAAATTTTGAAGCCAGAGTGTTCAGTCATGATATCGCATTGAAATGCTGGGAAATAATACTTTTCCCTGAGTGATAGTAATTTCAACAAGTTAATTTATATCCTGGACAAGTTGAAGCATTTTAAAGAAACTAGGAGGACTATACTAGTTGTACTTTTAGTGTAGAAATTTAACATGTGAGAGTTCTCGCACGGGTGCGCTAGTTACAAGGGGGTTCAAATATGACCGGGACTGATTTTTTTTACGAAATACTTTATTAGCAAAAATTTATTTGTACACGTCATTCTTCAAAGTACTCCCCTCCAGATTCTATACATTTTCCCCAACGTTCTGGGAGCATCCTAATGCCCTTTTCATAAAAGTCTTTTGATTGTCGGTATATCCACTCCCGAACACTGTGGGTGACTGCGTCATTATTCGCAAATCGCATGCCTTGCAAATGTGATTTAAGCTGTCCAAACAGGTAAAAATCACTTGGGGCCAAATCTGGACTGTACGGCAAATGTGGTAGAAGGTCCCACTTCAATTTGCTGATGGTTGCTATGATTGTTTTAGCAGTATGAGGCCGTGCATTGTCTTGAAGGAATGCTACCCGTTTCCCACCTCTCTTCCGTTGGGATCGGTTCTTTTCTTTGATTTCCCTTTCCAAAAGTGCTGAATAATAAGCTGCATTGATGGTTTTAGCTTCTGTAAGAAAGTCTACATGGATAACACCCTTCCAGTCCCAAAAAAAGTTGCCATCACTTTTCCCGCCGAACGGATCTTCCGCGCTCTCTTGGGTTTTGGAGAAGAGGCGTGTCGCCATTCACGTGATACCTGATAGGACTCGGGAATAAAATAGTGTACACACCGTAATGTGGGTTACAATGGACTTCAAAAATGCATCTCCTTCATTTTCAAACCGCATTAGAAGAACACTGGCAGCTTGCATGCGCATCAATTTGTTCTCGTCCGTCAAAGTGCGTGGAACCCACCTAGCATTCACTTTTCTATATTTTACGTGGTTTTTTATCATGTCTTCTACACTGCCCACACTGATGCCAATTACTGATGTCACGTCTTTGATAGTGATGCGCCTATTCTCAGAAATAACCGCATTAACACGATCAATGTTTGTTGGGGTTATGGATGTTTGCGGCCGACGATTATGAGGTACATTCTCAACGCGCTCTCGTCCCTCTCTGAAACACTTACACCATTCAAACACACGGGTCCGTGAGAGGCACTCTTCCCTGTACTGTTTTTTGAGTCTCTGCAAAATTTCCGACGGTTGAACGTTTTCTCCAACGAGAAATTTGATGATAATGGTTGTTCCAGGCTCCGCGGCACCCTTTGTTCACTCATCGTTCTAGCAAGACCCAGACTCGACTGAACAGGTTCTAACCTGCAAAGGAGGGAGGTGGGGGGTTGTGGCTAGATTCTCGCCAGGCGGCGCAGCTATTGCGCATGGCGGGGTATTTGAAAAAAATCAGTCCTGGTCATATTTGAACCCCCTTGTATCATTATTCATCTAATTCGCGACTAAAGATGTTATGAGTCGGTTGATTATAAAGTCCACTTGGGGTTGCAACCAGCTTTCTAAGGAGCATATCTAGGGACCGTCGGCGCCTCCACAATTCTTTGCACAAAATATGGACTGTTCCCAATAAAGCAATTTATATTTCCCATTTTTTTCTATGACCTGGGACTTTAGACAAGTTCTTACATACATTTTGCGGAACAAATCCCAGAGATCCGAAAACTATCGTGAGAACCTTAACTTTTACGCCCAGATTTAGCTGATTTCGATTTCCAAACTCTTATATTTAAGACGTTTCTCTGACTCCTTGGTTACGTTTTGATCATATGGCACAGCAACATTTACAAGTAGACACTTTTTCCCTAATTTCCGCATAATAATATTCGATTTGTTTCCCACTATCGTGCGATCAGTTTGGATTCCGTGGTCGTACAGTACTGTACACAATCCAACAAATGTTACTGCTTTTACTGAGCGTTCATTATACTCGGAGCATGTATTTGGAACTTCGAGGAAGGGGCAGATCTGGAAGTCGATTGATTGATTGATAGTGTTTAAGGGGTCTTCAACAGCTGTCATTAGGGCCCGAGTCAAATTATTTTAAGACCAGTACACAATAATGCAGTGTCAAGCTAAAAAAGGAAAAATAAAATATTAAATGAAAAAAGTCAAACTGAAAAGGAACGTATCCTAATAAAAGGGTTTGGCAGAAAAAGCCAGATAGTTACTTTAAATTCCCGAACTGAAAGTCAATAATTTTCATTATCATCTTCTCTCAGAGAAGACTGTAGAAGTTAGTCTCTATTAAAAAGCTAAAACAATTTCAGCGAGAAGATTCGCATTTCTATTCGTAAGAATTCCGCTAGGGTGCTAGCAAGGTGATGCCTTCGGTGGCTATCTTACCACAGAGCAAAAGTACATGCTCCATGGTATGATCTATTTTGCAGTATTCGCATATAGTGGGTGGGTACCCGCGGAGGAGATATCCATGGGAGAAATGGAAGTGGCCGATCCGAAGGTGTGGCAATATGATTTCCTCGCGCCTAGCATCACGAAATGAGGAAGATCAGAGACTTATGAAATCCTTGATTTTCATGAGCTTAAAGTCTGTGTTCTGCCACTCCGTTTCCAATTCACGGATGATAGAGCGTTTGATACAAAGCTTAGTGTCTTCCGTGTGGACTGTAAAGATGATTTGATAACTCTCTTTTGTTCGTGGTGGATTTTGCTGCCTTGTCAGCTATTTCATCTCCTCTTATTTCCACGTGCCTCTTATTTGAAGCCACTCTTATTTCCTCTTATTCCCAACAAAAGGCTAAAATAAAACGGTGGACAAGTAGATGATGGATTTGCTGTTGGATAGTCATTCTCAGTGGGTCACAAGACAAGAAAGAGGAGATGGATTCAAGAGAGCTTCTTGAATCACTGCAGATCACTACTTTCCTTAATGACATCAATACAGCAAACTTCAGTGCCTCTAAGAGTGCATACTTCTCTGCAGTATAGACGCAGCACGAAGAGTCTAATCGAAAACATCGCGTAGCACTACTGCAGTAGAAGGCACATTCAACTTTGCCGTTTTGGGAGCAACCATCGGTGTAAATGAAATAATAGCCAGGATACGTTGATTTTATCGCCTCAAATTCCGATAGAAATGTACTAGGAGGAATTAAGGATTTAGGAAGGTTAGTAATCTAAGATCTATTAAGGGCCGGTGTAGGTTGAATGGGGAGACAATGTTTCGGGGGGGTTCACAGGGTTGGGCAGCTTTATATTTAGCTTTTGTAAAAGCATACTTAGACGAACTCCCAGGGGACGGGGTAACGATGGTCTAAGTGCATACGAATTCAAGTGGGTTGGGTGCAGGGCTGCTTGGCGTGAGGGAGTATCAACATTGGATAATTTCGCGCCATATGAACCAATCAAAATATCCCGCCTTCGGCTCAGAGATGGTTTTCCAGCCTCAGCCAGGGGGGCATTCGATGCGACTCGTGCGGTAGGCGCCTATATAGCCTTATACCGACATTGTGTATGGTATTTAGTGGCCGGAGGGTTGATGGAGTCGCTGAACCATACACTATGCATCCGTAGTCCAAGATAGGGCGGATGAGTGTTCTATACAAGCGCAAGGGACACGAACGGTCTGCGCCCCAAGAACTATCAGTAAGAGTGCGAAGAAGATTTAAAGGTGGTACACATCGGTCCTCTAGTTTACGGATGTGTTTTCGCCATGTTAAGCTATTGTCAAATGTGAGCTCAAGGAAGATTGCGGATTCACGAAATGGAAGCTGCTGCTCCCCAAGAAAAAGGTCGGGGTGATTATGGAGGTGATGAATTCTGCAGAAGTGCATGCAGTTGGTTTTGAGGTAGAGAACTTGAATCCTGTTTCATTGCTCAATTCCCGCAGTTTATTGAGCACAGGTTGTAACTGCCTCTCTATGACTTGCATGCTCTTGGAGGAGCAAAAAATGACAGTCGTTAACGAACAGTGATGCTTTCACAGGCTCCCAAATTACTGATGCAATACTATTGATAGCAATGGCAAACAGAGTGACTGAGAATCGATTCCTAGGGAACACCCTGGGGGCATGAAGGAAGTGTAAACCTCTGTTGCAAGGGTGACTAAATGGTCCGAGGTTGACCAGTGCGTCCTGAAGCCACATTGGAGAAGTGTAAATAGGTTCTTTTGTTTCAGGAGCCAGACCAGACGTGTATTTACCATTCGCTCTAGAAGCTTGCACATATAGCTTGTGAGCGAGATTGGGCGGTAACATGAGGGGGTTGTTCTGTCCTTTCCACCTTTAGGGATTGAAAGAACAATTCCTTCACGCTAAATCCTTGGTACGTCATGTTTAAAAAAACCAAATCTGGTTGAAAATGCCGAGGAGAAAGGAACGAGCGTTTTCAGGTGGATGTTTCAACACTTGATCATGTATCTATTCTGGTCTCGGAGCAGACTCTTTCTCACAAGCGAGGGCACAGGAGAATTCGTCCATGGAAAAAAGGACATTGTAGTCTTCTTCCACATGACTCGAGAAGTCTAATTTGCAGTTTTCCATTTTTCTTTTCGTTTTTTGAAAGGAGGATAGTGTACGGAGCTGGAGATGTGCTCGTAGTGAAAAGCCATTTCTTTGGCAATAGTTTTTGGAGAGATAAGAAGATTGCCATTTACCATAAGCACTGATATAGACCGCGAAGGAGTCTTCCACCTATCCGTCGGACCTTTCACCACTCTACTTTAGAGGGTCTACGGCAAGAGAGTGATGAGATATAAGCTCTCCAGGACGCAGCCTTACTTTCCCGTGTGGTCAATCTAGCTCTGGATCGGGATCTTTTATAATTTATTAAGTTTTCCATGGTTGGGAACCAACTAAGTTTTGCCAATGCCCTCTTCCGATCACGGACTGCGGTAGCACAGTCAATATTCCACCATGGCACAGGGGGATGTCATCGGTGACCCGACGACTTCGTGATGGCAAATGAGGCCGCATGAAGGACGGCGTTAGTAAAATGGACAACCATAGCATCGATATCGTTTGAGCAGTTTTCCGGTATCCATACTTCTTTCCTGAATGTTTCCCTTTCAGTTCGGTGGATTAGCCAGCGAGGAGGGCGGGCAACGTTCAGATCGGGAATATCGAGGTTGGCCAGAATGGGGTAGTGGTCACTGCCATGCAGATCGCCAAGGACAGTCGACTCGAAGATTGTAGAAAGAGAGGGATAACAGAGAGCTAGATCTACGGACGAGAAAGTGTTTACGCTTGGAAAGCTACGGAAAAGTGTGTGCTTTCGACAGTATTTAGAGAGAATTACGTTTTGGTTATCAATGATATGTTCAAGTGTATTGCTTCTCGGGCACAACCTTGTGCCACCCCAGGCAGGGTTGTGGGCTTTTAAATGCCTCACAATAAGAAAAGTTGCGGGCAACTGAAAAAAACACATCTTCCACTTGTCCAGGCGGAATATAGACCTTGCAAATAGTAATAGAAATATTGCAGAAATTCACACGAACGCAAGATATCTGGAGAGTGATTCGTATATATCTATTTATTTGATACCAGGGAGTCTGTGACAAAAGTGGCGACACCGCCATGGTCGCGGACGCCATCTTCAACATCTGTCGCGGCAGGAAGTATTATTCCGAAGGACAACATGGATAAGAGCCAAAATTTATTGCCTTTTTATTTTTGAAAATAGATTTTATTACATGGAAGCTATTTTTCTTTTTTTTTCAAAATTTAAGTAGTATATGACATAGTGTAGGGATCACAGAATTTTGAAAATGTGCACACAATTCACTTTTCCCCATAGCACGTCATACGCAGTTTAACTGTTTTTTGACGTAAAATAAATAAATAAAAGATAAATAAAAGAGGGCGCGGGAAGGTTTTTTATCCATTAAGGGAATATCAGATTCATCCCCATGGTCCCCACCCACCACGGAGCCCAACAAGGGGAACACTCCATCGGAGTGCCAGGATAGATCGGGAGTGAGTTACTTCCCGACCGCCCGTCTATAGGAGTCCGTAACCAAAGCAAGTGTATTGAGATCTACAAGGAATGTTCCCCAAATCGGTAAAAACACGTATCTTTGGATGCCAAGACGAAAGTGGCACGAGGACAGAAATTGAGGAACAGACAGGCCCTTCAACCGCCAGGACACACATTCCGTCTGACACGGGTCGCCATGAACGGCAAACACATAGGTGGGCGTTCAGCATACAGAGGGGGCCAGTGAAATAGAAGAGGAAGAAGAAAAGAAACAAGATGAAATGAGAATGAAAAATGGGGAGAAGAAAATGACTGGTGGAAGAAAAGAAATACTTGAGAGCCCTCTCTGCATCCCCCCTTCAAGACGTAGACCGTCCCATCTCGACGGGTCTAGCGGTGGAGCTAACTACACACCCTGTCGTGTTTCTTTTTCAAGCATTCGGTCTTTGTTAAAATTGGACAAGCTTAGGCGGTATGATCAATGTTTCCTACTTGTTCCTGACAAATAGGTGTTTATCATCTTGGGGATGTTTTTAGAACTACTTTATCATAATGTCGTGTTCTCAACGCCTGATCTTATGCTGCTTTTATAGCTGCTTCCAATTCTGACTTAATTTTTCACATTTGAAATGTAAATGATTGATATTTATTGATCTGTACCCGGATTATATATTATCCATGAAGTGGTTTGTCTCTCCACGGTTTCATGTTAAGTAATAACAGAACTCCAGTGTCTGTATTATTCTGAGTGTCTTGCAGAATCTTCTTTGCAATTCGCACTTACTATGCCTATGTTTGTCATTCTTCGATCGGATTTCACGACCAGCCTCATTAGTGAGTAATCTTAACGACTGATTACATACTTTCCCATCCTGACTATACGTTGTGCCAGAATACTTCAGTTAGTCTGATGCTTCTTCCTCCTTTCTTACATGTCACATAAAGTCTATGAACATGAACTTGGGGGTGACGACATAGTGCATTCGAAGCGGTATTCTATTTTGTCGATCCATGATTCGAATTTCTTGCTCAGTCTAGTTCACTAACCCGAAACTGTACTCGACTTCAGGCACCGCCAAACTACCTATTGCAGGTATTTTATTCCTGGAGTTTACAGCGGACTGTAGGACAAGTCTCACTCTTTTGTAATACTCCCTGCGGATTCTCTCTTTTATTATGTCGTTCGAGATGTTCTCGCATTCTTCAATACCATATACCGTATATTTGTCAGTTTTTCCTGGCTCAAGATCTTAAATCACAGAGTATATATCAACTTCAACGCTCTCTGATTTTATTTTTCTCTCTCTTTAAATTGATTTTTGTTGCGGTGGTGTCCGCCACACCAAAGCGCGCGCCGCGGAGTCGGCACGCCGTGACGTCAGCGAGCGGGAACTGGGCAGCCGAGCAAGGAAGGAGCCGGCCAATGAGGACAGAACGGCCGGCGCACGAAGTCTCTACGAGGAGACGAGTCTTCGACGCGCAGCAAGTTATAACGGGCAGCCGCCGGGGTAGCGGCAGAACAGTATACGGAGTGTTTAGAGAGTAACTTGAGCTTGGATTGTGTTTAGTATAATGATTGCGACCCGGCAGTGTACAAAGTGATTTCCTCTGGTTTAACTGTGGTGAACTCGGCTTTGGACTTGGACTTCGACTGAACATCTGGTGACTCAGCTATTGTATAAAGGTTTACTCTCTTTTGGATTTTGGTGCAACTATTGTAAAGACTGAGAGGCTGTAATAAAAATCTTGTTTATTGTTAATTTGCTGATTTCCATACATAACAATTTTGGCACACATGTCAAGGCGGATCTTCATGCGGATGTCATTGCTAAAATCATTCACGGCAGACATAATTTGAGGAGAACCACTTTATTCTTAGCCAACATTTTAAGATAATCCACGTTAAGACATTATTTTAAGACAAAGCCATTGAGCGTCAACTGTCTAGATAGTGGGATAAAACAGCAGAAGGGATAGCTAATCTTCTTTAAAAATTCCCCTGTTAATCTGAATACTTCTTGTTTCTACTACATCCTTTCCGCTATGTATTAGTAACCTGGTACTTCACGACTCCATACTATCCTTGCGAAACTCAAAAAGTCTAGGATGAAAGCAATAGTTCTCCATGGTCTTCAAAATTCAATCGTGTTATATAAATTATATTTTCGTTTCTTTACATCAGTCAACTACAGATGATTTCATACAGACTTATACAGATTTTATACATTATACAGATGATTTTATTTTGTAGCAAGATTCCCTTACAGCCATGGGAACCTTTACGACATCTTTTCTGTTCTACTGGCAACATATGATTCTTCTTTAGGTTTCTGTGCACTTTGTTAGCTATGGATACAGTTATAACTTTATACAGTGCTAGCAGACAACTGGTTGGCCTATAGCTCTTTGCCAAATAAACTGTCTACCGCTTTGGATTGACAATACGTGATGCCGCGTGTTAACCATTCCTGGAGTTTCTTTCGGTTTTCTTTTCTTTTTTGTTTGATTTTTATTTATTTGGTCAAAAAAAGTAAAAACTGTATATGACGTATGTGGGAGAAGAATATTTGCGCACGTTTTCTTGGGTACCAAAATCCCATCCCAACATTTTAATGATCAATAGTTGAAAGCTATAACAACAGCAATAATGATGATAATAATAATTTTAATGATAATATTTGGAAAAGCGGGAGATTATCAACATTTGAAAAACTAGACAGTTCCGTTCCCTAGCTATAGAAAAACTATTTGCCACGGTAAACGAACTGCAGATTTGATTTTGCTGCATTGTTAACAATATAATAACTTACCCTCAGCTCTACTGCTACCACTACAAGCAAAAGGAGACCTCAACAAAACGTGTACATAGTGAAGCTACATTCTAAAATTTTGTTAACAACCTGGGTAGATGAGAATGTAACGTTGTTAATTTCTTAATCCAATAATTTTGCATCTCATTAGTTCCGGGGTATTTCTTGATTCCCGTTTCTTAGTTGCTTGGAAGAGGCCCTCTCCTTGTTTCACTGCTTCCAGAAGTTCATCGACAGCATCAACTTCAGGTTGAAGCCAAGATGCGTCTGTGATGTAGGAAAGCTTTCTTCCCAATTATTTGCCCAAAATGTTCCGACGTCATCTTTTCAACGGGCGACACCATTGCAATTAGGTTTTTGAGTCAGATTGTGGTATAATCTCTTGGCGTCTTTTTCAAACAACCGATACTGTACACAGAAATCTACTCTACGTTTGTAACGCCTAATGCGTTGAGACCATGCTTGGATTTTCTCTTTTAGCTTCTCAGCTACCATTAACCTTGTCTCAGTTTGAATTTAGTATTTTTGTTCAACATGGAGTATTTATCGTTGGACTTTGGAGGAGTGCTTTTATTTAGAGGATACCTCAGCTAAGAGTGATATTTCACACCGAGAGTCGGAGTTTCATAATTATTTTCGCCCAAGCGAGTACGGAGCTGTTACCTCGGCTATCGGCCGTCGGGGTTCTTGGCTGGCCCCAAAATTATC
Source organism: Teleogryllus oceanicus (assembly GCA_964035755.1). Taxonomy (NCBI): domain Eukaryota; kingdom Metazoa; phylum Arthropoda; class Insecta; order Orthoptera; family Gryllidae; genus Teleogryllus; species Teleogryllus oceanicus. Next base: position 198,282,993 of record CAXIVR010000001.1, on the reverse strand, counting down.
TGAGATACCAGAGATCCACTTGCATATACGATGTGATTGATTTCAATGATATCTAGATCTCTACTTGGGGTCTGTACCACCCTATTTAAAACAGAATTCGCCGACTCTATCACTCTCTTAGCTTTACATTTTCGTAAATTCTCCTCAACAGTGCTCGGGATTCGAAAGGAAACAGACGAACTCTATCTCGCGTCGAAGGTGAATGTTCGATATGAGACATTCCACGTCAAATCGCACAAAAAAGGCCAAAATTTGACCTTCATACTTTTAATTATTTTCTTTTTTTCCTATTTATTATGTGGATCAAATAAGTTAACACGTGTATTTTTATTTTTTCTAACTTTATTATTTTCGGAAATATTGCATGATGAAATTTGCTAAAAATAATGGGCATCACTAACTTAAAAATACCACAAATTTGAGAACACTAATTATAGAAACTCCGTTCAAATACCATTCGAAACTTAAAAACATGTTTAAATTTTGAGATTTTGCAAAATATTTAATTTCCTAAATATTCAATTTTTAAAGAAAATTAAATTTTGAAACTTGATTTTAGTAAACTCGATGATCTAATTTAAAAAATATATAAATAAACGCACTAGAGTATTGTTGACAACGCCAGAAAAAATCAACCTTTAAGAAATATTAATTGTTTACGAACTTTGATCACGTGTTTGGTTGTTGCAATGTGTCGTTTAATTTTATTGTTTCTCTAACTTTCAAAAATTGTCAAAATTTGAATTTTCAATGTCATGTGATCTGTTGAGTGAAAGGAATGATAATTTTAAAAATGTTTTTCTTTTCTATTTTTCAATTGACGGCGAAGGATTTTAGCGTGAAAAAATTATCTGTGGTAGCACTTTGTGCTGTCCGAAATTTCTCATGGGAATACCGTTTTTGCTGCAATTTTTTCTAAACTGCTTTCACTATATTCACTGGACTTTCCACTAATTTCGTTAATGCCACGGGAGCCATTGATCTCGACGCTCTCTTCACTAACAAGAAGCAATTTTTGGAATGCAACTTCCTTTTTTTCCGACATGAATCACAAATTCGCCAATGTAATGGCTCCGCTAAATCAAGTTTCACTAGTAAATCGTGGTTTATGCGACTTCGAGATTTTTTCTTAAAATCGTGATCAGAAAGATTAAATTGATTGAAACATCTGTCGTATCTCATACGGTGCTCGCCACTCATGTTGCACAGTGTACGCACGATTCACAGAACAAACTCTACCACTTTTGTCTTTATAAGATGCGTATTGCGACTGATGCTCAGAACATTTACTCAAGTCCCTTGACAAGTGGTCTATTATATTTCACGAGCAAGGTCAGGAGGGCCCCCCGTCCCTAGGACACAATGGGACTCGGCAGTAAAATTCGTTTCGCTGACACGACGAAAAGCAGTAGTAGACTTCGTTTCGCTGTCACCCATCCCTTCTGGGGACAGAGTGAACATATGAGTTACTAATATTTCTTGAAACCCTAATCAGTGCCCACTTTTTTCTTGTTGTGTTTTGTAGAAAGTTGAATAATAAATACGCCTATATTTTTTCAATTTTTTATCTGAGCGAATTCATACAAAAATTTTCATTTTTTTAAATAATTAGAATTTTTAATGAAATATTTATTTTTTGAGAAAGTAATTTACAGAGGAATAAAATACGCATATCAAAGTATTGACTGAAACAAACCAGGAATTTTTATGTTAAGTATATTCGAAGCATCATCAATCATATTTTGCGGAGTAGCGATATTCCAAAATTTAATATGGCATAACTACACAATAATAAAAAATATTATACATTTTTTTAAAACAGCAGTGTCTATTCTGATGCGATGTGACGTGGAAGGGCTCGTATTTGAATTCGTTTCGCTCTCACCCATCTATTCTAGGGGCAGAATGAACATCTGAAATACGAAACTGAATCCCTAATCAGGCAGACGGTCATTTTTTTATAGTTCCTCAGCACATGGATCAAAGACTGACCGAACTCAATTCGCTAGTGCATGGGTAGGCGTAGAACGCCCTAATACTTGAAATTGATTTTTTAGAACTGTATGTGTCGAGTGCCCACTTTAAGAATAGTTTATTTTACAGAAAATTGAACGAGGAAGACGCCCATATTTGTAAACATTTTATCTCATCGAGTTTATATTGAAATTTTCATACTTTTGAAAAAATTAAATTATTAAAATGAAATATTTATTGTTTGAAAAATGTATTTACAGGAGAAAAAATACACATTTCAAAGTATTAAATTGCTCATTGAATTTAAGTAATGTTTTACACGAAGCAAGTTCGAGTTAGCAGATAACAGTTAACCCACGTGGTTCTTTCCTGTCATCAGTTACTGCGACCCACTGTGGATACAGGACATCCCCTCATCACCACCACCTCGCAGTGTCAGCAAGGGTACTCCATTCGCCAGTTGTGATAACTTAACTCTATGCGATTTTCTATGACTGCTGAAGGCAGCCTCCTTGCCTAGCTAAAGTAAGGTTCGTGCCTGCCCTCTAATCAATGGGCTGGTGTGCCAACCCAGTTTCTCTCCTGTACCCTCCATGGACCGATAACAGGAAGTCAAACGGTTCAAGTCCCTTCTCTCTCTACTTATTTCCCGCTGTGGATGCAGCCGTTCCTAACTTGGAGACAGACGCTGTTTGCTGCGCATCAGACCCTGCAGTTGTGTTCGAGGTGCCTCTTCCGCCATCTTCATCAATCCTCCTTTCTTCTTCGAAGATGCCGGCTCTCCTCTGTCGTACTTCTTCGTCTGACCCCTCACCTTCAACATATTGAGCAAGGGAAATTCTACCAAGAGCTAGGCTACCGCCGACATATTTACATATTTCTCGGTCTCAAGGGGGTACTGAATCTCCACCCCCAACTACAAGGTCGGGTACTCCCTACGTGGAGTTGTTGTTATTATGGTGGAATACGGAGACCAAAAAAGTAATAAGTGAGAAAAGAAAGGCCCTCGACAGATAGGTCTGCGTGCACTTGCTTGCAGAAAAATACAAACGGCAAAACTATCATGCAAGGAGAAGTACGTCGCAACCATAACCAGGTCAACCAAACTAGCAGAAGTTTGGCAGAAAATCAGGTCAATAGTTAGAACAAATGTTTTCAGTCCTATTACATGCATAGAACATGAAGGACAACTAGTCTGCAACCCAGAAGAAATAGCCAACGCATTTGCATCTCAATACCCTAAAGTCAGTAACACAAATAGCTATCCTGAAGAATGTATCGAGAAAAATCAAGAAGAAGAAGACGAAGTACTAGATTTCACAACCGATACAGATATGTCGTACAACACCCTTTTCACGAATTACAAAACGCAGCCGGAGACACTGTAGCAAGATCAGTCAACCTCCCCTACAGCATACTACGTCTGGTACCAGAATACTGTCCATCTTGTTAAATATATATAGTAACATCTGGTTACAACGCAATTACCCCAAATGCTGGAAAGAAGCGATAGTAATTGCACTTTTAAAGGCTGGCAATGACCCATGGATATCTGAAAACTATCGCCCAGTGTCACTGACATGCTGTCTAGGAAAAATTCTAGAAAAAATAGTCAACATCCGACTAACATGGTGTCTCGAAAGAAACCTGAATAAACATCAGTGCCGACAGCATCACTGTACTATCGACCAGCTAGTATATCTGGATAACGCAATACAGAAAACCTTTATTAAAAGACAACATATGGTGGCTGTATTCTTTGATCTGGAAAGAGCTTTTGATAAGACATAACATTCTGAAACAACTACATAACTGGCAAATCAGAGGAAATCTTCTAAAATTCATATCCAGCTTCCATTGTACCAGATCCTTCCACGTTTCCGTTGGGCAGTCTATCTCAGAAAGCTACGTACTTGAGAACGGTGTACCACAAGTTTTCTCCAAAGCGGTACGCTTTTTATCATAGCGATCAATGAGATGTTTGACCGCATAGAATCATCAGTATGAAAATCCATGTATGTTGATAATATTGCTCTATTTTATTCAGCTAAATCGCCGGCAATGATTAAATTGAAAATAAAAAATGTCATAAATACATTAGTTCAGAACGGGGAAAAATGTAGGCTTCTCATATGCAGCAACTAAAACCTAATGTGTCCACTTCTGTAGAAAACGAAAAAGTTACAGATCCAATGTTACATGGTGTTCAACTGGCGTAAAATGAAACGGCAAAATTCCTGAGTTTGATTTTTGACGGACATTTTACCTGGAAACAGCATCTAGAGTATATCGTGTCTAGATGAAAAACGGCTCTGAACGTAATCCGATGCATTTCGCTTATAAATTGGGGAGCAGATAGAGACGTCTCTACAAATCTCTGGTAATGACCAAAATCGAAAATATGTGTGCAGTGTACTCTTCAGCGAGGAAGTCAAACGTAAGGAAATTAGATCCTATTCACAATACAGGCCTCCGTTATGTATCTGGAACGTTTCGCACTAGTCCTTCCTTAAGTCTCTATTGTGAAACCAGTACCATGTCGCTACACCATAGATGGCAAACATTACTACTCAGATATCGAGCAAAAATGCTGTCACTACCAGAACTACCAGTAAAAATAATCAAATGCTGTAACATCGTTCTACCACCGGTTTTGAAACAAACCATATGAAGTCCCACCTTGGACGCTTAAAATGCCAGAAGTTCGACTCGACACCATCAGCATAAAGAAGAAAGAAAGCCTTCCCACCGAATTAAAAATCAGATTTAGATCACGTCTCGAAGAGTACATGGCCGATCACACAGTTATCTACACCGATGGATTAAAAACCAAACATTGAGTTGGAAGTGCATTTGTAACTGAAGACACGTCAGAAACATGGACACTTCCACTAGAAGCGAGTGTGTACACAGCTGAATTGTTCGCAATATTGCAAACTTTGCGACACTGTAACTCTCGGTGCAAAAAAATTTGTCATTGCACAGAATCGCACAACTTTCTGCATCACCGCCATGAACAGACGCCTACCTGTAGATCCACTACTACAAATGATTCTATCATGCCACGAGTTAAAACAGCGAGAAGCATCAGTTACGTTCATCTGGTGCCCTGGGCACACAGGTATCTCAGGCAATGAAGAAGCCGATTCTGCACAAAGAAATGCCGCAAACAATCAGAAATCGAAATAGAAGAGCGACCTGAAGATGCAAGAAATGCTGCATTAAAGTGCATCTTCAGAGCATGGCAGACCACGTGGAATAGCCTTCAAACGAAATTAAACCTAATGAAACAGAGCGTCAATGAATGATCACCGTTGTCAGCTACACTCGACGAGAATAAGTGTGCCTTACCAGACTACAAACAGGCCATACGAGGATAATCTCGTCATACATGCTGAAGAATGAAGAGCAACCTGTCTGCGGCTGTAGTGGAATTCTCACAGTGAAACATCTTTTGACAGACTGTGCAAACCTCTCAAGACTCCGAGGCACATGTGGTGACTTGAATGAAGGCCTCGGAACAAACAAAACGGCAACAGACAAAACATTCAAATTCCGGAAAGAGGCGAATCTTTTTTGTAAAATTTAAGTCGTGCATGTCAAATTTTTCACATTAATCAGTAAAAGGCTAAAGATCTTAGTTGCCAAGCCTTCAAATTATAATAATAATAATAATAATAATAATAATAATAATAATAATAATAAAAAAGACAGTTTTTGCAAGTCATGCATTTGAAATACGTAACACGATAATTCTGGTGAGCGCATGTGCCAGCGCATGTGCCAGCATCAAATGACGGGATTTCGATTGTCGGGTCCCGTTGTTCTCCTTTTTTTGTCGTCTATGAACTTACACTTTACGTAGTTTTCGCCGCCACCACTTAACACGTATTCAATACTAAGGCCTCATTCACAATGTAAACTTAAACTAACGTAATGCTGTAAACTTAGCCGTAACATTATACGTAATAACAAGCATTCACAATGCCGAACGTAAGCTGGAACGCAAGTTTCGCCAAAACCAATCAAAATTCAACCTACTGAAATTTGATCAATTCGTTTCTAGCACGATGGAAAGATCTTTCCCCCACAGTTTCTAGCTTTTCTTCGACATTTCTATCGATTTGTCTTTATATGTATGCGAGTAGCTGTTGAAGTAGTGCTCGCATTTCCTTTATCGTATAAACAAGGATTATCTCGTACCAATTCCCGAGTAATTCGTCGAACATAATTTGTTTATTTGCCATGACAAGTTAAATTCACAATAAAAATTGTCCAAATTCTTACTTTGAATTTACTACACGCATCAGAACTGTTCGCAAACTAGTTTTCTACATTACAATAACAAAATGACATAACCACAAACTACCTCAATACAATCTGAAATCGACTTTCCACGTTGCTCTCTGATTGGTGTTCGGTAGAATTCCGACGCAAACTTAACGTAAAAGCTTGTGAACTCAGTAAGTTCATGGACTTACGTCTTCGGTTACGTCAAGGCATTGTGAATGCTCTCGCTTAGTAACTCATTTGTAGGTTTTGCGGCTACGTTACGTTCACTTTTTAGTATGCATTGTGAATGAGGCCTAACCCATTTCTAGGTTTTGCGGTTACGTTACGTTTACGTTTGTTTGCATTGTGAATGAGACTTAACCCACAATGAGCATGGAAGTAATGAAAAACACAATATCCATACTACCAATATAATGTGCCAGGAACTTAATGGTTCATTTTTCTCAAGTTAATTCAGATAGGTCAGGAATAAACTAACGTAACTCTTTAGGATTTGGAGGTTATGTATATAGTGAGGCTATAATGATTGTTACGAAAAATTTAATATTTATCCATAGGGCATTATAATTGCTAAACATTTCCCATTGCTAATATAAATATAAATATGTTAAAGTAAAATAGCGGTGTTACCTAGGAAGCTATAGTTTTCTTTGGAGATAGACATATTCGTATGGTACAATGAGATTTCATGTATTATTATGAATTTACTATCTTGTAATGCTAATGAAAGCAAAAATAGTCAGAGATAGATGTTCCATAAAAGCTTTCAGATCCTGTTAGAGGTATTCAGTTCCAATTAGTTCTTAGTTTTAACGTACGTTCTCGACTGTACGACATGCAAAAACTCATTTATCTGAAGATACGTTATTTCCTTTTGACGATAACGTTTACGCACTACGATCATTGATTTCCCGGGGGAAAACGACTGCTCGCGTCCGTGACACACCTTACGTCACACGTGTTCCCCAGGTGGTGCTAAAGAGCAGTCACTTCGAGAGAATCTCGAAGTATTGGTGACCAAACTTCCCCTTTGGACTCCTGGCCAAATTATAATGCGTACAAGACTGCCCAGGCAGCCCGCCGGTCCTCAAAACCGGCAGAACAATGTTTTTGGACCACCGGTTCGAATATGCCAGTTGAACATCGAAGGGATAAGCAGAGCTAAATGTGAATGCCTGTCTAAATTGCTAAATGCAAACAAAATTGACATTGCCCTGATTCAAGAGACACATACCGAAGATGAGTACCAAGTAAGGACCAGAGGGAAGGTTCCTGGTTACAGAGTAATCGGTGCAATCTATCATCATACTCACAGCATTGCTACATACGTTCGCTATCACCTGAAAGGAGCTCTTTTTGAATAATCTATAATAACAAACAATATTCACATTGTAGTAATATCACTGAACGAACTAATAATAGTCAATATTTATAAATCCCCTCAAGAAAAATGGTCCTCTAAAACTATTCCTGATTTTCTCCATCCTGCTATCTATGCCGGTGATTTCAATAGTCACCACCAAACTGGAGATATGCTGAAAATGACGAAAATGGCTCACTCCTTATGAATTGGGCCGAATCAACAAATTGCCATCTGCTATTTGACGCTAAAGATCTACCATCATTTAAATCCTCCCGTTGGGGTTGTGAAACCAACCCAGACTTATGTTTCGTCACAAAAGACTCCAACAGTCTCCCTCTCCATGCTGCCCGAACTGTCCTTGCGGACTTCCCACGCACCCAACACCGCCCCCTTTTAATCGACACAAGTGTTCAAATACCCAGTGTCCCCTCATATCCTAAACCAAGATGAAACTTTACGAAGGCGAATTGGCCCAGATTTACTCAAGATCTAGATCAAGTTATTCGTTGGATTCCCCCAGAACCCACCAACTACCATCGATTTGTGGGAGCTGTCATTGCTACCGCAAACAAACATATCCCAAGAGGCATCCGTAGATCTTATATCCCTGGCTTATATCCCTGGAATACACTTAAATCCCAAAAAGCAATAGATCAAATTACAATTAACAAAACCGCAAGTAGATATGAAACAATAACGAATAATGTAGATTACAGTGACCACACTGCACAAATTCCTACAATTACTAATAACATGAATACTGACGCAGTAAATAATACACGCATGTGCAGAGCATTTACTAAATTTAACATAAATTTGTACGGACTACTTGAAGGAATTATGGTACGCAGTTTATAACGCTGTTGACTGCGTTATAAACGTTAAAAATATAATTTATTTTTGTCAAAGCTTTCATTTCACTTTCACGCGTATTTTTCTCTTAAAAAGAGAAAATTAAACATTTCACGAAACAGTAATACATGGATCATACATGAAATTAGAACATCGTGTAAAAACAATCGTACGTTTTTACTTTATTTCTAAACATCATAACGTATCACCCGGTTTCCATGTCTACTTCCAATAATACAAAAGAATTTTAAGGAAGGTATTAATTCAGGCAAAAATAATGAGAATATTTGGAACGCTAGTAACAAAACTAAAGCGATGAGGAATATCGTAAAAAATTCGACCACGTCATCACGATACTTCGTATAGAATGTTGTTTTAAAGGATAATGAAGGAGAAGCTATTAATTCAGAAAAAGTTGCGAATCTCTTCAACCAACACTTTTCTAGAATTGCGGTTGATCTCACGAATGGACTAAAACCACAAATTCAACATCATACGTTTCCCATAAAATTTTGGCACGATATTTATTTCCGAAACTTCTTCCAACGAAATCCTCAGAATAGTCTGTAAACTTAAAAATAAATATTCATCTGGTTTAGATGAATTTCCGGATTATTTATCAAAAACTTGTGCACCTGCCATTAAACACCAATTAACTCACATTTTCAATGCACTGATATATTTCCAAATATTTTCAAAACAGCAAAAATTAAGCCACTCTTTAAAAATGGGAACAAAATGAAATTCAAAATTACCGGCCAATATCTCTTTTGTCAGTTTTCTCAAAAATAATACGTTCTCCATTGAATAATAATTTCGTTCTCCATTGAAAAGGAACAAAATACAATAGCTGATGTTAAAGTAATAAAATTTCTAAGTCTCTCAATTCAGTGGGACCTCTAATGGAATGTACATATAACAGGATTAAACACTAAATTAAGTTCATTATGTTACGCATTCAGAATTCTTTCAAATTCTGTCAGCCTTCATACAGCTCGTTGCGTGCATTTTGCAAATCACATTTCCGCCTGAGATATGGCATAATATTCTGGGGAAGCTCATCCTTTAGTGCCCACATATTTAGATTGCAAAAGAAAATTATTCGAATAATGAAAAAATGACATCCACGTGCTCCCTGCAAACCTCTTTTTATTGAGCTTGGAATCTTACCATTGCCTTGCCTATTTATTTACGAATATGTAGTATTTGTCAAAACCGACTTACTTAACGGTGGTAATATATTTTCATGTAATACTGATATTTTTAATTACAACACACGTAGAAATCATATTCATCAAGTGTCAGTATCAACAGCTCACTACTAGAAAGGCACATACAATTCATGTATATTACTTTACAACGCATTATCAGATGTCATTAAAGAATTAAAATTGGTACACAATTTTAAGTTAAAAGTAAAAACTTTTCTGCTGCATAACTGTTTCGATACAATTAGAGACTATACTAATCATCAAAACGAAAAATAATGTTTATTTTAACAAAACAATGATGTAGTATAATGAATCAGTTTACATTTGCATTGTATAATTTAAAAAAAAAGACTTAATATGACTGTAACAAGTTATGTACTTCAGCTTCCGGGTCAATGACACCCATCTCGATCAGATGTTTGTCATGTTTCCCGCATCCATTGAGCAGATGATGAGATGGCCCCTTGATTTGCTTCTGGACGTAAATGTAGTTTCACTATACGTTCGTATTGTTGAGCTCTCCTTTCGCTTGTAGTGGTAGTGGACCCTAGGGTGAATTACTATTTTGTAAGTAATGCAGAAAAATCAAATGTGCAATTCGTTTAACGTTACAAATAAGTTTTCTATTCTCTGGAACGAAAATGTCTACTTTTCTGAAATTTTTATCTCGCCCTTTTTTAATTTATTATTATTACTATTATTATTATTATTATTATTATTACTATTATTATTATTATTTCAAAACTTTTTTTCGTCTTTCAACTATTAATAGTTAAATTGTTGGTAAGGGGTTCTGAAACTCAAGAAAGTGCTCGAAGATGATTTTCTCCCCCCATACGTCACATAAACTAAGAACCTAAAAAATAAATATTCGTCCGGTTTAGATGAATTCCCGGATTCTTTGTTAAAGACCTGTACATATGCCATTATACATCCCTTAACTCACATATTTAATTCATCGTTATGTACCGAAACGTTTCCAGATATTTTCAGAGCAGTAAATATACTGCTCTGATATATGTCTAGATGAACATAGTAACAATATTTATGAGTGCTGCAAGCAGTGAGTTGGCTTACATTCTCTGCAATAATCACCACCATAGATTCATTTGTTTTTGTTAACCAGCACTGAGCACTCTTTATACACATTTGGAATAGACTGTTACCAGAAGTATATTTTGTTTTAAATAGAACATGCTTGGTCAATTTCCTTTTCTTTTGAACACTGTTAATTGTAGACATGGTTTGGGTGTTGTGAGATATCATAGAAGAGCCATAAATTACTTTTGGTTATCAATCAGCATCTGTATTTAGCTCCATTGTTATTTGTTGTAAGTATCATTCGTTTATAATGTTTTCAAACTCTGATTGCTTTTGTAATAGTTTAAGTAAATAAAATTGACTTGTTTTTATAACATTGCTTTTTGATTTTATGTACTATATGATATACTTAAATTTTAAAGGAAACAAATAATTAACACTATATTCGATCGATCAAGAAACGAACCGGCTGCTACCGTACTACTATACTGCGTTTAAATAACCTCAAATCCCATGGACCTTCATTCATAAAAATGACCAGGTCTAGCGATCAAATCTAGGCCCACGAATGTTCCAAATATCAGGTTTTGCTCAAGATCGTTGTCATTCAGCATTTTGCATTTGACAGTCTCTAAACATTTTATTATAATACGGGACCATAATGTGTCGAAACGAGGATGGATGGCTGATAATCGCGATTATCTGCGCTTAAACGGCCGATCTAGGGCGTAAACTCCACGTGAGTTTAACTTCCAGTAATCGCGTTTAAATCACATGGTGAAACTCGCGAGAACTTTAAACGCGATTAAACTCCGAGATAAACGAAGTTAATCACATGATCGAAGGTGGTGAACGGCCCCTAGTGTCGTAATGAAGTTTTTTTTTACCGCACTAGCTTCATTACACTAGAGAGTTTATGGATGTCATAGCGGACAGCACTATCAATCTTGTGCATGCGTAGATGCACTAAAGTGATGCGAAACTTGAACTGCGCGTGAGCAGAAGATTCGCACAAACTCTCCTCTATGTCATAAAGTTTGATTGTATCTAACCAGAGTGGATAAAACTCTATTGTATCACTGTCTATTAACGAGCCCATCTACATTAATAGACTGTGATTGACTGCGCTTAAGCGCCATCTACATTAATAGACTGTGATTGACTGTGCTTAAACGGCCGATCTCGGGCCGTCTCTATCGTAAGTCTCTATCGTAACTTGTCTTACAAATAATAAACGGATTCATCGAGACTCGCAATGAATTAAAATATATACCCGTACGTATGGGAGTACAAAATTTTATTAATTGAAAGGAAAAAGAGAAGAAAAACGACGAGGAGAACGTGAAGAAGGACAAGAGAAGAATGAGGGAGAAGGAGAAAGGAAGATGAAAGAGAAGACAGAGGAGTAGAAGATTTTTTTACTTACAAACGTTATTGTGAGCCATTTTTTTAATGTTCTGTTCTCACTTCGAGTTCCACAAGTTTGTTTCGAAAGATCAGCATTTTCAGTCCCATATTATTTCGAAAGCCCGCGTATTTCTCTGTATATTCTGTGCTCAATTTGTTCACGAATACTTCCATATCTGTTATCCAGAGGAGCTTCTAGCACATTTAATGGAAAGGATCAGGAGTCCAGTATAAGCAAGCAAAAGTTGAATTGAACCTTCGCCTACATTGCGGTACATGCAAAACGAAACACTCCGACGCGTTGATTTTCTAATCCTAATAGGAGAAAGATTGGAGCTTCAAATAGCTGTACGCCTACCGAATCTGTGAACTTCATTGCGTGTTGAGAGTGTTGTAAATGGTATGTTGCAGTACTACCCGTTAGAACATATGTGCTTTAATCTTCCAGTTCGTGGTGTGTATTTTTGGTGTGGATGAGAAATGTAAAGCTGGACTTTTCATTACTGAAGCGTGTTAGCGTCTCAACACTCTCGTCGCTGCTATTCAGTGTGCTTGAGATTTTAAATATTTCTGTATATGAGTTGAGGGTTTTGTCTTGCGCCTTGTACGTGGTGGTAACCTCTTACCTCTGCTTTAATGTGTTGCATTAATGAGTGACATAGTTCCTTTATGTTGGTGCGATATTTTGACAGTTGTGGTGAAGGAAGAGAGAGGAGAGGCATGTCCGTTCCGGATCGACACCCATATGACAGGGATAGTAGTAGTGACACTGAGGATTATCATGACTCAGATGACAGAAGAAGAAGAGTGTATAAAAATAGAATGAGGTACAATATTTTTGATGAATTTATTCACCTATATTTTTATCCCTGTGCATACATAATGCCATTAATATAATTTATTTATTTATTTATTTACAGTTATGGCCAATCTTCAAAACCAAAGCCATGTCTTGTGCAGCGACAAGGTCAGGTTGGTCCTGGTGATCAAAGAGCACACTCAGTCTCCATGTCGAAGCAATCATTAAATATGGGTGCACGTAACAGGTATATACAGTTGTAAAGAGAGTATAACTTACTAAATAATTTGCAAATAAAGGTTTCATTGTTGCAGAACACGGGCATCTCATCATTTGGGCCCTACCAAAGGTTCTATTAACCAGTCCAGAGATGTTGATTTACATGGTAGTTCTTCTGTAAACTCCTTAACCACAGTAACAAGTGATGAACGTATCACTTTGGTTGTAGACAATACACGGTTTATATTGGATCCGGCATTGTTTACTGCTCATCCAAACACTATGCTTGGAAGGTACTTTGAATGTGTGCATTTTCTTCTGCTTCTCTTCTTTTCTTTTTCTGCTTCTCTTCTTTTTTCTTTTCTTTTTCTTCTTCTCTTCTTTTTTCTTTTCTTTTTCTGCTTCTCTTCTTTTTTTCTTTTTCTTTTTTTTTTTGTTGATATGTGCATATTCATAAATTAAATTTGTTTTATTGTATTTCAGAATGTTCAGCTCAGGCATAGAGTTTGCCCATCCTAATGAAAGAGGGGAATATGAAGTTGCTGATGGAATATCTGCTACAGTCTTTAGATCCATTCTGGAATATTACAAGGGTGGGCTCATAAGATGCCCACCAACTGTTTCAGTTCAAGAATTGCGTGAAGCTTGTGACTACCTGCTTGTACCTTTTGATGCACAGACCGTGAAATGCCAAAATCTCCGTAAGTTTACTGCAGAATAATGAAAGGAGTCAGAACAGCATAATGATTACTCATTTTTGTACTGTTTGTTAGCCAAAGGAAAAACTGTTACATCAATCCATACATGTGTGAATTCACTTCCTACTTTGTGTAAACAAATGTGAGAACACATTTTTACAGTGTTTGAATCATAATGTTTATTTCTGAAGGAAATTATAAGAATTTCATTTTGTATGTTTGGAATGAGGGATATCATATTGAGACCCTAATCCCTTCTGTTATACTCTAAAATGAAAATAGATTTGAATGTACCAAAAGAGGGAAAAATTTTCTCCCAGTAAATGTTGAGATATTCTTATTGTGTGTATGTGTGTGCATGTGTGTTGTAAGACTGAATTTCTAACAGTGTTTTTGACGGTTCAATTTCTGATTTGTATGCTTTGTGGAAATTTGTACTTATATGATGTTCAGTCATTTCACTACACATTGAAGAATCTCTAGCATTTCTTGTATTTGTCATTCAGACTTAGTTTCTAGCCACTACTTTCTGGATTTCCTGTCTCTTTTGTATGTCCTCTACTGTATTGCAGCCATTGCAAAGAAATGATTTTCTTTTCTATCTAAATGGCCTTCTTAATTGTTTCCATATTCTTCTGCTTTTGTATACAGTGCAGTCCTTTGTGATGTCAAAGTCTCTAATTTTGTGTTCTATATTGCATTTCTGGACACTTCTTAGGCTCGGCACACATGATCCGGTGTACTGGTGAGGTTTACCTATACAGGTAAACTGGAGCGTCTGTGCCAGCCACTGCAGGCCAAACTGCACAGGTGTTGCGACCTGTGTAGGTTACCGGAGAAAAATCAAAATACGATATTTTCTACCTGCGCAGGTGTGTTAACCTGAGCATGTGTGCGAGTCACTCCTGCTCACCTGTACAGTTTTTAAGTTTGTTGTGACTCGTTCCTTGAGTAGAGAACATCGGTCATCTTTGTATTTATGTGTTCAATAGTGTTAACTAGTGATTAGACCTACAATAGTGCTAATGACTTTCGTGATCATCATGTCAAGCCAAAAACTGAACCAAGTGATAAAAGATTTATTGAAATATGTAATTCAGAACCTTGTCTGTGGTGGGTGAAAAGTAGAGAGTACCACGACTGTGAAAAGAGAGATGCAGTCTTTGAAAGGCTTGTGATTATATTAAGAGTTGGAGTTATAGTTAGTCCACATTTTCTTTACTCATTAATACTAAATGCTTGTTTCAAAGAACCATATTTTCTTGCCATGGAACTTCGCTCTCATTCATGAATTGGGATACAAACTCATTTCTAAGCTATTGAGCAGCAGAAGTTATGTTGTTTTGGTACAGAGGATTTATATGTGACAACTGTTTTTGGTAGACTTCTTTATTCATCTGCAAATAATTATGGTGATCTGTGGAAACTGAACTGAACTTTTTTTAGTAATCTTGTAGAAGTGTATTAATTTCTCTTTGTAAGCCAATCTTTACACCAGGCTTTGCTTTTTTGCTTTGCACCAGGCTTTGCTGTACTGAAAAGTACTTTATATTGAAAAGATAATTTTAACTAATTTATTTTAAATAGTTTGCCCAATAAACAAGAATAACGAAAAAGATACATAGCACTCATTAAAATATTCTCCGTTGGAAGTTCATTTTGTCTTTTTGAGCAAGTTGCCCGCAAACTGTGCTACCTCAAATAATGATAGGAGAACTATCTCAGGAACATTTATATTTTTCTGAACATATACTTTTAACTACTTTAAGACCCTTCACTGTCTCTATTGAAGACACTTTCAATATTTTCTTATACTTTTTCCTCCCCTTCATTGTTTTCTTGTGATGTCCAAGTTTCAACAATGTCACACTCTGAGGCAGTAACTTGTTTCAGTCCCAGCATCAATATTGACATAATCATCAAATGTTGCAGATGATGGAAGTTCTAACTCCTTTGCAATTTGTTCCCACACCTCACAATTATCTTCACAAGCCTCAACCTCTGGTGAAGCACTGTCTTGGAAATCCAAAATTCCTGACTTTCTCCAACAGTTGGCAGTTGTTGTTGCTTTCACTTTCCACCACCAACCCCCTGCTAACATTTGCGTCCTTTGCAGGAAAGGTGATCTTGGTTGAAACTTTCAATCTAAGGTTGATTAGAATCCGCTGAACCAGTTGTTTATGAAAGTAGATATTTGCATTATGAATAATTCCCTGGTCTAGTAGCTGCAGTACACAAGTGCAATTGGGAGGGAGGAAGTCAATATTGATATTTTGTAACCTGTAGTTTACTTTATGAGCAGTGCAATTATCTATCATCAATAGGATTTCTTTTTTGTTTTCCAAGATCTTTGTCCAATTTAAGAAGCCAGTCTGAAAAAATTTCTTTGGTCATCTATGCTTTCTTGTTGGCTGTATATTTTACTGGCAGAGATGTCCACACCTTTGAAACATCTAGACTTATGCAATGTCCTACAATCATAGGCTTCAATTTTTCAGTACCAGTGGCAAATAATGCTGTTAATCTTTCTTTAGGCTTTTTTCCACCTACACACTTCTTTTCCTTCTAAGACATTCTTTTTTTTCGGTAACATATGATAAAAAAAATGCTGTTTCATCTGCATTGAAAATATCTTTAGGATCATGCACTTTTGAGCAGTGTTCAGCAGTGTCAGCATCTTTAGCTTCCCCCACAACAGTCTTCTAAGTTATGGACTTAACTTGTGAAAACAAAACAGCCACCAACCAAAACCTTAACATCCTTGTTCAAATTGTCTAGCTTTTTCTTGTATCTTGGTCCAGAAACAGGAACCCCACTAGACCTAACTTCCTTAAACAACGTATCTACAGCCTCTTCCACTTTATGAAAATTCCCTAAACAAATCTCTTCTTGATCGGGGCATATTGCAGATTGTTCACACATTTTTTAATGTTTTCTTTGCTTTTTAAAATTGTTGAAACTGAAGTTCGCTTTGTGTCAAATGCATGTGATACATCAACCTGGTTCATTTCAGTATCTATTTTTATTATTATTATTTCCACTTTCTGTTCTATCATGAACAGAAGTATCTCCTTTTTTTTACTTTCCATTGCAATCCAAAATGAAGTAATTGTAATTTGTTGTAATTTGATTTCTCCATTGTCTTTTAGCCTCACACAAGCACTAAACACGAATAAGGTTAAATATAATTTAGAATTGTTTATGTATTTTAATGTATGTAGCTATGTATTTGTGTTGTTTATTATTGAAGTTGTTTTTAACTGTGAGGATTGATTTCCTTATGGAATTAAAAACATTAATTCACTTCTGATTAGTTTTTTAAAGATGACATTTTGTGGCCAATTCCAGCCACATCATGTGACAATTTAAAAACAACATGGTTAAAAACAGTTCAATTAAATAAAACCTAACCTTCAGAATGGTTAACATAACTTTCTTAAAGGTTAACGTAAGTTGTGTTACTTTTAGATTGTCACCCAATGAAGTGGCCACAACTGACCACAAAATATGATCTTTAAAAAATGAATGAGAAATTCTCTGGAAAGTGAAACCAAGAAATGAAATTTCATATTGGAAACAAATCTGTTTTTGGGATCTTTATTGAATAGAATGCATTGGAAATGGATGTGACCCAAAACAAGTACTGATATTTTCCATCTTTCTATGACAAAAAAATTCTTTGTAAAAATTGTTTACATGAGAGAAATGAAAAACAACCACTTTTACTGTAAATTTGAACCCTCATAAAAATGTATCTATTTACCCCAATCAATTTTAAGTGCAATATTTTTAAAGCTCACAAAATTGGTATTCTATTTCGCATATGACAATCCCAAAAGCTTATGCCTCTAACATTCGTTTTTTTTAACATCCTTACACTAGTGTCCTGTGCATCACAAAATAATGCAGATTTTTTAATGTACTGAAGAATTGATGGCAGCATTGAGCTTTCAAACTGTAATACGCTTTTATAGTCTCGGGTGCCAATTATTTTACAATAAATAAATTGTCTTGTTTACTGTCAACAATAACATTTATTTATATGATCTGTGCATTACAAATCAAACTGTAACATTCTCAAACTGGTTTTGTCCTCTTGAATTTGGAAGGTGGTTTTATTACTTTAAGAACTTCCTTAGGGGAATATAACATCTTATCATTGTTCAAAGACCACTTCAAAATTTAGTTTTTCCTGCCTATGTCATAGCAGATCATTGAAATTTCATGTATTCCTTCAAGTGGACTTGGGTTTCTGGAGACAAGCTTGTCTTTTGAATAAAGAAGCCCCTGGAACAGCCTTCATTCAATGAATAATTTTTATGCCTGGAATTGGCAGGGTATTTTTACATTTTCTGTCTCTGGAGATACATTCTTCATTAATTAGTATAACTTTGCTTTTGGACATTAACTTTCTAACTAAATTGGCAAAGTCTTGAGATGATTTAACAATTGGAGATACGCTTGCTTTACTCATAACTTGAGTTCTAACAGATTTTGCTTGTGCACCAATACTGTCCAATACTACACCTTTTCCATGTGAAGTGGCAAAATACTTCCATGTGAATGTCTTATTAAATTTGTCACTTAGCTGTTTCAAAAATTCAGCCATAAATCTACTTTTAAATTCAGAATATGGTCCATCAGATCATATGACTTAAATTGTGTTCTGGACTTGGTTCTACAAAGTCATCTGGTTGGGAAAGAAAGGCAGATACCGTTGTGTTTTTTCTTTAAATTTTGTATCCAAACATATGGTATATGTTTGGCATTTTCCATAATGTAGAAGCAGCTGTGAATTATGTTACACTTTCCCTACTCCATAGAGTACTTCATTTTGATTTTCACAACCGTAGTTCATTGCAAAGTATCTGCATTGTTCATATGTGGGTCTTTTCTTTGTCCATGTTGAACTGCTGTAATTGAATTCTTTTGGGGTTAACGAGTTGCACCATATGTTTGAGATACTCGTTAACTTTTTCTAGTAATGCACCATCACATCCTTCTATCACAAAACTCTGGAGAAAACTTCGGTCTTTTTTTCTCCATTCTTTCCATGTAATGGACTTTGCAAGTTCAAGTTCAATGGTCACTTTAGATGTGGTACAACATTCATTGCATCATCCCTTTCAGCATTGAGAGTTCATTGCACTGTTGCAAAGAATGTTTCCCCAAAACATGCTGGATTTTTATTTTTGGACGGTCTAATTTAAAAAAAAAAGTTCTCATGTCTTAAATTTACACTCGTTAATAGGTGTATCATGCAAGAGAATAACATTATGTGGATCAACCTTGCAAAATGTGGAAAACTCAACTTTGAGTTCGTGGAATTTATCACAGAAAATGCTGATAAGCTTCCTTTAGAGAAACTGTCAAATAGTACTGTCTCTTTTTTTCTTTCCATTTTTCTATGGAGGAATTGTGTGTGCTCGCTCTTTCAAAAGATTCTGCTACGGGTCTTGACGAAATCCAGATGTTAAAACCCGGGAAGGCGCTTCCTTCTTAACTTCAATTGCATTTAAAGCGAATAGGCCATTCCCGAAATATGGCGCGAGGCTATAGTCATTCCTATTATTGCTTACTTTTTTTTTCTTTTTTCTTTTTTTTTTTTTTTTTTCTTTGGTAGTATTTAGAAATATGTTTGTTTCACGCAGGAACCGAATACGGAAATTATAGCGGTATTTTCATGAGAAAATTGTTGCATCCTCAAAATATATACCTATTATTCGGAACTGATCGGGATATATTTGGAGGGATGGAATGCTCCTGACGCCGACGGACAATCCGACGCTGCATTTCACATCTTAGCGGGAGAGGAACACTGGCTTCTGAGGATTTAATGATTGATTGATTGATTTGTTGATATTTCCGACAGTTTCCACGACAGCTGTCACTCCCGTTTGTAGTGCATGTTTTATCCCGGGAGGTGGAGATGTTCCTCCAACGCTAGATCGTGAGATCCGGCGCTGACCTACATGTCGGCTTGCAGGGGATTTCTCCCTCCAAGAATCCCCCCCCCCCAGCGAGTCACGCCCCCTGCCAGAACAAACTTTTAAGTTCTCAACCGGTCTTTAGACAAGTGTGGTAGTGTAGTGCATGTGAGTGTGTGTAAGGAGAGACACTGGGGCAAAGAAGAGGAAGGAATGGATGCGTCCGGCCCATAGTCCGTATGATAAGGTCCGGCATTAGCCTGGAATTGATTGGAGAAATCAATGGAAAACTAGCGGTCAGAGCAGTCCGCCTCTAGAATTCTTCTCCAGATAGCGTCTCAATTCGACCTGGTTAAATGAAGCTAGTGCTGAAAATTACGCCACCGTTGGGATTCGAACCCTACGACCTCCCGGTCAGAGTCGCATCAGAGACGGCGACACCACTAGCTCTGAGCTAACGGAGCCCAACCTAACTATTTCCAACTTAATTAAATTTTAATAATCATGTAAAATGTTTATAAACGCATTAATAGCAAACGTCAAACACGTTTTAAAACTTTTGAGCAGTAGAAATCTGTTAAACCAGAATCAAATAATAAATATTTCCAAAGAGAATCGGCTTTCCGTACGAAGAATAAACTTGCTTTCTCGGAACTGCCTTATCAGTTGCCACATTGTAAAAGCACCAAGGGATGCGCCGCCATTTCGTAGTCAGCTTAGCTTCTGAAAGTCAGCGTTTCGACCCACGGGCGTCTTTGATTGTGTTTCGCTCAGGCAGAGGATAAAGCACATTCAAGGCTATCAATTTCGTTTCTCATTTTAAAGCACTGAAATGTGAGCGTTGTATTTTGACCGTTGGCCCCAGCAAATTTTCTGCCGAAAGTGTTATTTTAATTTTTTTTTACGACGGCAGGGGAAAATCTTTCAGTGACATTGTGGGACTCCACAGTTGTGCAATTCACAGCTAACCTGTGCCTGCCCACTAAAAAACACCTCCCATTCCCTTCCCGCGAAAGCACCGTCAGGCATTGCATTACGGGACGGCTTATCGCTCTACGCGAACTTATGTCACGGGATACTTATTCGTAGTCGCTCCTCTAACCGAAACTTTTTCAAATTTGGCGGTATAGGTGGCTACCGAACTCCGATTCTCTTGGGATACCAGCATCCTAATGGCGATGGTATCAGGAGTCACTAACTGCAGGAGGAGTCGGTAGAGTTCTTCCCTCTCCTCAACGAAGCGTGGACTGTGAAAAAAAAACATGCTCCACATCTTTAACCGATGGGTCACCGGTTGGGCATGAGTCTTTGTCTAACCGGAAACTGTGTTGTATGCATGGTAGCACCCATACTCCGTTAACAACTCAGTCAAATAATGATCCACATCTTCGTGTTTGGGTCAATCCATTTTAAATGGTCAAGCACTGGTCGCTCGACCATCTCGAAAAATATTCATATTTTGTACATAAATTTCCTTATGTTTTGGCTGTTGAAAAACATCTTTGATTTATTTTTATTGTATCTGATTTACAAATGCCGGTCATTTTTGTTTTACCCCGTGCGCCATTTTTCGTGTTCGTAGAGGTTTACTCTTTTCAAAATTATTCAGCTCTGGATTGTTCTAGCATTTTAGAATAAAAGGCATTGGATTCACTATACTCTGGCCTACAAATCAAATTATTACATACCTACCTTCTATGTTTTTATTTGAGAAATATTT